>VXAY01006447.1:662574-735416 GCA_013399855.1 Oxyruncus cristatus
CTCTGACACAGCTCTGGACACAGCTCTGACACAGCTCTGGACTAGGTGTTTATCCATGACCTGTGTGTCCATGCCAGCCCGGTGGGTTCCCTTACTGTGGGGCCATCACGGAGGTGGCTGGTTATCAAGTACAGACTGAAACCCTCCATCCCCATCAGTGCCCTGTGCTGAATGCCCCACTGGTCTGGAGCATCGGCACGAACCCAACTGAGAGAGATGGAAACATGCTCGTGCCCAAACCTGCCGTGTCCCTGCGGTGTGGACGCAGCCGAGGCAGTGCAGCATGGAGGGGAGTGTGTGTGCAGGGCCAGGCCCCCTCCCTGCACCCTCCCGTCTCCTGGCAATTACTGGGTGTGAGGGGAATGAGAAATCTGCACGAAAAATCTAGAAAAAGCAAACTTCTCCATTCCACCAGGAAGGAACACAGCTATTTTTAAGTTCAGGGACGATGCACACAGCCAGATAAAATATTCAGCCTTGTGCAAAAGAAAACAGGAGGAGACTGGAAACATCCCATCTTTGTCTGTCCCTTGCAGCCTTCTCCCCACCCTCTCCCTGGGGCTCCCTGAGACCCCCCTGCCGCTCCGTGACACCTGCCTGGAGCTGGGAGGATGCAGAGAGCCAGGCACAGGGATGGGTGGCTGGTCCCACACTGAATGCCAGATGATAAATATGGGCTGTGGCATCTCTAGGAACAGCTTGTGAAACCCACTGACCCAAATTCTCCCACCCAGAGCATGTTCTGGCTGCACCACAGTGATAATGAGCTGAAATAGCAGATGAATGGTTGGCAAACACTCAGCTGGAGGAGCAATGCTGCGGGCACAGGCTCGGGTTAGCCCCCGGTCTGATATCACAGCCCCCTGCTGGCGAGGGGAGAGCACCCCACAGCCACCCGGCCCATCGCCCCACTGCCCCGGGGCCGGGGTGCAGGGCAGGGGTGCCCGGCCCCGGCTCGGAAGCGGTGGCTCCTGACAGCGCTCGGCGGGAGCGGAGCAGCGCGACAGCGACCTCATCGCTGCTGATCATGTCAGAGTGGGGAGCGGGACCCCCCCGCTGACCCACTTCTGCTGCAGGAGCAGCCGGCGCCGTGCACAGGGGCTCCGGGGGCGGCGGGGCCGTGGCCGGGGCTCCGGGCCGGCCGGGGGAGGCTGTGCTGCCGAGGATGCCACGGAAGAGCCCCCGCGGCACATCCCGACCACCACGGCAGCAGCGCTTGCTGAGGGACGGTGTTTTCCTCACCCCTCGGCAGAGCCCTGTCAGTCAGGACCCCAAGCGCAGCAGCACCAACACCTTCTCTGTGTTTGGGTGCCACTTTCAATAATAACAGTCGTTGCTGTTCACATTTGCCATGTTCTGCCGGCCCACGGAGGGGTGTCGAGGACGTTCTTATGGTCCTTTCCTGCTTTTGGCCACTCAACACAAGCACAAGGTGAACAAACCCACAAATCACGGAAGCAGGTGGAGACACTTCTGCTGCTGGGAACCCACGTGGGCTCCCTTCCAACCCCAGAGCCCCAGCTCTGCCTTTCTGCTGCACAAACCAAACTGTCTCGGTTTGATTTCAGAATGGATGTGAAATGTTGAGGGTTTTTCTTCTCATGAGGCTGTGCACAGTTTTTACCCTTTGTCTGTTTTTTTTCTTTTAATAATAGAAAAATCAAAAACCAGGAAAACAATACTCCCAGTTTCTTCCTTAATTTGATTGTATTAGAATTGAAATGAAGGACTGTACCACAAATCTCCCTGTAAAAAATGAAAATGCCTCAAAGAAACGTTTTTGATGATCCAACAGATACCTGTTCAGGTTCTACTCTGCCCCACCGCTGGTGTCTGCAGCTCTCCTGGCCGTGCTGGAAAGGCCACGGCCATGGTGTTGTGGGTGTCCTTGCAAAGAGAAACTGCCTAAAATTTCATCCTGGGAGCAGTTTGGTGTTTGAAATATTTTCTTTTTGTATAAAGATCATGAGGATTTTGTGCTGGCTCCACATGTCAAGGTGTCCCTGAAAGTTTGGGGGGTGCAGGCCTCACCTCCCTGGTCAGGGTGGAAATGACAAAGTTCCCTCTTGCTTCACTGTATTGAAAAATTTGGATTTTTTTTTTTTGTTTTACTTTCTAGTTATTTAACCCTCAGCACTAAAGATACTTCTCTTTGTAGTTCATTTTGCACTCACAGTTTTAAAACAACCAAACAAAATTACCCAAATCTGGGAGGTGAAGCTGATGCTGAGGGTGTCAGAGAACTCCTCTGGCTTCTGTTTTCCTGGGAGAGCATTCCTGGATGAAGGAGTTTAAACTATCTGAGATGTGATTGCTACAAAACGGATCAGACGAATAAGGAGCAGTGGTGCAGAGCACTACCAAAAATACCCGGGATTCAAAACAAGCTTTAATTTTAGTGTTGTTTTGTTCCCAGCCTAGAGGCTACTGGTGGACAGAGAGATTGAAAAGGCCAAATTATCCGAGAAGCACCCGGTGTTAGAGGTGATTAAAGTACAGAGAGGTGTGGAAGAAAATGATTGTGTCAATTACTAAACAAAAAGGAGAAAGCACAAGGACTGGATGATCACCAGCCCCAGCCCTTTCTGGTGCTCCCTGAGCCCTTCCAGCAGCACCAGGAAGGATAGAGCCCCTTGCTCCTGGCAGCCTGGTGGAGATGAACATTCCTAGTGAGTAATAACAGTTAATATGCCATTTATTGGTGTCAGCTGCCTGTATCCCATTCCATTCCTGATGTCCAAAGCAGACCAGGATCTGTATGCGGAAAGGGGAGAAGGATGAGGATGAACCCACTTTCTTTTGTGACTTTTCGTACATTTCCTTCAGCAACAGCAAAACATTTTGGTTCACTGGGTCAGTGTTTGCCTAGTTTGTTTAAATATTTACAGACTTGAGTAGTAAATATTAGTGCCAACCTGTGAGCATCCTCCAGCCGTGGGAAGTGTGTCCCCATGTGTGCTGAGGCTCAACTGGGCTCTGGAATTCGCTGTTTGAGTATTTTGTACGAGTACAGAAGGTAATGCACTCACAGCGATTATTATAATGAGTTGCCATAAAATGTGACCTTGTGACATCATGACAGAAAAAAGGATTAATTTATGGCTATTGGTAAATATTACCCCGGTGTCAGCAGCGTAACGTGGATGGGAATGTCTGTCCCACAGCATACACAGAGGGTGATGCCACCCCATCCCTGCCCCCCACCGCAGCGGCTCCGGGACAGCCCCGCTGCGGTCACAGATCCCTGACCTCTCCATGAGGGACAGCAGCTTTTTCCTTCACGTCCCCTCCCCTTGGAGCAGCCTCTTGCCTCCGGAGACGAACGATATTATTATTTAGCTCAGCAAAACGGAGGCAGCCAAGCCAGTGAGCACTGCTGGAACAGCTCCAAGGCGCTGCCAGCTCCATCCCAGCTTTCCTCAAACCTCCCTAACTGGGGAAGACACTGTTCCCCCAGTCTGAGGGTGTGGTTGTTGTTGCTGCTAACGCTCTTATCCCTGTGGTTATGTTTGTATCCGACTCGTGCAATTAGTGTGCCGTGCCCGTGCATTAGACAGCTTTCCAGGACACTGCCCATCACCATGACATCTGGCTGCCACTGCACAGACTGGCACACAGGCTGATTCCCTAATGCCTCTGACCCAGGGTGTCATGCTGGCACAGGCAGGAGCACGCACATGGATGGAGAGCAGCGGTGCTGGGACTGTCCCCGTGTCCAGTGGGGTGACACGGGGCTGGGCTGCACCTTAGTGCCTTTTCCTGCCTGTTTTTTGGGGGTGCCCCTGCAGAGCGGTGCCCTCGTGGGTGCTGAGCAGTGCTGAGTGAGGTGCTGAGCCCGCGGCTCGGGGCCGGCCCGGTGGGCGCTGTGTCGCCGGGAACGCTGTCTGGGAGCAGCGGCGGCCCCGCTCCCTTTGTCTCCCTTCCCCTTGAGTGGGGCATTTCACATCCCTATTGACAACGTGTTGGGGACATTCCGACATCGAAGTGACAGTGGCATTTCCATGACCTGAAAGCGGAGCCGGGGCTGTGCGGGCTTTGAAGAGATTCGCTGTCCAGAATCATGAGCTCGACTTTGTCGGGCTGTTAAAGCGCCGTGATGGGAACAGCAAGTGACAAAGTGTTTCTGCAGAGCGCGATCCGGCCTGGCAGGACTCATCTCCTCCAGCCCTTGGAATTTGCAATATTCATTAGCAGTTGGGAAAAAATGTGCTTCTTTCTGAATGATGCAAATTGTGCAAGGGACCCGTTCTCACGCGTGTGCCCCCGGGCGCTCCGGGGTGGAGGGGAGCAATTAACCCCCTTCCAGCCCCTTAGCGGGCGCGTTCGTTAGCGCCGAGCTGGCCGTGCCGGGGGCGGGCGGGCTCTGCTTCGGGAAGGGGAATGTCAGGAGTGTGTCCCCTGCACCTCGGCCTCTGCCACCCGAGGGAAAGGTCTGCGATCACTGCGGTGCGCACGGAGGAGACTCCCGTGCCTGGGGCTCTTGGCAGAGGCTTGCCAGGGGATGGGCTCTCATGTGTGTGACAGCAGCTGTGCCACAGCAGCCTCAGGGTGATGGCAGGCAGGGAGCCCCGACACCCCAGACTGCTCCTGCCTGTGCCGTGGCTTGGTTCTGGCACCATGACACACCACGTCACGTCACTCCGTAGGACACCACACCCCTCCATGGGGCACCGTGACACTCCACAGGGCACCACGCTGTGCCTCGGGGGACCATGTCTTGCCACACAATGTGGCTCTGTGCCGCAGCCCGTGGGACGTGTCCACAGCAGGTGGGACCGTGTCACACACCTGTTCAAAGCACAGGGACATTGCTTCTGCAGGGTTTTGTCACTCCTGATGCCAAGGGTCACCACAGCCACTGCCCACGCTCCCTCCCCAGGCCATGGGGAGAGCTGCCAATCATGGGGCCCAGTATCCTCCTGCTCCAGCCCAGGGTGACACTGGTGCCTGGCTGGCCCTGTGGGATGGCCCTTTGGAGAAGGTGGTGATGAGATTCAGGATGTTCCCCCCCCCCTCCCCAGGCCTTCCATCCCCTTTCTTCCCCGGGGTTGGAGGTACACACATCAGACAGTGGTTACTGGGGACTTTGAAGGCAGTAGAGACACCTGAGGGTCCCCCAGGGATGCTTCCAGCAGTGTTTGATGGGGAGGGATGAGCCAGGGGTGTTTGGAGGGCAGCACCCTCCCTGTCCCAATCCTGCCCCGCTGGTGGAGCTCTGAGCCGGGGAGCCCAGCTGGGAGTGGAGAGGGAAGTGCTGGTGGGAAGCTCGGGGGCTGTCTGGAGCCTCTGGGAGATGCTGTATAAACATCCACAGCCCAGGCCATCTGTCAGGGCTCAGTGTAAACACCTCTGAGCAGGAGCAGGGAGCCCCTTTCCCGGGAGCAGGGCTCCAGGGAATGGCAACTCATCCAGGCTCTTACCCCAGTGCCCACAGGACCACTGGAGCTGCCTGCAGACACCCTGACCCTCCTGATGGATCCACCACTGCAGCACAGCTGGCTGTCCTTGGGGTGGCCACAGGGAGCTTGGGCATTCACAGAACCATGGAATCACACAATCTGTATGGTTGGAAAAGGCCTCTGAGGTCATAAAGTTGCACCATTCCCCAAGCACTGTCAAGGCCACATCCACACTTCCAGGGATGGCTGTGGTGCAGTCGATCCACACCATTCGCCTCTTCACCACCCAGCTTCCTCTGCTCCATTAGTTCAGGATTCCTCTGCAATTAAATACAATTTGGGTTTAGTGGAATCGTGCTCCCTTGCTGCCCACTGCCACGGAGCTGCAGCGAGCACCTGGCCACATGCAGGGCTCGGCTCCCGCGAGATCTCACAGCAGCGAGGGCAGGAAAGAGTGAAGGGACCACGTTGGGTGGCTGCAGAGATGGGGACCAGCTGGGCCACCGGGATAGTGCCGAGGGCTCTGCAGTGTCCTGTGTGTGTGTACACCCAGCTTGGGGATTTAATGGCGTAAGGACAAGGGTGGGTGTTTTGATGGTGGAATTATAATTGTCTACTTGACTTATTGCAAGATTTCCAAGCTTCTGTATCCTGATTTGATAAAAATAAGCCTGTTGATAAAGGCTGGGAGAGGGTCTGTGCTGAGCACGAGGCACATGTAGGACCCGTTGTGGGGCCCAGAGCCGGCACAGGCAGCTCCCTGCCTCTGCCTGGAGCCTCTCGGCGGGTGGCCACCAGGGAAAGGGTTAATTTAACCAGTTCTCATGGGGTTTTGGAAAGTTCCTTTTTTCCAGGAGGCTGCCTGATGCACACTGACAGGGCCCTTTGAGCAGCGCACAAAGGCAGTGCTCTCCCCTTGCCCTCTGCAGCGCTCCCACCCGCGCCAGCGAGCAGCTATAATCTCATAGCAGCGGCTTTCACTGCTGTCACTTCGAGCCTCCTTCGCCATGTGAGCGCCTCAGATCTCCAGCAACGCAAAAAAGCTAATGAACGAGTAATAAACAAGTGTAGCCAAGCAGAAAGGCTGCACGCGGGAACATCTGAGCCAGCCCGGCTGCTGGGCCAGGCTGGGAGACACCACGGCCAAACGGAGCTGTAATTAAAAAAGTCTGATCTTCCTTGGTATCCACAGATAAAGGGGGGGAGGGCGGGTGTAGAGGTGACGGAGGGGAAATCAGGGTGGAAACACAAATGGAAGGAGAGGAAGAAGAAAGAGCAGAGAGGAGAACGGAAGGTGGTTGGAGACTGCATGAGGCGGATGGATGGCACATAGGGAAGGGGTCCTGGGGTACCCATCCCTGCCAGGTTTGCTCCCCTCCCTCCTGAGAGGAGGAGAAGAGCTGGAGGAGCATCCTCCTTGCTGAGCTGAGGGGTTCTGGGAAGTGTGTGCAGTGATCCTGCTTTCTGCAATCCAGGGAGCCAGGATCCTGCTGGGAGCTCCAGGATGGCCGTGCCACGGGGCAGAGTTCCCTGGTCCATCACTTCTCCCCCTGCTACCTCCCCAACCCCGGGGTATTCCGGGCTGGCTCTTCCATGGGGCACAGCTCCCTGGCCCATCTCTTCCCCCTGCTCCCTCCACACCCCAGGGGAAGTCTGGCCCGCGGGTGCCACTACATCAGCACAGCCCATGGGCAGCAGGGACCTGGTTCTCCGGGCTCTGGCTCCTTGTCCTGCTGAGCAGAGTGCCACTGGGGACCTGTGCTGCTGGTGGCACGAGGAGTCACTGCAACCATTCATATTTCCCCCCGTTGCATTGTAAAGAAAGGGAAAAAATGTTCCTTTTTTTGTAAAAATAAATAAGGAAAAGAAAAGCCAAGGCCTGTTAAAGTCATGGCTGTTAACCTCTTACTCATCAGAGTGTTTGGGGACCAAGGACTGGCACAGACCTCAGGGTTAAGTTGCTGTCACTGAGCCAGGCTCTGTCCCTCAGCTGCCCCCAGAATGCCCGTTTGTCTGGCACAGAAGGAACAGCTGAGGCTGTGCAGCCTCCGCCAGCCCCTCTGCACTCCGGGCATCGAGCTGCATCCCAAAGCAGTGTGAGGAAGCCCCGAATCCACGTAGAAATGCTGGATTAACGTTACTTAAGATAGCAGCTCCAACCACTGGCAGTTACCCCATCATTTTCCTTTGTGCCAATATTAAAACTCCTGTCCAGAGCAGTGTGACAGGCGAAGTGAAACTCCAGGAGACATTATGAGGAATGACAACCTCATACCTTGGGATAGAGTCACAGGTCACCCTTTTTTCCTCCTAATTTCCAGAGTTGAAAGAAAATAATCGCAGCCCTCTTGTTCCCTCTGGTTAAAAGTCATAAGAGCAGTAAATTAACAGCATCAAAGATAGGGAAAAAAACAGCCTTACATAAAAGTGAGTGGTCAATTTGGAGCCCTGGGAGGAGAGCCCAGGGACGATCCAGCAGGGCCCAGTGCCTGAAATGTCTCTGTTGTTCCTTTGAAGAAAATCATTGAAGTCAATGGACTCACTTAAGTGTTGGAAATGAGATGTGTGATTAAGCCCCTTGCTGAAGGGAGGCCTCAAAAGTTAAATTGTCTTATAAGCACAGCAGTGAAGCCGTCTTGGGGATGGGGAACGTCCTCTGCCCCATTGCAGAGAGCCCTGCTCTGTGTTTTGGGGGGCAGCCTGGGGAGAGCTTTGCCCCCCAGCTCCAGCTGAGCCCCCCTGAGCCCAGAGCCTTTTGCTGCCCCCATGCTGTCCCTTCTCACCTCTTTTCCTGTTTCCTCCCTAAGGGATAACTTTTAGAACCCCACTCTATCATTATCAGGAGTAATTTTAGGGTGCATTCTCTCACTTGGGAGCACTGCAGCAGCCTGCACATCTGCCCAACAGCTGGCAGAGAGGAGGGGGGATCGCAGAGGTGCAGTGGCTGTTTACAGGGTGGGTTAATAAACTCAGCTCAGTGCAGGAGCAGGAGCGGGTTCCTGCCAGCTCCGTTATTTGAACCTGAAAACATCTATCAGAGCCTCAAACAAAAGGAGACAAAGAGTATATTGCATTTGGTATTTCTTCTCCAGATTGATTTATCACTGTCACTCCTGCTCCTTCCTTCCCTCTGCATTCCTGTCTCCTGGTAATGCTGTAATATCTTTTATTATAGGACATTATATAATGCAGTCTATTGCTGTGAATATTGTTATTCTGAGACCAGACTTCTTTATTCAGGCCCAATTCTGCAATCAGTGGAATCTCCTGCTCTGGCTTTGAGGCAGAGCCCTGCAGAGACATCTGCGTTTTGTCCATGAAGGAAAAGGAAAAGCCTCGTGGTTTAAGAGGTCCTAATCTGAGGATTAGTCTGACCAAGCTGCCTTACAAGCTCTGCAGGTGCCCCCAGAAAGGAACAGGAAATGGCAATATTTCTACTGAAAGTGGATTTTTAGGTAGGTTCTGGAGTTTGTGTTGTTTTTTACTTGCTGTCTGTGGTGGCTCTTGGACAAGGGCACTCCAGGACAGCATCCGTGGCCACAGTGGCCAGAGGAGCTGGTGACACTCCGGGAATGCCCTGCTCTGGTGGGAGCAGCCGTGGCTGTGGGGGGTGGAATTGTGGGCACATAAACCTGCCCCTTCATCCGTGGGCTCTGCTCAAGGGTGTATTTAGCCCAAAATTAGACACTCCAACCTTTCAATTTACCCAGTAAAAATAGGCTGGGTGACATTTCCTTGAAGTATGGACACACTGAGCGGCGTGTCCGTCTGCAGCCCAGCCTGGAAAGCAAGGAAAGCTCTCTGTGCCATGCTCCAGTAAACCACTGACACCCTGTTAATGGTGCAGTTCCAGGCTGCAGCCCTGAGAAGTCAGGCAGGACATCAGCTGGGGTTCTCACTGAAAATCTCACGCTATTGTCATCTCCTCACTGTGCAGCCCCGGGTCTCGAGGCTGGTCACCTTGCCAATAGGAACCTAAAAAATCATCCTGAGGAGAAAAACAAGCCAAAAAGGCATAAGCAATAAACACGAGAAGGTCCCTTTGTCTAATTCCTGGTGTTTGGGTATTTATAGTCCCAGTCTGACCAGTTGTGTTCCAAGCATTGCAGGTTTTGGTCATCGCCAAGGGGAGATGGCTTCAAACTGACAGATTTAGATGGGATATTGGGAAGCAATTTCTCCCTGTGAGGGTGGGGAGGCCCTGGCACAGGTTGCCCAGAGAAGCTGTGGCTGCCCCATCCCTGGAAGTGTCCAAGGCCAGGTTGGACGGGGCTTGGAGCAACGTGGGCTAGTGGAAGATGTCCCTGACCATGGCAGGGGGTGGGAATGAGATGAGATTTAAGGTCCTTCCCAACCCAAACCATTCTGGAATTTTGTGGTTTACTTTTCTTCTTTTAACTGGAACAGCCCAGGCTGATACTTGTGAATCACTGTGGCACGACTTCCTGGGGAAGTGATGTTTCCCTCGTGTACCAGGACAATAAAAACAGAATTACACATTGTTCCTATGCTGGAGGCAGCACACAGAGCCCTCCTCTGCTACTTTGGTCCCAAGTATTGTCTATGGTTCCCCAGTGCCACAGCCACTGAGCATCATTCCAGCGGTGGGTATTGCATGCTTTAGTGGTGGATGCACAGGGATAACATTTTTGGGGATTCTGTTTGAAGTCACCATGCCCTTCTGAAGTCACCATGGATGGTAAATGGCCAGAAAGGCTGACACTGAGGAAGGACTGGCCAGTCCCACCGTAATTCATTGGCCATGAGGCAGGGCAGTAGCCAAAGGTATTAGGAGGTTTCCAGAAGGGATTAAGAATCTTCTTTGAAGGCAGGTCCAAGAGGGGTGATTAAGCAACTCCAGAAGTATAAACCATGGCCCAGCAGAATGTGGGAGGATTCACAGGGAATAAAATCACCCTGTACGTGACTTATTTCTTGTGCTCTTCCTTGAGAAAGCCCATCTGGCTGGGGCTGGAGCATCCCAAGCTCTGCACGTGCTTTGTTCAGGGCCCGTGTTTTTGTCTAACAGCTGAAATATCAGCACAGGGCCTTTGGTGGGGGGGCAGGAGGGCTCTGTCAGGGGAACAAGGGGTGGGAGAGCTCTGACAACCCAGGCAGTGACGGGGGGAGCCAGAGCATCACTGTGGAGAGGACGGGACGCTGCAGGGGCACGAGGGTGGGTGGGGACGTGGCAGCAGCAGCTCTCCCTGCCCACTGTGCCCACGCTCAGATGCTGCATGGCCACCTCTGTGGTGGCTCCTGGGCGCTGCCTGTCCGGCTTTCCCAGTTTGGCGCTGGCAGGGCTCGGGTGTGTGGCTGTGAGACCAGGGGTTAACATTTTATAGAACCCTGATTAGGGGGACCAGAGGAAGGAGGTTCTTGAGTGTCAACAGAAAAATTATCCTGTGCAAATAAACAGAAGAGATGGATGATCCTGTGCTGTTTGTGCAGGGAATTGCTGGAATGCCTGCTCGCTGTGGTGCTCCCCGACACTGCTGGGGGCCCGTGCTGGTGTTCCACAGGGGGTTGGCTCCAGCCTGTCCTGCCGTTTGCCTGTGAAAGGATCTGCCTCCGGGTCACCTTCCCAGGCTGTTGTGTGGGCACTGGCCACGTGCTGAGGCATCTGGGGAGAGTTCAGTCCTTCGTGTTGTGCACGTACTCATGGATATCTTCTCCTCCTGCGCTGTGGTGAACAGCACAACACGGACCTCCAGCATCCCTGCTTCCCTGCCTGCTGCCTTCAGCCTGCCTTAAATCCCTTTTCTAGGAATAAAGGATTAGATCAGAGCAAGGTCTAGCCAGGATGCCCAAAGACACACAAGAGATAAAGAGATAAATACAAATGTAGTCTGTATCCTTCCCAGGCAGAGGATCTCTGAGCACTTCCCAGGCAGTCACTCATCAGTGCAGTGTCAGGAGAGGGTTGGTGGTGGCACCCATAGCTTTGCCAGAGGGCACATCCCAGAGGGCACGTCAGACCTGGAGCTCAGGGAGGTCCAGCCTTTGCATTTGAGGACAATTTTTGATGGTGGGATGGCCAGGTGGTGCGGGAGAGCTGAACCTCTGAGTGCCACACCAGGGGAATCCCACGCCACGACAATCCATGCCATGATGTTCCCATGCCATGATGCCCTCTCCTTCTCTTAGTCACCCTGTTCCTGGTTCAGCCACCTTCTCTCCTGCGGGCAGAGGGTGTTTCAGCCGTGCAGTCCAGTTCCAGGCTCCCCAGCGAGGAAAACTCTCCCTGTACACCTCCCTCCACGCCTTCACAGCCACTTGGTACCGAGCAGGACGGAGGATCTGTCCTGGAGCCAGGGCTGGATTCCAGCCTGATTTAGGTTCCAGGTTGGAATGTGCAGCCAGAGGTGAGCTGTGGCAGGTGCCAGGGGGGACATGTATCACGAGGTCCATCGCTGTCTGCAGCTGGGGAGTGTTGTATGGGACACAGAACATTTTAAGGGGCACAGAGTGTGGGTCTGGGCCCCAGTTCTGGTATGGGACACCCAGACCAGCAGCACACATGCCCCCAGAGGCTCCTGTGCATGCACACGGGCTGGAACAGCTCAGCACATGCATGTTCTGGAGGAGTCTGTCTGCCCAGGGAGGAGCAGATCTTCTGGGTCCTCATCTTTAATATCCTCTGGAGTAATATCTAGAAAGTCCACATTTATGGGAACCCAAATCCACACACACGTGCACATGTGGCAAGTGACAGGCGAGCAAATGCTGGTCTGTGCTTGGCTGGCAGGGCCAGCGAGGCACAGGGCACAGCCGTGGAACTGCAGAGGAGCAGGAAAGCAGCCCCAGCTCATTTATTTTTCGTGACATCATGGCCTCCTCTGGCTTTTTTCACAGTTTTCCTCTGTTGTATTTAATAGACTTAATGGATCACACAGCATTATAACAACAACAGAGCTTCAATGTTTTTATTAAAGCCATCTACAAAAATCCCTCTGTGCTCGAGCTTTCCTGCGGGGTGACTCTGCTGAGATGCTGTTTCCATTAAGGACAATTGCAGAGAATAAAGAAGGAATGAACAAACAAATGGAAAAAGGGAAGGGGAGGGAGCTGTGGAGCAGATCAAGCTGCTGCTGGAAAGGGGGTGATGCTGGCCGTGTCCCCCCGCCCGTGTTTGAGTGGGGCTCCTGCCACCAGCCTGGCATGGAGGGGCAGCACCAAGGCCTCCTGGCAGAGCCAAAGGGCTTTGGTGAGCAGTGATGGCAGCTCTGCTGCCTCGGCCTCCCAGGGAGATCACAGAGGGGAAGCGCCGGTTTCACACTTGTCAGGTGTGAGTTATTTGCTGTCTCCATTAGGGCCCTGAGTGATGTGGAGGGAAGGAGCTCTCCCTGCGTGGGGTGATGGATGTCACCACCCAGCCACTGCCAGGTTACTGGGGATTAAACGTTTTTATCTGCAGGGCTGCCAGGCCTGGAGTGGGTTGCTGAACTGACGTGCTGGTGCCACCAGGGATAGGGGATCCATGGGCTTTGGTTGGCAGTTTGGGGTTCCATCCCTTTGCTCGTGTGCTGGGGTGGAGCACAAACACCAGGAAAAGCATCCCTCCAGCCCTGGTGATGTAGCATCCATGTGGAACCTGCTCCTGCTTCAGCATGGCAGGGGAACTGGAGCAGGGAATGTCACAGCCATCGGAGACCCTCTTCTTTTCACCGTGACATGAAGCATCACCAGGGAGATCTACCAGACCAGGAGAAGGGGAGATGCATCCAGCCCTAGAACTACACCCCCAGTGTACAGATGGGCTCTGGAGTGGCTGGAAGAGGCTCTGAGCCTGTACGCTCCTGGTGCTGTTGGACCAGCATCTTTGCCACTGAGCTGGAAGCAGCCAGGTTTGTCCAGCACATCCCATCCCAATCTCCTGCTGACACCTGACCTGGTCCCTCTGCCTGGCCTGGTGGATGCTCTGAGTGGTGCAGGAGCCAGGGTCACAGCAAGGTGTGTGAGGCAGCTTGTGCTCACCCTCTGCCTGGCAGGGACAACACCCTCCTCCATCTGCCAAAAGACTCTCAGCTTTCCCTCTGCTGCTTTGATCCTTTTTCTTTCCCAAAACTGATACTTGGGCATTTAATTTTGTGGATGCTCAGAGTTTTAAAAGGTGTGGAGGAGCTCTTCTGTCTTGGCAGAATCCTGGCACTCTCCTCTGGCCTCAGCTGTCATCAGCCCCCTGCCCGGTGTCCCAGCCCGGACATGGCACTCTCCTGCCCCATGGATGGGGAAAGTGAGGGACAGCCTGGAATTCCTTTGAAGGGGAGATATCAGTTTTTAACTGGAGCTTTGAACCTGCCTCTCAAATCCCAGGGAACCTGACCCGGCCAATCCCATCAGTCAGCACCCACAACTCCAGCTCTGAAGTTTACTCTTCCATCCATGCCACCATCCCAAGGAGCACGATGATGGATGAAGTCTGTCAGTCCTGCAGGTAATTTGGTCGTGAGAGCAGCTTGGTCCCCGAGGGTCCACCACAGGACATTAGATGTTGTGGTCTGTGTGTGGCAGGAAGGGAACCGCACAAACACCATGAGTAGGTTGTTGCCTGACGAGCCAGTCGCTCCTTTACTCTGGAGCTGTTGGGGACACCCGGCACGTGAGCCCCTCAGGGACACAGCAGTGCTGAGCAGGAGCAGCTCGTCTCTGTGCCACCCCAGGTGGCTGAAGGAAGGCTTTTGGAGCCCAGCCTTGACGCACGTGCTGCAGGTTGGTGTCTGTGTTTTCCTTTTCCCAAGGACTCTCTTTCTGTGTCGTTACCGTGTCTGTGCTCCTTTGTGTGTGCCCTCAGACACCGAGCAGTTCTCGGCAGGGTTTGACAGACACGGGCAGAGCTCTCTGATTTATGCCACTCTGACACTTGCTTGGCTGTAACACCTAGAGAAGCCCCTGTCCCTGCCCTGCCAGAGCTGCTCGCTCAGCCCTAAATCCAGAGAGACTGCTCTCGCCTCCCCTTTCCTCTGAGAGATCCCAAAGCGTTCCCATTTGTCCGTAGCCAGCCCGCTGTTCCCCGTAATGCGCTAAGCTCCCCGACATGATGTTTAGCACATGTTCCTTGCTCTGCCCCCCTGCTCAAAGGCGGCCTTATAGTTTGCAAATGGGATGAAACCACTGTGCGGCCCCGCGCCTTGGCTGCGCTCCCGCCCTGCGCCGCGGCTGCCAGAACCTTCCACGCACCTTCCAAGTCATTATGTGTATTCAAAACCCTGCCAGAAGGGCTGGGAGGATAAAAGAAAGAAGAAAGAAGAAAAAAAAATAAAGCAGAACAAAAAAACCCCCTAATGCACGTGAAGGAGCGGCAGAGTAAGCGAGGCATGTCCTCCATGGAGCGCTGCCCGCCGCTCACCGTGCGCAGCCTGCTCGAGGTGGGTCTCCTCCTACGTTGGCCTTTTGGGGAACAAAAGACGTGCTTGCCCGGGGAGGAGAGCTCCATCCCCCCGTGGGTTTGTCTGGGATGGCTGCCACCATCAACAAACCCAAATCAGTGCTGAGAAGCTCAGAGGGATGTGTTGGGGCAGGATGGGAAATGTGGAGATGTGGGCTCGGCCCAGGCACAGACACTGGGACCCGTATCGTGGGGATCAGAAACGCCTCAGAAGAGCTGATGAGTGCGGATACAAAGAGCTGTGGTTGTCTGTGTAAACAGGGAACCGCAGCCAGGAGAGGGGATCAAAGCCGGGATATTCACCAAAGCCACAGACCTCGACACTTGACTGAAGGAAAGCACCAGTGCCTGCCCCGGGCTGTCAGCGAGCACACGGGGCAGCTCCCGAGGGGTGGGAGATGGGGCCGGGGCCATCCCCTCCCTCCTCCTCTCACGGTTACTGAGGCGGCAGCTGCCCCTGGGCACCGCAGCAGAGCTGCTCAGGGGCAGAGCCAGCGCGGGGCACAGGAGGCACCGAGGCACCCGCGAGCGTGGGCAGCGAGGATCGGCCTCCCTGATGTGACACAGCAGGGGCGGCGAGGGGGGAGGAGGAGAGATGGGCTGTGAGGAAAAGGACATGTGGAAAGAGGAGATCACCAGCAGACAGGACCTCCACGCTTCTGCCGAGGTAACCAGCCCTCTGAAACAACTGGTTGGTGTTTTCCCGAATCCCACCATCAGGAGAGGCTGTGTGCTCACCAGGGAGCTCGGCTCCCTCTCTCACAGCTAAGGGAACAGGGAATATCTCTGCCCACATTGGCACCTCCCTCTCCTTTTGTTTCTTTACTCCATCCTTTTCAGTTCTGACTGGGCTGAATGCAGGATTTTGGGAAGCAGTCCTTTGGGAAGCCGTCCTTTCCTCCACACAGGGAAACCACTTCCCAGCATGGGCTGCCCTGCTAAAATCAGGAGTGGTGTCTGGTGGCATTGCCCGAGGCTGTGGGTCATAAGCTCCCAGAGCTGTCCCGATGCTCCTGCCCCAGCTGCTGGACACCAGTGGCCCCCAGCCACCCTTTGCTGGAGGTCTTGGACTTCTCCCAGTGACCTGGAGCTGTTTGCCATGTTTCTGCAGAAGACCTACATTTTAATGCCAGCTGAGCAGCTGTATAAATGTTTCGTGACATTTCGGAGACAGAAAGGATCGTGCTGCTCAAACCTCCTCTTTCCAAGCGCATTCAAATCGTACCTTTTCAGCTTCAGGGAACTTTGTTTGCTTTAAAGGGTTTATGATAATCTCCAGCAGAGGCCATCAGACAGCCAGCCTGCCTCAGTCCTCCCATCCCAGGACATCCTGCAGCCAGTGCTCCCTTTTTCTCTGCGGGGTGGCCTCCACCATGCCCACACTCCTCTGCATTCAGAGCTTCCCAGGGGCTTCAAACTCTTCCCAGTCCCAGAGCAGCTCTTCTAGTTATGAACAGCCCTTTCTCGATGCACACGAGCCTCCGCAGTGTGAGCCTGGCCCATGGGCTCTGGGCTACCCGAAAAAGAAAAGCTAAATCCATCATCGAATTTGTTAATTGGCACAAACTGCAGAACTTCTCTGCAGAGATTCTGCCATCTTATTTAATGAGACTATTCCCTTGGCCTCGAGGTTTAAGGGAAAGACCCCAGACATCTAACGAGCTTCACGAAAGGCCGGGGAGTTAATAGAGCTCAGTGTGTTGAAAGGAAAAATTAACTTTAGAATCAAGTTTTCTGCGGTAGAAAAGATGGTTTGAGCTGTAGAAATGATCACATGGGCCCAGTACACCCAGAAGAACCAGCCACAATGATCCCTGTGCGAGAGGGATGTACCACAGAACTGGCACAGGTTGCCCACAGAAGCTGTGGCTGCCCCTGGATCCCTGGAAGTGTCCAAGGCCAGGTTCGACGGGGCTTGGAGCAACCTGGGCTGGTGGAAAGGATAGCCCATGGCACAGCTGGGACTGGATGATCTTTGAGATCTCTTCCAGCCCAACCCATTTTGTGATTCCGTGATTCCAGGATAAGAGTGCTCTTGTTGTAGAAAAACTGCTGCTGTCACCACCGGCTGGGGGAACAAAGTCAGTATTTTGGCATTTATCAGCCCTTTTTCTGTGCTTCAGAGCTTGAGGGGACAATACATTTTCATAAGTGCACTTCATAACAGGAGGTTCTCTCTTACATACAGTCTAGGCTAAAAGGCAAACTCCCTTCCTGCCCTGTCCCACACAGTAATTTCCAATTAGTGAGAAATCTCCCTCCACCACTGGCCTCTGCTTGTTTAGAAACAAACAATGCCTCACTGCTGATAAGGATTTAAAAGCAACTAAACAGCGGTTGCATTTTTCATGAGAACTACAAATTAAGTGCACTATGTGTATTCATAAAAGAGGCACAGATCGATCAAAATTTCCTACCAGATCTGTGCAGGCACGAGGACTGATGTGGCTGGATGATGAGGCTGTTAAAGCCAGAGCGGGTTTCCCTCCCTTCTGGCAAGCACCGGCTTATTTTTTACCCCAAATCCTCACAGTTCATTTTTTAAACCTCTTGAGCAACTTATCTGTCAGTATCTCTGTTTGGAGACTCCCATTCATCACGGCTAATTGTGGGCTGCCAGCACCCGGAGAGGGTTTTGCAGCGCGAGCTGGTGTTCCGGTCTGGTGGATGGCATGAGGGGAACGGCTGGGGCTGGGCTGGCATTTATCATCTGCAAGGAGACTTTGCTTGAAAAAACACAAAGGCAGGGTTTGGGTGCGTGAAACCAAGTCAAGGGCCCACACAACATGTCTGCAAAGTCCTGTGAGGGGAGGGAGACCCTTTCCCTTCTTTTCCCTCAGCCTGGGAAGCAGTGGGGTTCCTCCGAGCGGGACATCGCAGGGACAGCGTTCCTAGGGAGCCCTGAGCCACGTGGGAATGGTTCAGGAGGTGTGCTAGAAAGGATAAAGCATCTTTTACTGGTGGATGGGCATCACACGGGCCTGAATCCTGCTGGGAAATCCAGGCCTGAGACTGTGCTGGGATAGAGGGAATGGGAAAGAGGTATCTGGAGTCAGAATGAGGAAGCCCTGGGCAGTCCCCAGACTACCTCATGGTCTCTTGTGATTCCCTCATAGAAGCATTAAAGCCTTGGTGTTTTGGGGTATTTTCCCTCCCCCTATTTCAGTAGAGGAGGGAAACAAGGTTTTATATCACCTTCCCAACACCATTTCACTAAAACACAGTCTTTCTGCAGGAAGAAATTACTTCCAGTTAAGTTTCCTTTGGAAGAAAGAAAAAACCATTTTGATACGTTGGCCAAAATGGAGGATTCTGACTTTTTTTTTTTTAAATATATATTAATATATATTAATATATCTATATATCATTTGATGGCTTTTAACTTCAAAGTACTTGCCAAACTCAATTAAGAACAGGCTAGGAAGTCAAATTCATGGGGTCCCCACTCCTCCATCAAAAGAGTAACAAAGATGAGCCCCCAGGTCCTGTAGCTGGGACAAGGAAGGTTTATCAGTGGTTACACGGGAAGTGGTTTCACCTCATGCTTAAGGACCACTGTGTTCAGCTGGATTTTCCATCACTGACCCTCTCCCTGGCACGAGCAGCATCACCCCAGCCCTGTGTTCCATCCAAACTCATCTCTGCATCCAGGGTGGGACTGTTCCTTGTGCTCAACCACCCAGCCCAGGCTGGCTCTCCCTGTCCGAGACAGGTGTTGGGATTCATGGCACATCCATGGGAATGAAGAGATTTCTCCCATTGGGTCTGGGGTGCACCGCTCTCAGCAGAGGTGCCTCCTCCTCCGGGGTGGGCAGGAGGAGCAGTGCCCAGAGCCAGGGCTGCCCCCAGACAACTGATGGTGATCAGAGCACGAGGCACAGCTGGGGAGGGTGGGAGGGGAGAGCCCCAAGACCACACCAGAAAATCCAGGATGGAGGAAAAAAAAGGCAAACCCCACAAAGCTGAAAGGCAGAGTGCGGAAAATGAGAGTTACCAGGAGATTTTGAAATACAAAGCCAGAGCCAGCCCAGAAGGAATGTACACAGAATGCATGAAAATCTCTTCTCCTCCTCTGACAAAGAGCATTTGCACAGCCTGAGCCCCAGCGCTCGTGCTTGTGCCTTCCCTCTCTTGTGGCCAGGGGGAGGAGGCCGAGGGCAGGGCTGCAGGCGTGCCAGCTATTGATGTCTTCTCCAAAGGCGCCACGAGCTTTCTTCGCTGCTGAAAACCCGAATCAGATTTCAGAGGTTCACCCAGTGCATCCTCAGTCACAGGGAAAACAAAAGCAGATCCCCTGGGAGGACCTGACACGCAGCCTTGGCCCCCCCAGAGCGGCACCTCCCCGTGCTCCCCGCACTGGGGGCGTTCCTGGGTTGCTCACTGCAAGGGCTGCTCCCAGAGACAACCGGGGTTCTCCCCCTTGGGGCTGAGCTGGTGCTCGTGGAAGGGATGGGTGAAATCCCCACAGCCACAGCCCAGGGCAGGTGACAGCCAGAGGTGTCACTTCTTTCCAAAGAGTAAAACCTGCCCTCTGATCCCACAGCGAGCACCAGGCTCCTCATGCCCAGTGAGAACACCAAAACTCCTCATTTCTGCCTACTTCTCCACATCCGAGGGCACTTGGCAGTCTGTGCAATGGTCGGTGAGAAAACACGAGTCAACTGTGCTTGGAAAAGGCTCCTCTGCAGCTGTTTATTCCCTGAGCTATCTTTGTGTTCTAGATGGGAAGTAATTTTGTCCTTATGCCAGAAGAGAGGGAGATTTCTGAGCTGTTCACTGATTTAACTTCTTGTGAGACCAGTCCTGGTGCCATGTCAAGGACAGCAAGAGCCACTTCCCCCTGTGAGCCCAGCTGGTGCCACCTCAAATCCCTGGACAGGCTGCTTCCAGTCTCTGTCGTGTCCTCCATCTGGGGCTTTTTACCTTCAAAGTTTAGAGTTACAGAGACAAAACCATCCTGGATGTTTTGGGGTCTGAAAGCTGAGTGATTTGTACCTGGAACATCTCCCAGTATGATCTGGGGGTGCCGTGGCTCACCAGGCTCTGTCTGGGCACCCCAAAGGCATTTCCCAGTTGGGCTCAGGGTGGGCCAGTGCCAGCAAGCAAAGGTTAGGGAAGTGAGGTTGCTAATTATAGATTGCTGCAGCCAGACTTTGGCACATGAGAACTCCAGCAGGCCCTGGTGGTCTATAGGGTGAGATTTCTGGGTGCTGCACCACCCCTAAACCAACCAGGTGTTCTCTCCTGTTGATTGTTCCCTGTCCCCTGTGCCTGTGCTGTGGTCCCAGCACCCATCTGGCTTTTCTGCCCCTCACTGTGGTGCTTTCACTCCCCACCTCACCTCTGTAAAGGAAATCCCAAACTCCACCATCCCAGGCAGGCCATACCCCTGTAGGACATTTCATTCTAAGCAGCATTATGAGTTGGTAACAATCCTAATCCATTTCCTCGGTGCCAAACTTGCAGCAGTTCCCTCCCTTAAAATTCCCTGAAGGCCACTCACAGGCATGGAGCTGATGCCATCTCCCCATTGTCTGACCACAGCAAAGACTTAAAAGCTGTTATGAAACATTCCAGAAAAAAAAAAAAAAAAAAAGAACATTATTAAGAGCAAGATGATAAGACTTGCAGGTTTCAAAGGCAGGAGACATGAATGATTCCTTTTCCTAAAGAATTAAGCCCAATGAAAATGCAACATCTCCTTCAGAAGCAAGAGCTCCCTCTCAGCCAAAAGGAGGACAGAGAATGGCACCTGCTCCAAATCGTTCTCAGGGATCAGGAGAATGTCACCCACAGCCCTGCACAGAGGGGCTGCGCTGGATCCCCTTGATCCTCTGCTTTCACCGGCACTGTGAAGGGAGCCTGAGGGATTTTTGTTTGCCAGAAGGCCATTAGTATAAAAGGAAGATCCCAGTGAGTAGAATTATGAATTTCCAAATGTAGATATATTGGCACAGGCGGGGGGCAGTGCTGATTTTTAACGACTATGTTGAGTTACCACTCCCTCCCTGTGCTTCCTTTGGGATGGGTGCAGGGAGGAGATGCCCAGAGGAACACGGAGCAGGGACTTCTCTTCCCAGACCATCCATGCCATTACCACAGAGCACTGGTCAGATCTCACCTCCCTGCAGCTGCATTCCCTGTGGGAAGCTCACACAGAGGAACAGCCCAGCTGTGGGCAACCACACTCTGCAACGGGCCACCTCGGGGAAAGGGGGTGGGTTTGTCTTCTCCTGTTTCTGGGTGATAGCCTGACATCCTAGAGCCCCTTCCAGTGCCTAAAGGGGCTCCAAGAGAGCTGGAGAGGGACATAGACAAGGGCCTGGAGCGACAGGGCAAGGGGGAATGGCTTCCCAGTGCCAGAGGGCAGGGTCAGATGGGATATTGGGAAGGGAGTCTTCCCTGTGAGGGTGGGGAGGGCCTGGCACAGGTTGCCCAGAGAAGCTGTGGCTGCCCCATCCCTGGAAGTGTCCAAGGCCAGGTTGGAAGAGGCTTGGAGCAACCTGGGCTGGTGGAAGGTGTCCCTGCCCATGGCAGGGGATTGGAATGAGATGAGCTCTGAGATCCCTAAAAACCCAAACCATCCTGTGATTCTGTGATTTTGTGAATGTCACCACTGAGCAGCCACAGAGTGACCATGGCCTCAGCCCCCTCCCAGCACCCACAGCCTCTACCTCAAGCTGCACAGAGCCCCGGGAGCAGAGCCTGGATGGGCCGTGTGCTGCTTGAGCTGGGACAGCCAGGTGAGGCAGGACCACCTGCTCCTCATCCTGAGGAACCTGCACAGCACACGCTGAGCTCGAAAGGACAAAACCTGTTGCCTGGGAGCCAGAGTTCCACCTGCAGGCTCTGATGGATGTAAAGTGTTTAAGTGAGAGCGTGGCAACCGCAGCACAGCCAGCCAGCCCAGCACTCCTCCATCCACTTCATTGATTTATTCCCTTCTCTCCCGTCCCTAATGCTCCGCTCAGCTCGACGTGGCTCAATGCAGCACAAATTAACAGAGCCCACAAAAGCCCTCCGAAGCCATTCCCCTGATTAACAGGTTGGTAGTGCTGAAAGATATCTTCATTTTAATAACCTGGCACTGAATGGATGGCAGCCACGGAGCTGAGTGCACGTCATTCCCCAAAGGGAGGAGTGGTACCGATTTTTATGTGCTGCAGGAATTGCTAGAGATCAGAACAAATGACTCAAGAATCAAAAAGGGGAAAGAGGAAAATTGGGGAGGGAAGGACAAAGTGCTGCAGGACTTGCTGGAGACTTGCTGATGGGCAATGATGGCCCTGAGCATGACCTGCCAGGGCTCTTCCATCCCTCTGTGCTGTGCAGGTCTGAGCTCTGGCCCAGGGCTGGCTCAGGGACTTTGGCTCCTTCTGTCCCTCTCTCTGGAACTGAGGCATTCATTGGCCGACAGCAGGGCAGTGACACACGTGTCCCTTAGAATCATTAAGCAGGAAGGTTGGAGAAGACCTCCAAGATCACCAAAGCCAACCCTTGTGCAGCCCCAGGACATACACAGTTAATTTTTGCCACACGGTTGGAGTTTTCTTTTCCATCCTGGCCATGGTGGAATTGCCACTGCTGGAGGGAACCCCGAGCCCTTGTGTGGAACCTGAGGTGTCTCCAGGCAGTGGCAGCAGTCCTGCCCAAAGGCTCCCAGCTCTCACCCGGGGGCTGGTCATCAGCTGGACTCCCTGAGTGCCATCCAGGCTGTGAGCAGAGCAAGTGGGGAGCAGCAGGGTGGGGCAGTGGCATGTGGCTGATTCCCAGGTCCTCACAAAGCTCCATTTTCAGTTTTTCATCAGGACTGAAAAGCCAGGATATGCCAGGATTCCTTCAGAGTGAGAACTCTCCCTGCACAGAAGGCCCCCTCATCGTTCAGGACCTGGAAGCTGAGCTTAGACCGCTTAGTGGCCCTCCAAGCACTTGACTCTGGGATAGAATGGCTTATTGGGCCCGGCTGCACCTCCTGCATCTCTCCAGGAACATGCAGGGGCTGTTACGTACTCCAGAGGAACGACGAGGGTGGTGAGTGACTCTTCCTCCCAAGTCCCACGTGCTGGGACTGGGGCAGCCCCACCGGCCACGTCTGCTGCTGTTCTCGCTCTGCAGCCGCATCCTCACCCCAGGTAACCCTCGGCCGAGGGGGGAGGGAAAGCTCCGCAGCCAGATAAAGACAGACGGATTATAAGGTGTTTATGCTTTTGCAAAATTAAAGTCTTGAAGGTGAGACAGGTTTACATTGGCACAGAATTAATGGCTGGATGCAGCACAAGGGGACAGCGAGAGCAGGGAGCGGGGCCATCTATCAGCACGCGCCGATGGCACAGGGGAAGGAGATGCAGCATAAATCAAGCCCAGGAGCAGGAAATAAGCAGGATGGATGACAGGTAGGAGCTGGTGATCTGTTATTCCCTCCATGCCAGAAGGTGCAGGGAATGTGGCTGGGTGCTTTCAAGTCTCACTGCAGCACACACAGGCTGGGTGGCTCTAGGCTGGGTGAGCCTTCCCTGCATTGCCAGCTCCCAGGGACGGGCAGCAGAGCAGCTCTGTGCTCACCCACACACCCTGCAGGGGTACTCGCAGGCTGGGACACCCATCTGAGGCAGAGCAGGATGTGGGGGCTCCACTCCCCCTCTCTGGAGGTGTTGGTGCCAGGTGCCATCTACACATCCTTGAAGAACTGAGCCCAAACTGAAGCAGAGGAGGTTTTCCTTCCCTTGGACAGCAGCTGAAGTGGATTAGGGGTCTTTCATCAGTCCTTCTGGTACCTCTGCATAGCTCTCCCTCCCTGACACAATGTTCCTTGCTCCAGCACTGCTTTGAGAACGTGGGCACTCTCCTGAGGGAGATGACATAGCAATAGGCTGCTCCATGGGCTTGGGCTCATCTCTAGTGTGCAATTCCCCAGTTTGAAGACTGGGCCCAGTTTCTCTGGTTATTCTCCAGACCTCCCCAGCGTTCCCTGGTGCTGCTCTGACTTCAAAGGGAAATGAGACCTTACATGTTTAATTGAGGCAAATTTCCTCCCTGTTGTCGGGTCAGCGAGGGGGGATTAATGAGGGCCAAGGTTCAGGCCTCTGGGGACACCCAAACATTTCAACACATGGGGCAACCCTGGAAGGTGGAAAACAGGCGATGGGGAGCTGGAGGTGACCAGGGCTGATCAGGAGCAGCTGAGACACATAAATCCCTCAAACCATCAAGAGCTGCTACCTCCCCCCACCTCTTTATTTAGGCTGTGTTTTTTGAATGTGACCTGAAGCAATTAAGCTCTTTCATCGGATGTCCTGCCTTCCACTGACCTCCTGCTTAGCGATATCACTGGGAAAGGAAGGACGTGGGAGGCTCCTGCAGCCTTGCACAGGGCTGGATGTGGTGCAGAGACACTCCAGGTGAGTCCTGCTGCCCTGGTCCATCCCGTCACCTCGGGCAGCAGCCCTTGCCCAGGGGTCACCTCTCAGGAGGGCAGCACGGCTGGTGGGCTGCAGAGGGCATGCCAGGGTGGTGGGGAGGTGGAGAGGCGATGACTGGGGATACTGGTGATGCTCACTGGTTTTGAGGCAAGGCTCCAGCTCTCACACAGCTTCTCTTAGAATCACAGAATGCTTTGGATTGCAACAGATCTTAAAGCCCAATTTGTTCCACACCCACAGTCATTCCACCACACTTTCCACTAGACCAGGTTGTTCCAAGCCCTGTCCTACCTGACCCTGAACACTTCCAGGGATGAAGTGGCCACAGCTTCTCTGGACAACCTGTGCCAGAGCCCTACCAGTCTAAGACCCTGCTCACACAGCTAGGAGCAGAACACCATCTCCTTTGCTTGGGTCCATCAGTTCCCCCATCTCCCCTCACCTCTCCTGGGTGCCTGTCCATGCCACTTCTGGGGGATGCAGAAGGGATTTAGTGGGAAGGACAAGGGTGTTGGTGTGATGCTGTGACATGGGGAGCTCGAGCTCTCCCATCAGCCACTCCTGGGAGGAAGGGGAACACCCCAGCTGCGCAGAGCTCCTGCCACACTCAACCCTCCCCCTGCGCCGCCCGTGACAGATTGTCCATGGCCCAGCAAAGCTGTGAGACAGGGGTTTGTTTGGACAGTTTTAGGGTCACTTCCAGGCTCCCAGAGATCCAGCTGCTGTCAGCAACTGGCGATGCAGCCCCGCAGGGACCTGGCCTCTGCTCCTGGAGGTTCCACCCCGGGGGCCTCCCTCCTGGTTTGGGGGGAAATTTCTGAGGGTTTCCCTCCATGTGCCCACCCCGGCCCCAAAGGTTTCCTGCTGACAGTGCTGGGATGCAGCTGGTTCAAGTGGCTATCCGTGGTCCTCATGCCTGCCATGCCAAAAAAGGGGGGACAATCCAGCCCCAGAATGATTTGGGATTACTCTAAAGGGTTTGGGATCCCACAGGATCACTGCCAGCCACCGCACAGGCAGTGAGCCTCGTTCTTGGGCAGTCACCCCATGCCCTGGGCCAGACGTGGTGCCATTGCTATGCCAGCACGGTGGGGAGGGCAGATGGGAGGTGCCAGGGGCTGAGCTCTGCAGGCAAGGCCTCCCCCTCGCTCATTTGAGCGTTCAGCCTGAGCTGCAGCCCCTGCTGCGAGGCTGAAGCCCACGAACATTAACCCTCGGGCTATAAAACATGACTCGGTGTTTAACAGCCACACGGCGAACCACAGCAATCCTAAAAACTGCACCGAGATTCCCAAGCCAGGGGCTGCGACTGGAATTAATTAGTTCTTCCTCTGACAACTTTTTTGGTGCCACCAGGTGGTAACAACGTGCAGGAGCCGGGTGTCCCCCGACGCCACCCGGTCCTCGACAGCTGCTCTTAAGCACTGGTGGGTGGGAAAGAAATCCCTGTGCGCTGGGACATCCATTTCTAGGGAGCAGCGGCAGAGCATAAATCCTGCCTGGAGCGTTGCACGGTGATGGAGAACTTGTTCTGTGCGATGGAGGGAGGGATCTTACCTGTCTCCAAATGTCCGTTTTCTGCAATGGCTCTTGGAGAAAAAGGGCTTTGCCTGAGCCCCGTGCACAGCGGTGCAGCCTCGGTGGTCCTGCCGTGACCGACTGCTCTGCTGATGGGGCGGTGTCCCGAGGGTTGCTGTCCCCAAAAGAGGCACCCACAGCGCACTTGGGCTGTGGGGACAGTGGGAGCACCTGGGACATGACAGGTTTCCCTTGGAAAACCCTGAGCCTGGTGCTCGAGCAGGGGAGGCAGGAGGCCCGCGTGGGGAAGGGCAGCAGCGACCTCAGCGATAAACACTCCATGATAAAAGTTCCCTCTGGGCTTTTCCAGAGCGCTGAGCGCCCCCGGGGAGCGGAGCCGCACAGAGCGCTTTTCATTCCCGCATCCTGCCCGGCCCTGCCCGGCTCTGCCGCCGCTGCCCCTCCACCCTCAGCAGCCACAGGGGCCTGCCTTGACTTTTTCTAGGTGGAAGAAAGTGAAATCCTTTGATGCCAGGAAGAGAATATTTTTTGCTCCCAAAATAAAAGCTTCAGTTTTCCAAGTGTCTCCTCTCCTCCTGCAGCTGCCCCCCCACCTTCCCCTTCCCTCGCTCCCTGCTCTCCCCACTCCCTGCCCAGGTGAAATCCTTGGCAGAGCCGGTTTCATCTTTTCAACACCTCATTTCCCCGCCCTGCTCTGGGTGCACAGGGAGCGACTCTTCCTGTTTACACACCTCCAGCTCTGGGGTGGGGGTGAAACAATCCCACCTTTCATTCCTCAGAGGGGACTGGGAGATGGAGCAGCCCCGGCCGTGGTACCCACCACAGCGCCTCTCCCATCCACGAGCCCTGGGAGGGCTCAGCTGCTCCTCCCTGGGGATCCCTGTGCTCCTCCTGTGCCAGGATCCAGCTCCTGCCTCCGGGCTGGCTCCCTCCTCTGCAGGGAAATGCCCAGCCTGGCCCATGGCTCCAGGTGGGTCCTGGACATCACCTGCCCATGGCCACTGGCAGGTTCCTGGGTGTCTCTGAGCCATGGACGGTCCCATTCCTGGTATCCCATGGTGGTGCTGGGTGCCAGCTGAGTTTTACCAAGGCTCGTGCAGCTATGCTGAGGAGCGTGCTGCTGGCAGCCACAGCCTGACCTCCCTGTGCCCTTCTCTGATTTATTAAAGGCTGAGCCCATCCCTCCCGTGCTCGCCAGGGCAGGGGGAAGCAGCTCCACTCTCCTGCAGCTGCAGCTGAGCCACCGAGCTCGTAACTGGGAAGAAAAACTCTCCCACCCCTCTCCTTGTGGAGTGGGGTTATCTCCATCCAAAGGTTTCTCCTTGGGGTTATGATCTGGGGACTTTCACAACTTCATGTTTGCGAAGCCACCTGGATGGAGTGTCCCCAGCACCAGCAGACACAGCATGTCCCTGTGTGTGCAGGGAGAGACATGGCCCTCGCTGAGCCTGTACCTGCTGCTGCTCTGCAGGTCCTGTGCCCAGGAACGTGTCCTCCCCTGTGTCCTTGGTGTCTCCTGAGCCCCCTCTGAGCACTGCACAACTCGTGACGTGGGTGAACACACTGATCTGCTCCACTGCACAAAACGCCAGGGCCTGGGTCCTGCCTGGTGCCTCCCTGCAGTGCATGGGGTCAGCGTAGGGGACCTTCCCACAGAGACATCACCTTGGTGCAGGTGGAGATGGGAGCACGGAGCCACCAGGAGCAATGGGAGCTGTTGGGAGCTCAGGGATACCTGGAGCAGGGGCATGTCAGGGTGTACCGTGGCACAAAGGAGACTGAGCGGACTCAAAGAACCAGGTCTCCGTGCCAGAGCACTGCCAGGAGTGAGCTGAGAGCACCCCTGGCCCCAGCAGTGGGTGCTGAGCATCTCCCCTCTCTCTCCTCCCAGGCCCCGCAGATGGGAAGGGGCTGGTTCTGCTGCTGCTGCTCCTTTATTCATATATCATCAAAGTCACAGCTCCGAGATGCGACAGAAAACACACAGATGAGGGAAATAAGTAAAGTTTGCTGAGCAGGGTGGGATTTCTGTGCTACTTGGGGGACTGTGTCCTACTTTCTGCTGTTTCTTTCCCTCCCTGACAATACTCCAAGGGCAAAGCCTCCAAGGACGCCCAGCCCTCGACCTTCTCCACCAGGCAGAGCTGCTCAGATGCAGCCTCCCGGACGGCCTGGGCTGGCGTCGGAATTAAGGATGTTGATTGCATTCAGATTCTAATTTACTCAACTTGCTACTAGGAAGTCAAGAGAAAAGATGGTTTAAAATCATTCAGGGAAAACTCAGAGCATAAAATTTTAATTGCCACCTTGTGAAATGAGGTTCTCCCGGGCTGGGCAAGCCTGGCTGCTGTGCCGGGGTGGATGGGGACATTCCTCACCAGCTCTGACGCCGCAGGCAGGAAGATGGAGATGGGGACAATTGGCTGCTGTAGCTGTAGAATTTGATCTCTGCAAGCAGTGGAGGGAAAACATTTTGCATGACACCAGCAGTGGCTCCAGGTCAAGCACTCCAGGCACTCTGCACCCACCATCACCCAAACTTTCACCCTTTAGCAAAACCCTCCTGGTATTCATAGGAGCTGCCCCTTCCACCTCTGAAGCAGGATTGCATTATTCATAGTAACCTGGTTAATAGAATAATTCTGCTTGGTTTCAACTGAAAATTGGCCATGAACAGCTTTCTGCTTTGGTGATGTAATTCAAAACAGAGAATAAAGAACCCCTGGGTAGGTGGCCAGTCCCTGGGACTGTGGAATGCTGGCTCTGCCAGGGCACACACACCAGCCATGGGGCACCCTGGCTTTGTGTCTGAAACAAACTCATAAAAATCCACCCCAGATAACTTGTGAAAATCTTAATCCTCTCTGTCCCCCCACCAGTTACCTGCACACCTCAGGTGGTGGGTGCTGAGGGAACAGGGCAGGTGAGGGCAGAGGGTCCCCAGCACAGACACGGCCTCGCTCCTCTGCACAACATCACGAGTTTGTGACTGGAAATCAGAAAATGCCTCTGCCTTCCCTCTCATCCTCCCTCTGAGCATGTTCCTGGCCTTACACAATTGTTTATGTGCTGTAAGAGGCAAATCAAAGATCATTAAGGTGAGTCCAGCAGCGGAGAGCAGGACGCTGCTGCCGGAGCGGCGCTTTGCCGAGCGATCCCAGCAGCTCCCTCAGCCCCCCCGTCCCCCTGCCAGCGTCCCCAAGTACCTCTGAGCCCACAGATCAATGCAGCCACACTTGGGCTGGCGTGTGAGCCTGCCCAGGACCGTATCGATCCTGGCACTGCAGCGTGCAGAGCCTGTAATGGGCTCAGATGAGCCGCCCCGGCCGGGGCTGACGGATCCTCCAGCAGCTGGGAGATCAATAGCTTTCATAAACCAGACTGAAAAATTGGGGAGAGTCCTAATGGCACCAGGAGTGCTGGGCTACACTTACAGAAGAAAAACAATTTGAGGAGTTCCTAATAGCAACATTGATCATGCCACTATGTCCCCATTTTCATCTTTCTTTGGGAAAGTTCTCGGCTTACTCCAGACATCACGAACCTTTATTGGAGCCACGGTGCAATTAGAGGCTTCACATGGCATCGCTACTCTTTGCATTTCCAGTGGGTTGTGCTGTTTGGAGATATCCCCTGCTTTAATTAGGGAAATTGCCTGGGCAGGTCCCCTCTCCCCCCTCCTCTGCACTGGCAAACCCTTGGATTGGAGTGAGAAGGGAGCATCTCCCACACACAGGGAGAGGGGCAGAAGTGCTCTCCTCTTGCATTACATTGGTGACAAGGGACTGGGTGCTGCCTTCTGAGCAAAACCAGGACCCAGCCCCCCAAGACCCTCCTGCCCCAGCAGTAGGACCCATCACAGAGGGGTTGTAACGCCATGGAGGAAGCCCTGCCCTGGAGAAGGGCACTGGACACGGTGTGTACTGGGATGGCCCGAGGACACAGAGCACTGGTGATGCCCCAGAGACCCTGAGCTGCCAAACCAAACAGGAATGGCATCAGGCAGCCCCAGAAAGGAGCTGACCATGGGGACATGGCAGGGGGGCTCTGCTGCCCACCTTGCACTGCACTGCAGAACAGCCCCACGCCCTCCCTGGGAGAACTGGTGCCAGTTGTGGGGCTGCACACACATCCACCCCACAGAGGCACAGTCTGGCATGCTGGGATATTCTCCGTCCCTGGGCTGGGAGGCCCCGGTAAGGCCACGGGAAGAGTTCTGTGCAGTGCTCGGGATTAAATCCGTGCTGTTCTTGGCAGCACCTGAACGGATGATTTATCTTGGAATACACCTGCCTCATTTATTATTTTTTTAGAGATCTGATCTGCAGTTGTGGATAAGTTTTGCCAAACCATGCCAGACTGGGGTTTTCTATGGGATGCACCAAGCCCAGAACCTGGGGCTGTATTGGAGTCTGTGATGAGTGTGTTAAGCCTGTTATGGAGTTAATAAAGTTTATTGAATCTTTGAGCCGTCAGAGTCTGTTTGATCCTTCATCAGGGCTTACAACTAAACTGCCAGGGATAATAGATTTGCTGCTCAGAGGGGGGTGGTGAAATACCCATGGATGCCAGGTCAAGACTGGCAGCAGGGGTGGGCAGTGAGGAGGTGACCACAGTGAGAGCTGGGTTACAGCCAGGGAATCTCAGATATAAAAGGAACAATTTGCAGAAACTGCCATGGAAGTTACTATAAGGTCAAAATGATAAAGCAGAACACAGTGGTTAGATAAAGCAGTTCAGAAGAGATTTATCTGCTCTCTAAAAAGAATTGTGTCTGGTCCTGGCAAATGGCAGATTTGCTCTGTGAAAGTACCAGAGAGATGTCCTGAGACTGCAAAGTGGGTGGAAAGCCCAGGGAGGCCCCAGCAAGAGAAGAGATCATGGAATCATAGAATGTTTTGGGTTGGAATGAACCTTAAAGCTCATCTCACTCCATCCTCTGCCATGGGCAGGGACACCTTCCACCAGCCCAGGTTGCTCCAAGCCCCGTCCAACCTGGCCCTGGACACTTCCAGGGATGGGGCAGCCACAGTTTCTCTGGGCAACCTGTGCCAGGGCCTCCCCACCCCAATTTAAAAATATATATATAATCTAAAGCCATCATCACTTGTCCTGTCAGATCTCCTGGAGGTGCCAGACCCAGCCCCCTCGTGCCATGTGCAGAAATGGGATGTCTTTATTTAGAAGTTCCAATTAATTTCTTCCCCTGTTCCTGTCATGTTTGAGAACAATAAAGGGAGATAAAATTGATGATGGACAAACCCCATCCTGCCTTCAGCCTCATGTGGTGTTTACCTGAGCCTGGGACTCTGTGCTGGTTTTGTCCCATTGGACCAGGGGGGTGGCACACCAGCCCTGGGGACACTGCTCCAAGCGTCCTGAGGCAGGATGGCACTGGCAGAGCCTCAGGATGGCACTGGCAGAGCTTTCCTGAGCCAATCTCTGCATCAGCCTCCTCATGGTGGGTCTGCCAGGCTGGAGCAATCCTGGGAGAAGTTCAATCCTTGGAGTTCTACCCAGGTAAACAAACTTGTGAAGTGTCTCCTCCTTCCTCCATTACTTCAATCCCATCCACTCTGCAGAGCCATAGGGAAAAAGGGCCCATCTGTTTGGAGTTTGCTTTGAAAAGGAAAACCAATCTTCTGGGACAGCATCTCCCAGAGCCTGTTCCTCATCCACTGATCTCTGCAGCCTTGGCACAGGGAGCAACTCAGCAATGATTTTTCAGCACACAGTACAGGAGAGACCCTGATTTACAATTATCCTTCAGTTACAAAGGTAATTTTAACTGGGATTAGCTGATCCTGTAAAGTAATTGAAGCCAGGAGGTCTGGGGCTGCTGCGCTGTTATTATCACCAGATGCCATGGGAGAAACAAAGGGTGAGGGCTGTCTCCAAATGTGCTTCTCAAAACCTTCCTATTCCATCTTCCCAGGTATAAAGGGAGGTTGAAGTCTGACAGGCAGGGAGTGGGGGAGAGCAGCGTAGAGGTGAATGAACAATCCTAAATAGATCAAGATGGACAAAGGGAAGGTCGGCGAGGCAGTGAGGAAAGGGGCTGAACTCGTGCACAGGGCCCTCTCTCCAGCCTGATCCTGTGCCCAGTGAAGGGCTGTCTTGTCCAGAAGGACAGTGCTCATTATTCCTACTTTCAGATAAAGAAACCATCCTGCAATTAAATGAAGGAACACCCTACCCTCACCCTCTTGGGATACTTTGATATGTTTGCAAGTGCCGCAGCTGCACTTGGGGTCACCAGCCCAGCTGGCACCCCCAGCCCTCACTGCCAACTCTCTGCCAAAGCCAAGAGCCCTCAGTGGCTCTCTGAACATTTGTGCTGCTGTCCTGAGTCTGCCCAGAGTGGAGCTGCTGGCCTGGCACCGGCCCCAGGGAGTGCCCACAGTGAGCACCAGCTTGTGCCGGAGTCAGCTTGATTGCTTGGAGGGTTTTGGCTCCTTTGAGAAATCACCAGAACGCCCAGGTGATGGTTAGTGCTTGCTCCAAAGAGCCTGGAAGCAGGAGCACAGGCAGGAGTGTGGGGGGAGAGCAGAGGGAAAGGCTGGGAGCTGCTGCAGCCTCTCCTCGTGGCATCACCTGGACACAGCGCCGTGGTCCAGCTCCAGCCTGGCAGAGCCATCCCAGGGCACAACGGACACATCAGCACATCCAACCACAGCAGCTGTGTTTTCTGCCACAGCTGCCACCCTGCTGCTATGGTTGCCCAAATTGCCCACTTGTGGTACCACCTGGGCAGAATCACTGCCACACCTGAGGGTGGTTTTCTTAAAGTGCCTTCAGCTGCCAGAAACTCCCCGTGCAAAGCAGGACCAGGGCACCGACCTCACCAATAATAGTGAGGTAGTCACTGTAAGTGACTGTCTGAGACATGCTAAACTGAAATATTTCTCTTTGTTTAATATAACAAAGTTTTAGGACAGTCCAAGTGCAATTAGAGCTGTCACTCGCTTCAGATCCAGGGGACATTCCTGTGTAATCAGATTACGGCAATTCCCTCATAGGTCCAGATCTGATCCTAAACTACACGTCAAGGTCCCTTCAACTCCACAACAGAGGGAGGAAAACCCAAAACACAATCAGGAAGAAAGCACAATAAAAAGGGATTGCTTCTGCTGGGATTGCAACCAGCAGCAATCGCTGTGATTTGCAGTAATCAAGGCCAGCCCGGCCCCGTCTGCTGGAATTATCTCTCCCACTAATCCCCAATGTGTTTCCTATTTGGGCTGTTCTGGGTTTCCCTGCGGAGCAGCCTGGGTGAGCCTGTGGTGGGATCTGCAGGACTGGAGCCCTCCTTCCCGCTGGGACACCTGGGACTCTGGAGAAGGGTGTTGGGGGACTGTCACCTCTGGGGGCACAAGGATGTTCCCACTGGGGGCTGCCTGTGTCCCCACATCCCAAGTGCAGGAGCGTTCCAGCCCCCTGAGTGCTGGATGGTTCATTTCCCTGTGGCTCCCAGGCCTTGTCTCTTTTTTAAGGTCAGAAAGTGGAATTGTGTCCCCCCTGGCCCACTGCTAGGTAGGGGGTGGCTGAGGAGCACTCAGGCAACCTTCCCCACCAGCACAGGGAAAAGGAGCAGGACCTCTCAGGAAAAGGAGAGGTGTCCTCTCATTCTTGTCTTTAACCAGGGTCAGAGGGAAAAGCTAAACCGCCCCACTGCATCCTGTGTCCCAGGGGAAGCAATGTCGGTGCAGGGGACTTTTCCTTTTCTTATAGAAAGCTGGCAGCTTGGTGGAGAATCCCCCTGTTCTGCCAGTGGGACTGACCTTGCAGGCTCAGCAGGGTGAGTGCTGGGGCTGTGTCCCACTCGCTGTCACGCTGCACTAAACCCAACGGGCTCCATCGGCCTCGGACGTGGTGCTCGGATTTACAGCTGCGCTTGGGCAGTCGGTCACGACGTGTCCTCTCAGGCAGTGCCTTTCCACAGCTCAGCAGCTCATGGTTTCCCTTGAAATGCTCTGGTGAAAAGTCCTGGACAAGCACTTCTCCAGGACATTTTAGTGCCGAGCTCAGAGAGGTTCCTGCTGGATTGTTTGCAGCCCTGCCTCCCCCATCCCTACCCTTCTCTTTCTGCAAACAGGAGAAGGAGCAGAGGAGCAAAGTGGGAGGAAGGAGGAGGAAGTTGGGATCAGCTGATGGAGACAGTGCCTGGGCAATGCCTTGGGCCCCAACAGGATCATGGAATCCTGGAATGGTTTGGGTTGGAAGAGTCCTTAAAGTCCATCTCCTTCCACTCCCCGGCCATGGGCAGGGACACCTTCCACTAGACTGGATTGACTCAAGCCCTGTCCACCCTGGCCTTGGACACTTCCAGGGATGGGACAGCCACAGCTTCTCTGGGCAACCTGTGCCAGCATCATTGCTGAAAGAACTGTTTCAGAGTGCTCACAGAGAACAGGGCAAACAAGGCAGAGAAGGACCCGTTACAGAGCTTGGGATGGAAACTGTGCTACCATCCAATTATCCACTTCCAATGACTTAAGAAATGAGGGGCCATCACATGCAGACTGTGTAGGTGTGGTGTGACCTCCTGACAAAGGAGGATGGAGACTGGTCTCCTCATTTATTTCATTCTCTAAACTGTTCTCTTTCCAACAGTCAAACCCCTTCTGGCCTCATTCCAGTCCCCCTGGTCAGAGGCATCATCACAATGATGTCTGATGCCATCAGAGAGGTCACCTCAATCCGGAGCAGGGGGTGATGGACAGGACCCACCACTGCTGACCGGCACAGCGAGCTCTCCAAGGGCACTCGGACCATTGAGTACAACCCTTTGCCAGAAAAAAAATGGATTGGGTAACTCGAATATGAGATGAAATGAAGGCAAGTGTGATCCATTCACTGGTGAACTGTGAGTGATGTCCACAGCTGAATTCTCTGAGTAAACTCTCCATCATGGATTATTCATCCATCTCAGCTGGTTACAAGGAAAGAGAGCAGAAAGCTGAAAATGTGCCAATTATTTATGGAAGGGATGTTCTCCTCGGTGGGCTCACGGCACTCGAGCACAGTGTTCATCCTGCTTTTCCTGGGAAAGGCTGTGGCGCTGCGTATTGGCATTAAGGGAGAAAATCTATGCTGGTGTGGAGGCTGAATTTCCCTGTGTTGGGTTTCATCACCTTTATTCATGGCTCCACTGATTTTTGGGCCATTTGGGACAATATTTCTTCCTTTTCAGTGTTTACACCCTTTGGATATTCCTAGACAGCCATTATGTTCCCTATTAGTCTTCTCCTGGCCTGGCTGTATTTCCTTATTTTAATCTTTCCCCATCAGCAGTCCCTCCTGCCCCTTCATCATCTATGCCATTCTTCCCTGAATTCCCTCTGATTCGTCTACATCAGTCTTGTTTATGATTCTGAGGTCTCATTTAGCATTTGATTTCTGCCAAAAATAAAATTGAGCTTGATTGTTTTTGCTGATGACTGAAGGAGACATGAATTGTTGCTTGAAAAACAGTCCTTGAGACAGCAATATGTGAGAGAGGGAAAAGAAAGGCAGCTCCATCAGGCAGACGAACACACAGATGATATCGGCTTGGGCTCGATTGGATCTCCGAGCGCGGCTGGGACGTGCTGACAGTAATAGCCCCCACTATTAGAGTGTTTAGCTTTTGAACAGAAATGGGAGTTATAACTCAGACTCTGGCATAAATCACAGGCCATGAAACTCTCCCAGGCACATGCCTGCACAATAAACCGGGCTGAGATTCCTTGTCCTTGGGGAAAGTGGCAAAACTGCAGCTTTCTTTGTCCGTGAAAATGTGGGGTTCGAGTCAGATCCATCAGTTTGGTCGTCAAGACCTTCCTCTGGGAAAGTCACAATGGTTTTTGAAATTTTTTTGAACTGCCACAGGGGAGGAAAAGAAAGTGTCGAAGGGCAGAGTGAGACTCCAGAACAAATCTCATCCAGTGAAGGAGCATCCAACCTGGCCACCCCCAGAGCAGCCCCGGGACCTGCAGTCACTGCCCACGCTTCCCAGGGCTGCCCATGGGCAGGTGTCTGCCGGCACCTGGGCCTGCATGTGGACCTGGATGCAGGGATGGTGGGGTGGTGCCACAGGGTCTTGGTCACTTCTGACCATCAGGTGACTTAATTTCTGTCTCCAAATGATGTTTTAGGGACCTGGTTTTGATCACTTGAACTACCAAATGCTGGTGGATGTCTGCAGCCTGCAAGTCTTCCAGACATCTCCTGGAGGCTCACCGGATGAGCTGCACTGTGATGACCCCCAGCCACCCACCCAGAGACTGGCACAGCCCCTGGGCTCTCTGCAGCCACTGTGGGACAGTGCTGCTGCCACACATGGAATCACAGAACCTCGGAATCACAGAAGGCTTTGGGTTGGAAGGGACCTCCAAAAATCATCTAGTCAAACCATCCCATGATTCCAGGATTTTGCTCCCTTGGGAAGTCACTGTGTGTGCCTGTGCCTAAGCAGGGAACCCACCTGGGCAGGGCAGAGTGTGGATCCAAGCAGACGGAAGGGAGCAGCTGTGACCCACCCTGGATCCACGCAGGAGCAGGACCTGGAGCTGAGGAGCAACACCACAGGAAAAGGGCCGTGGTTGGGAATGCCGTCCCCAGAATGGAGCACAGGAAAACCACTCCCCACCCTCCCCCGATCCTAGATCCACATAAACCCACACATCAGTCAAGGAGGTGGGGGCTGGTTTCTCCTGGGAAGCCGCTGCCTTCCAGTGAGACCCTGCACAGAGGATCTGTATCTGCGGGGATTTCCATTTAAATGCTCCTTGGCAAAACCTCCTTAAAAAGCCACTGACGTCTCATGGAAAGCTTTGGAAAACATGCTAATTACTGGGAAACAATGCAGCATCTCCATGGGTAGAGCCCCTCGGCTTCCCTCCCTCCCCTCCCGGCACCACCAGAGGCATTTCCATGAGAAGGGCAGCTTTGTCTCTCCGGACTGTTCCTGCTGCTTTTCCTGCACCTGAAGTCAAGCTCCAAAGTGTGAGACCCCCCAAGGTATCTCCACAGCAACCCCCCCTCCCCCGAGCAGGGCTTGGGGCAGGGAGCACATGTCACCCCCGGGACCGGGACAATTAGGGACGGGGATTCATTAGCGTTATTACTATGCACGGCATGTGCTGCAGCAGCATCCCAAAGCTCCCCAAGATCAGGTATCCTGAGTGCTGGATGTGTAAAACTGCTGTCAAATATGGACCTTGCTTCTGGAAATTCAACTTTACCATAGATTTCCCTAAGAGATGGGTGTTCCAGAAAGTGGGGACGACCCCGGGTATCTCTGTTTTGGGGGTTACCCACCTCCCACCGCTCCGACCCTGTTGAGTACAATGTGAGTGTCAACTTGGGAATCGACCCTCTGCACTGTGGAAAAAGTGCATGGCATGTCTTGAGACTTCGATTCTGTTTAGTTTGGTTTGCTGCTGTGAAACTGGGATGGGATGGATGGGATTTCATCCCTTCTCACAGGCAGCAGTGGCCTTTGAATGGGGGATTGAAACATCCCTGAAGTTCCCCAGCCAAAGTCAGGTTGAAAGTGTCAGGCAGCAACTTTCTGCTCCTTGGACCTTGTGAAGACTAATGAACCCTCGTGCTGAAAGCGAGCAGGAGGGAAGGGGGAGAGGACACTGGTGTTAAACGTAACAGAAAAACCTCTGAAGGAAACCTTAATTTGGGGTCTCTGTGCCCCAGTGCTCCCTCTGCTCCACATGCTGCCATCAGAGCCCTTCTTCGCTCAGCCTTTAGGAGAGCTGCCCCATGAGTCATCATCTGAATCCTAAATATTTCATCGGGGTAGGGGTAGCATTAGGGATGTACAGAGAGATTCTGGGCTCCCTTGGAAGCAGCTGGATATTTTCCCGTTGCTTGGGGGACAGGGACAAAGTGATGGAAGAGGAGGGAGCTATGCAGGGAGAGAGCAGCACAGCTGAGACATGGGACCTTCCCACCGGCCAGGGGAGAGCAGGGAACACACCCAGCAGCTACAGGATGACAACAAAGCAGAGGGATGGCAGCAGCTCCAGCCCCAAGCTGGCATCAGGCAGCCAATGCTGGCAGAGCCATCCCTGCTGCAGGTGTGGTGTGGGAGTGGGATGTGCCTTAGACACCCGGTACCCAGGTCAGGAAAGGTTTTAAGAGGAAACAACCCCATGAACGCTCACTTCCCCACACCTAAATTCCTCCTTTTTCCTGGAGAGGCAAGACCAGCATGGCTCTTTGCATCACTTTGCATCCGAGCAAGGGATTAACCGTCCACAGTGCCTCAATGCAGACTGGAACCCTTCCAGACAGTCAGAACACTGGCGCTCCCTCTCCCTCTAAATGCTTTGGCTTCCTGCAGGAAAATGAAATCCATTAACAAGTTCCACCCCTGCTCGGAATTCAAGGCTAGAACTGTCAATGCTTTGGGAAGGAGCTAAATGGGGGGATTTCCATAACAATCAGCAGCTACAGCATTAATCCATAGTCATATTAACCTGGGATGACAAGGACACGTCTGGCTGTTCTCTCTAATGTAATCTGCCATTGTACCCGGCCCCGCTGAGCCCAGCTTTGTGCTGGGCCTGGGCTGGGAGCAGTTTCTCTCCCTGGCTCTTGGCACAGCTCAGAAATGAGAGAGGGGGACACAGACAGGGGAAAGCCATTAATATGCGTGTGCGTGTGCTGCTGGTGTGGGTGTGAGCATGTGTGTGTGCCCTGGGGCTGTGCTGTGTGCGCCTCAGCCTCTGTGGGGACGGACGGGTGTTGGCACTGGGCCTTTGTGAGGTGTCAAAATGCACCCAGCAAATGGAGGGAAAAGGCAGACATTTCAGTGTGGGATCAGGGCTCTGCAAAGGCACACAGGGATGTGAGCGCGAGGTAGAGGTGTTCGGTGTCCAGCGTGTGTCAGCATGGTTTGGGGCTCCTGTGCTCTGCCCGTGTGGATCTGCTGACAGGGATTCTGCCATGACAGGTCCTTACAGGCAGCACTGGTGATGACCCCAGGGTGCCAGGGCAGCTCACTGGGACAGGGAGGTTGTCCAGCCCCTCTGCTCCTTAACAATGCTGGCAGCACATCCTCTGCAGGGAAGAGCAGCCCTGACTGTCCCTTCTCTTTCCCTCCTTTTGCTGTGTTAGTCTTCCTTGAAGAGGCACCTTCCATGCATGTGGAAGATGCCCCTTCTCTGCATGTGGAAGATGCCCTGAGCCTGCTCTTGGATTAGGAGATGGTTACAGAGCTGCAGTGCCCAGTGCCAGGACACCCCATGCCAAATGAGCCTCATTTCTGGCCCTTTTCTTCTACAAAAGCTTCCAATCCATTCCATGATTTCTGTGTTACTATTTAGTCCTGTTGAAAAGGGGGTGGAAATCGGAAACTCTGATTCACCAGGATCTTTGCACAGAAACTTCACATGCTGGAACAATTAATTATCCATTAAACCCTTTGTCTGTGTCATCGCATTGTTCCAGGCTCCCATTGAAGCCCCTCAGCGAAGCACTCAGGCTGCCAGTCTTCGAGTGTGGTTAATCAACTAACAGGCTTATAAATACAATAGATACAGCAACACGTTGCTCTCTGAGCGCCACGATGCCGAAGGGTCTCCAGCCACTCCAGAACATGTGGAATTAGCCGTGGTTCTGGCCATGCTGTGGGCTGCTCTCCCGCCTGTGCCAGGAGCTGACTGAGACAGGGTGCTTGGGAGTGTGCCACTAAACCCCCTCCTCCTGCCAGCTCTGAGCATCATAAAATCATGGAATGGTTTGGGTTGGGAAAAGCCCACCCATTCCCACCCCCTGCCATGGGCAGGGACACCTTCCACTATCCCAGGTTGCTCCAAGCCCCATCCGACCTGGCCTTGGACACTTCCAGGGATGGGGAGTCCCCAGTGTCCCGCTGTGTCTGGGCGTCGTGGCCGCAGGGTGTGGTGGGGACACGCAGGTGCCCGGGTCACGCCGGGCGATGGGGACAGTGCCTGCCCCGACACGGAGGTGCGTCAGGGCAGCGCCGCCGGACAACGTGGATTTAATGGGGAAAAACTGCTGAGGATCCAGGAAAATTTCAACTTTGCTGAGGTTAGAGGTGACGTTTGTGTCTGGAAAAGTGTTTCTGCGTGGCTGAAGTCTGGGAAAGCGGCGTTGGAGGGAAGTAGGTGGAGGCATGAGATCTTTGAGGAGACTTTTAATGATAGAAATTTTGTCTCAGTTGTACTTAGGCCTTAATTACAGCGACCATAAAAGTATTTATTTCCTGACGACTAATGGCGGGCCAAGGAGAGAACGTTCTCATCAGCTCTTACAAGTTTCAATTACTTTTTCTCAATTATGTTTATGTTTTCCTTGCAGCTTTCGGGAACTGCCCGTGGGCACAGGCGTGCGGGCTCCGGAGCGCCCGGCGCTGCTGCCAGGAGGACAGAGGAGGTCAGGAGACCAAGCCACAGAGGCTGGAGAGCTTCAGCTGAGGTCACAGCGGACGGAGAACAAAACATTTAATTGCAAGGGTGGATGAAGGGGCCTTTAGGTGACCATCAGCCAAACTTTGAGCTTTCACTGCAGTTTTTTAGTCCAGTTTCTTGTTGGCCTTGCTGTGCCAACCACCTCATGGCCTTTGTGTGCCCACGGGACACTTCTCTGCCCTGGCTGGGATGTATGTGGCTGCGTCCATGATGGACAAAGGCTGCTGGAGAAGGCTCTGCTCCCATGTCCCTATAACACAGCAACAGTCACAGGTCCCTCTGAGGCTCAGGGTTGAACAACAAACAATGAATGATAAAAATCCAGAAATCATGCCCAGGTTTTGGCTTCCAAAGTTGAAACTTTTCCATGAATTTATGCCACGAACTCCGAGCCTCGAAGCCCTTAGAGAGCAGCAGAGATAAGAGCAACTATCAGCTTGAAGAGGCTCAGGCAGATAAACATCAGCCTTGAAACAGCAGATAAAGCTGCCAGCTTGGAGGAATCTATTGCCAGAGCATCGGGCCAGCCCGGCTGCAGCCTGGGTGTGCAGATGTTTCCTTGGAGAAGGGCTGTCCCCCAGAGCCCTGTGCCAGTGACCTGTGCAAGCCACCTCCCCTCATGCCGTGTCCTCATTCCCAGCCCTTCCCCTGGATGGAGCACGACAAGGGGATCACGGCTCTCCCCTTTGCCCCGTCCTGTCCCTCCTCTGGCTGTCACCTCTGTCCCTTCTCCCAGGAGTGCTCTCTGTGTAAAAACCATATCTGGGAGAAAATGGCAGTGAAATGGCCTCAAGTTGTGCCGGGGAGGCTTAGGTTGGATATTAGGAAGAATTCCTTCACAGAAAGGGTTGTAAAGCATTGGAACAGGCTGTCCAGGACAGTGGTGGAGTCCCCATCCCTGGAAGCATTCAGAAATCATGTGGATACGGCATTGAGGACGTGGTTTAGTGGTGAACACGGTGGTGCTGGGTTGATGGTTGGACTTGAGCTTAAAGGTCTTTTCCAGCTTTAATGATTCAGTGATTCTATTCCATGATCTCACTGGCTTCCTCCTCTGTGTGGAGCTGCTCAGTCCGGGACATCCTCAGCCAGCAGAGCACTAATCCTGCTGCAGAGGGTCCACATCCCTCCCCCATCTCCCTCTGAAAGCTGCTGGGGAAACAACCAAAAAATCCTTCCCTTTGCCCTGCCCTGGGACGGAGGGTGAGCCTTGGGGTGGGGAGGGGTGGGCTGCTGAGCCCCTGGCCAAGCCCTGGGACACAGCATGGACCGAGAGGGAAACCCTGGCATTTCTGGGGCTGCGCTGCCCTCCAGCCCTGTGGCCGTCACCGTCACCGGGTCCTGCTCTGTGGGGCTGGGGTGACAGGCCTGGCTGGTTAATGGAGCAAATAAGGGGAACATGAACAACTCCAGTGCAGTTCTCACTGTTCCCTGCCCCAGACAGTTCCTGGGGCTCGGGCACAGCCACAATTCCTGTGCCTGTACACAGGACAGGTGAGAACAGGTGAGCGGCACTGCGCAGGCAAAAATTCCTGCCGGGACACAACAATGTCTCCGGCCATTACAGTGGGACATTTCTGTTTCAGTTTGTCTCTGGGGCAAACCTTTGAGGTTCACAAGGCCCCTCTTGCCTGGAGGGTTCCTGTCCCCAGGTTCCCTGGGTGGGAGCACACGGACCTGTGAGGGCTGGAACAGATTTGCTGACTCTGGGAGTGCTTTGTGCCGGAGTCTCAGCTCTGTTCATTAACGGGGGAAGAATGTGTCTCCCCAAACCCTCCCCCCGTTTCTAGGCCAGGTGTAGACATGATTTATTGTGCTGTTTAGTCATTATTCTCAGTTACCCAATTATGTTTTTTAAAGTTAAAAATGCAAGAACTTTGTTGCAGCTGCATCTGGGGATTCTGCAGCATCTGGAAGATGGTAAGGAAAAAAAACCCCAGAGGAAACCAAGAGCAACAACACCAGCAGCTTCTTGTGTGCTACCTGTCAGTGTATCTCCCCTCTGGATCGCAGGGGTGACGGGGCCACCCGTGCCCTGCCCCAGTCCCCGGCGGCGCTGACGGGGCTGATGCCGGGCTGGGGCTGCCAGAGCCTGGCACGTTTGAACCTACTTAGCAAAAAGCTTCTGCTATTGCACAAACCCGGGATAACCACCAGGGAGGTTTCAGCACAAGGCAGATAAGGCTGTGGTGCTGCTGACTCCAGCACTTCCCAGCACTGAGTCCTCCAGTGCTGCCGCGGTGGGTCATGGACACTCATGTTTAGAATCACAGGATCATTAAGGTTGGCAAAGGCCTCTAAGACCATCGACTCCAACCTCTCCCTCAGCACTGCCACGGCCACCACTAACCCACGTCCCCAGGTGCCATGTCCTCATGTCTGTTAAATCCCCCCAGGGATGGGCAGCCTGTGCCAGGGCTGAACAACTCTTTCCATGAGAAATTTTCCCGAATATCCAACTACTCCTCCCCTGGTGCAACTTGAAGCCCTTTCCTCTTGTCCTGTCTTTCCCTTACCTGGAAGGACGGCTGACTTTGGGATGGCTGAAGACAGCGGAGCCTCCAGCTCCCAGTGTGTCCCTTCTACTTACAGGACCCAGCCTTGGAGCAGCCAGTTCCCAAAGGAGGATGTTCTTAAAAGCAAGGGAATTAATTACAGACTCACGGGTGCTGTTAAGGTCTGGAGGGGAGAATAATGGAACTGACTTGCTTGTGTTGGTATTTTTGCCTCTCATCTCCCCACGTGGAGCACGTGGCGTTCCTGCTGCTCAGGCATTCCTTAGGTGCAGGGTTATTTTTACCTGTTTGCTGATGCTCAGATTCCTCCCTGCCTGTCTCCAGGTCAGGTCCCAGCGCGCCTGGAGCTCCCTACCCCTTCCCTGTGCTTTCATCTCCCCAGCCCACTCCCTACCTGTCTCCCCTTCCACTCCCCCTTGGAGGGCTCAAGGGGAGTGGAGCCCTGGCCAGCTGGATCCTACTGGGCCCACCACCTTCCCTGGCACCCCCACGGTACCCACTGCCCAGGCCCCTGGTCATTTCCATGCTGGCCATCCAGGTTTCCACAGGGTTCCTCGCCAGCAAGGGACTCTGGTTAAAGAAAATCTTGGATTCCCATGTCTGGGGCACATGGAAATGTGTTTTTTTCCCCCCATTTGGTGCCTCCTCCATCCCTTGGCTCTGTTTACTCCCCGGTGAGCTGAGAATGTCACCTCTGCCCCCACAGCCACATGTGCCTGCAGAACCCAGTGAGACATTAAGGCAGTTTTGTCCTGAGAGCCATCGATAAACACCCAGCCAGGCATCCCGGTTCGCAGCCTCTTTGTAATTGCAAATGGGCACAAGCTAAATACAAGAACCTTAAATCATCTAAATTAAAGCTCTGAGAACTGCAAGGTGCCACAGCCTCAGAGCAAATAATCACAGCACCACGGCTTTTCCTTCAGCCCTGATGGATTTGGGCAGGGACCTGTTTCTTGGTCATGGGCTGATGGTTTTAAACTAAAAGGTCAGTTTAGGTCAGATATATGGAAGGAGTTTTTTACAATGAGAGTGGGGAGGCCCGGGCACAGGTTGCCCAGAGAAGCTGTGGCTGCCCCCTCCCTGGAAGTGTCCAAGGCCAGGCTGGACGGGGCTTGGAGCAGCCTGGGCTGGTGGAAGGTGTCCCTGCCCATGGCAGGAGGGTGGAACTGGATTATCATTAAGGTCCCTTCCAACTCAAAACATTCTCTAAACTCCCCAAACAGTCCCCTGGAGATACAGACATCAGAACACTCTGCTCTGGGGGTCTCTGGCTGTGTCTTCCTCCAGCATCACAGAGCCATCCCTCCCTGGCAGGGAGGTGAGAAATAACCTCAATAATGCCAAATCTCATCCTTCTTTAAATGTTTTTCAAATTCAGGAGCGTTTATTTTCATCACTGAGGGACCAGCCATACTTCTGACTGGTCCCACAGATTTGGGGAATGGCAGGCCAAACCCTGACCTTGATCCGAGCCTGTTCCCATCTCTGGAATCCACAGCTCCCACAAGGAACTGATGCAACCATTCCTTACTCATTCCCCAATTACCTCATTACCCCTGGAAAAGCGGGAGAGCCAGTCCTTTCAGGAACAATCCCCATCCTGAGGGAAAATCCTGAGGGTATTCTCCATTTCAGGCCTTTTCCTTCAATTTGACAATTCCCTACTCCATGGGCTGTTCAGGTGCTATTTATGCAGGAACAGAGACGTTCATTATGCTGATCGCTGAGATGAGAGATAAGGTATTACCAAGGAAACAGGGATTTTGCAGTGACATCCCTGGCGCTGACTCTCAGGTTTCAGGGAGAACGGGGGGGCTCACGTGGGGGCTCACGCAGGGCCTGGGCACCCCCTCCTTTCCCCCCAACACATGTGGAGGTGGCAATACCTCTGAGAGTCCTGGCTCTCCACTTCACACCCCCCTCTCAAATGAAATCCCTCCAGCTTTGAATGTTTTTTGCTTAATTTGTACTACACGGTTTGATTTATGGGTTCTGAGCCTTGGGGGTGCTGAGCAGCAGGAGATGGGGGGTCCCCGGGGGTCTCCTGGCCGGGAAGAGCCGCTTTGGAGGGCAGACAGGGGGACAAGGGCTTTGCAGTTACCCAAGAACATCTGATGACATCGAGTAAGAGAGGAGGGGGGTTGCTCAAGGGGCTTGGAGAGGAGTAGTGGAACTGAATCCAGCAAAAGAAAATTAGGAATGAATGTCAGGAGAAAAAAAAGTAAAAAAAAATCCTTCTGATGTTTCTTGTTGTACTGGTTTCCCAAATAGGTCGGGGACAAACTGTGCCACGGGCTGCCTTCAACAATAGGGAATGATTTAACAGAGGGTTCAGGCTGGGCTGTTTAAAGCCCAGACCCTGTTTGGGATCTCGAGATGGCTCTGGTGTCCCTGGGCATGTCCCTGTGGCTCGGCTTGGCTTGGCACAGCTCGACATGGCTCAGTTTCTGTTTTCTAGGAAAAAGAGGTAGGCAAAAGGAGAAATGCTTTAAAAAAAAACTAGACAAGGAAATGGGGTTGGAGGGAAACAGAAGCTCGTCACTCGTTAGGAGAAATCCAAAATAAACGGGACACCATCCAGACTCCTCAAACCAGAAATGTGACCTAATTTTCCTTTCCAGCGTTGTGCTGACTGCCTCCCCCCAGCACGAGCTCCCTGCCCAGCCCCAGCCGCCTGGGCACCGGCTCTGGGACCCGCCGATGCCCCCAGCCCCAGTTTGTGCCCTGCAGCACCCAGTGCTTGGGGGGCAGGGTGGTACCTGGGGCGAGCAGGGCCAAAGGGCTCTGTAGTGAATTGTTCTGAGTCCCTTCAGGGCAAGTCCAGGGCAAGGGGGGCTGGGGGTTGCTCCAACCTGGCCTTGGACACTTCCAGGGATGGGGCAGCCACAGCTTCTCTGGGCAACCTGTGCCAGGGCCTCCCCACCCTCACCGGGAGGAATTCCTTCCCAATATCCCATTTAACCTGCCCTCTGGCAGGGGGAAGCCATTCCCTCTTGTCCTGTTGCTTCAGGCCGTTCTCTGCTGTTGGGGGAGCCAAGAGGAGGCCACTTCCCCGTCACCCCAGAGCTCTTTGTCCTTGTCCCTGCACACAGGAGGTGACAGGGCTGTCCTGACCCCGAGCCTGGGGCTGGCCAAGGCTCCCACTCCTCTGCACCCAGGGATGGCACTGGAATATCCGTGGTTTATTTTGCTTCAGAACAAGAAGTGCACGTAGTAATTGCATTGCAATGTGCAAACAGCAGAACAAACAAAATCCTCAACTTGATAGGAGCAGGGGTTGTTGTAGCTGGGAAAAAAAAGGATCAAAAACATGTCACACAGGAAAAAGGGTTTCCATTCACAAAGAAATCATTATGGTTAATTTAATTCATTGTAGCATTTAATATAGAAAAGCTTTTCTACAGAGACTGGGAAAAAAGCCAACATTTATATATAAATGGGTTTTATTTTAAAAGCTAATGCAGTGGGCAGGATGCTGTGGGGTTATTTTCTCTCCCTCTTTCTTTCAGTGCATATGCAAAGCTGGTATTGTATCCAAAAAACAAGGAATTTGCTGCTATCTAAAGTTTACAAATTGCTTTTTTTCAAAAGCACCATTTCATATCCCTTAGAAATGGAAATGACAGGGTTTTATCTCCTCACTCGCCTTTCTCTCTGTTTTTTTAAAGTTACTCATATTAGTATCCAAAGCACCGATTTGCAGAACGGGCTTTAAATATCCTTCCACTGCTATTCCTGGGAGTGCTTGGCAGCCCCAGCTCTTCCAGGAGATGCATTTTCCAAAGGGGCTGGAACACCACTAACCTGAGCGTGTTCCTGGAGTACTGGGCAGGACATCTGCCATCAGAGAGTTGTAACAAGAATCAGCTGTATTTGTGCAGGGGACAGATGGTTCCTGAACGACTGGTCTGATCAAATACCTTCAGCCATAAAATTGCAGGGGAAGGAAACATATGGCATGTCCCACGTGTGCCCCGTGTGTGCTGGGAGGGCAGGGACAGGCTCCGAGTGCTGGGGCGTGTGCTGGGATTGAGCGTGGGAGGGACACCTTGGAGTGACACGGGAGTGACAAGTGTAGGGGACTGGGCTGGGGGTGGGCAGGTGCCACCCACCTGCTGCAGAGCAGAGCCACCTCTCTGGCTATCCTGGGGCTCCCTGGACCCTCAGTCTGTCCGTACTCAGGCTGGTGGCTGCCCCGTGGTTATCCTTGGATACAGCCCTGCCTACGTTTGCAGGCTGGAAACCCATCCCCGGGCAATCACCTCTGTGCTGTGCCACCCTTCCGGCCTTTCCCACTGTCTACCCTGGTTTTCTCTTGCTGCTACTAAAGCAAACTATTTCCATGTCCAAAATCACAGAATCACAGAATGGTTTGGGTTGGGAGGGATCTTAAAGCTCCTGTCATGCCACCCCCTGCCATGGGCAGGGGTGCCTTGCGCTAGACCGGGTTGCTCAAAATCCTTTCCAACCTGGACTTGAACCTTCTTTCCTGTATTTGAGCACCACCATCTCATCCCCCTCAGATCTGTCCTCCCCAGGCTAAACAGACTCAAAGCTTTTCAGTTCTGAGGCCTCCAAAGGCTCTCCCTGCTCCCTCCTTGTCACTGCCTGCATCCTCCTCATCCCAGCAGCAACTGGCACAGGCAGGAACTCAACCTGTAAAGGTCCTTGCCACCCCTGCACCTTCTGCCAGGGCAGGATCCCAGTGGGATCTTTATTCTCCTTCCCTTCCTCTGAGATATTCCATTAGGAGTTGTCAATCTATTAACCAACACCAACAAATGCAGCCCCATCACATCTCTGGAGCAGGAAAAATTATCCAACTGAGGAAGCAGCCCAGCAGAAAACCAAGCATGGCAAGGTGAAGCACCTTGCCCAAGGTCATCCAAAAGTGTGGGGAGTTCAGCCAGCACATTCCCAAAAACCCCACGCTTTCATAGAAACCTCCACAAAGCCATTTCCTTTGTCAAATGCCAGCAGCTATTAAATCCCCGGACTTCTTAGCCCTGGAATTGCATTCATTACCCTCTCCCAGTGCTTGGGGCTCTGTTCTGGCTGTATCAGCTGGCAAAACACCCTGCACCTCCTTGGGAAGTGTCTGTGTGAAGCCAGTGCTCATTGCTGAGGGGTTTGGTCTCCACCTGAGCACCTGCTCCTCAGGCCTGGGCTTGTTCCTGCTGCTGCCCAAGTACTTGGGCCATGGGCTTCAAAGCAGGCAGGACCGGCCCTCTCGCAAAGGCGTGGAATGCAAAGTGTGGGAAGCGTGCTGGAACCGCTATGTCTGCACCCAGATCCCTGATTTGTTACCCCCAGTGCCTGTCTCTGCTCAGGACTGGAGTTCCTGTTCAGACCTTTGCTTTTCCACGTCAGTAGTTTTGGCTTTTCAGCAGGAAAGCTTTCTCCCTGGATTATGCAAATACCCCGTGCATTGTCGTTCCCTGTTTGCGTTATGTTCACCTCCACTCTGGTTTGATTAATGCTCCCTCCTCCCCACACATGCTCGCTCCAATATGTTTGTTTTAGGGATGGGCAAATGAGGTGGGAATAAGAAAAAATGGAACTGAACCTTCACCCAAAACTTAAAGTGGGTGGTTTGGAAAAGAAACCCACAACAGAATGAATAAGTCTTTGAACCACACAAATAGTTCCCTTGTTGGTGCAGCAGAGGCAGTCTGGGCCCCAAAATGATGGAATGCTGTGTCCTTTCTGTTTCCAGAAGCTCTCCGTTTGCTCGCTGCCGCTCCTGCCCCTGGGCAGGCTCTTGCAGAGGGATTGGTGCTGGGAGGAGGGTGCAACCAGCCCTGGATGCTGCTGGAGGTCCGAGTCCTAAGCGATGCTGACCTGCCCTGAGCGTGGTGCACAGCCCCAGCCCCGGGATGAGCTTTGGAGGTGCACACAGCTGGGACAGGCTTCCCAGGAAAACACCAGAACGGCTCTGGAGAGCCCTGTCTCTTGGGATCACAGAACCATTGAGGTTGGAAAAGATCATCAATAATCCAAGACCATCAAGTCCAACTTTTGACCAACCCCCACCTTGTCCCCCAGCCCAGAGCACCGAGTGCCACTTCCAGTCCTTCCTTGAACACCTCCAGGGATGGGGACTCCACCACCTCCCTGGGCAGTTCTTTTTCCAAAATGGATTCCAGGCAAACCTAAGCACCCAAACCAGCCTGGGAAAACACCCCTGGAGCCCTCTGTAGAGCAGCACTGCAGAGGTGCAGAGTGTTTTGGCAGGGCCCAGGGCTCTGGGTGTCCTGGTACCGGTGCTGGGCTGGGGGCAGTGGTGACAGGCAGGTCGGTGCCCAGGGACACCTTGCGAGGACTGGCAGCCTGGGAGGGGGTGGTGGGGCCTCCCTGCCAGCTCGAAGGGCTGACAACACGGTGTCCCACGCGGGGCTGAGCGTGGAGCTGTGGCACGGGCCGGCACCGGGCTGGGCACTGCCGCAGGGACACGCCGAGGCACCGCGGGCGCCGGGCACGGGGCCAGAGCGCCGGTCACAGCTCCCGCTCTGCATCGCGCCGGGGTTTGTTTGGGAGAACCTGTCAGAGCCTGGCAGGTTTCCCACCGCTGATGAAAGGCGGGAGGATGTCTGAGAGCTTCACAAGGTGATACAGCCATTAAGGCATCATGACAGACTCGCACAGAGGCACTGAAAACACCCGGAGATTGGCAGCTCGGGGGCCTGAAGCTAAACAAGAGCTGCAGAACAACCGCCGGGGTGTGTGGCGGGTGTGTGAACTCGCTCACGTGGGGCCGGGCACGCTCGGGAAGTCACCATCCTTCATTCTCACCTCCCTGACGGCTCCCAGCTTGAAGTAAGATGTAAGCAAACAGAGCGGTGGGAGCCCCCGCTCCAAGTCCTGCCCAGGAATTGTAAAGGGCCATTCACAGACCTGCTTTTATTCCCTTTAAACCGAGTTTTGTGCTGCTGAAAGGCAGTTTGGGCTGATGGCCACGGAGCCTCCGTTTATCCTGGGCACAGGTATGGCACAGGTGAAGGGGCTGCAGCCTGCCAGTGCACCCTCCACCTGGCACAGCACCAGTGTTCCAGGAGGGCACCAGCATCTGGCTCTGCCTCGGGACACAGAATCATCCTGGTGCAGTGCAGTGGTGCAGATTGTGGCACTGGGTGCAGGGTGCTGCTTGGGATAACTTTTCCCAGCCACCATGGGCAGCAGCAGCAGCAGCCAGCACACAGGCTTACCCAGGTCTGGGGGATGTGGTCGGCTTTGCCTGCTTTCCCAGGGGTCCACCACAAGGCACACCAATATAATGCCCCCATTAAGTGGTTCAAAACACATTTCTGAGCCTCCTGCAAATTGGTCACTTCTTCCAAGTGACGACAGTGGGAAACACAGGGCCAGAGTGTGGGGGAGATGCAGGGAGTGATGCAGGGAGCTGGGCACAGGCTCACAGGCAGGAAAAGGGGAAAAGGGGAAAAGAGGTTCCCAACCCGCGATTCCCTGCAGCCAGGCCTGGCTCTGCTTCCCTGACCCATCCCAGGGCATCCAATAAAGGGGAATTACAGGGCTGAAGCTCCACACTACGCGAAGAGGAAGCATCAGCCAAACATTCCTGGCCCCCACCCCCAGCCATAATTAATAAACTCAAAGGAAATTAAACCACAAGAAGAACAAAACCCAAACACCAAAGCGAGCAGACCCAGCCCAACCTGCATCACGTGCGGCGCGGGGGGAAGCCGGTCCAGACGCCCTGCGAGAGCCACAGAGGTAATTGCAGTCACAGGGCGAGAGGCTAAACCAGCATGAAATGAGTCAGGGGAACAGATATTAAATTTGCAAGCCCCGGGCAACAGGACTCCGTTCAGTTTATTTGCATTAATCAGGTCAGAGGAGTAACCTTGTTTTTTTCTTGCAGGAGATACCATCAACCGTTATTTGTTTCTCATGTGAAAGTATCACCAGGCACAAACATGGGCTGGGAGAGGTTGGTGAAGCCTGAGCCATATCCACCCTGGCTGGGAGGAGCAGCTCAGCCTTCACCTGAGTCTGGCATGGTTTGCCAGTGGTCATGGGCTGGCGTGGCCTCGGGAAGGCGGGTCGGCCACACTCCATCCCCTGGAAGACACCAAAGGACCGGATCGTGGCAGGGCCGCTACCAAAACCAGAGATGGTAACGTGGGGCCGAGTGAGTCAGCACCACACACCTGCTCACAAACAGCTCCTCACCAGCCAGAGCCTCCCCGGCCCCGCTCCCTGCGCCAGTCCAGGGGAGAAATTCCTTCAGCCGAGCAGCTCTCGGGAAAAACAAAATCACTGAGGGCTTCATGAAGAGTCAGGGACAACCAAGACAGCGCCAGTGCCATGGGGAAGGACCACGCAGCCATGACACCATCATTTTTGGAGAGTCGTGCTTGTTGCATTATGGAGGGTGACGAGTCTGATGTACCCCCACGCCTTTTGGGGCACGTGGAAGGGGCAGTGCTCATCTCTTTGGATGTGGACTGTGGCGATGGTCCCACAGTTCCTGCCCCCCAGCCCCAGCCAGGTGCCTGGGCTCGAGGAGTCACAGGCACAGACGGTGGCCCAGCCATGACCCATGAGAGTGCTGGAGGGGGATTTTTGGCAAAGGCTCAGGATCACTGCTCCCGACATCCCTGCCCCTGGACCAGCCTCCCGCCGCCGCGGCAGCTGCTCTGCCTCAGCGCCCGAGCACAGGCCAGGGCATTCTGGTCTCGTGCCCAGACTCCTCACACCAGCACACTCCTAATGACGAGCAAATGAAAAGATGAGTGCAGCCACCCTGGGCCTAAATATCAAAGAAAAAAGGAGGTTTGAACCTGATCCAGGCCAGTGAGGCCTCGAAAGCAGCCAGAAAAGCAAGCCCAGACCTTGATCCTGACATTTCAAGGTTTGAGAGTTACTGTCAGTGCGGGCTAGTGGGAAAATGGGGAGTGGAGCCGTGCTTGCCCAGACCTCACCAGCGCTCACATCTGAAGGTGAAGCTCAGCTCAGACCTGGTAGTTGGTAAAACTCACCCCATCCAGTCTGGGGGCTTTGGGAAACCGCATGTCCATACTGTGGAGTGCTGTGGACTAGGGGATGGCTGGGGTTGCACAGGCAGGGAGGGAAGCAGAGAGGCTGTTTGATGTGTCTGAGTACAGAATCTCCCAGGTAGGCAGGTTTTTGCACCCTTTGTCCGGGTACAGAAGGCAGAGCCTCCACACCCGCCACGGGGTTCAAGCAGGACCTCCCTTTCCCAGGATCCAGCAATATTATCCAGCTGCTAAAGCTCGTGGAAGCACTGAGCTCTCCTTTCAAGCTCCTAAATAAATCAGGGCGGAGGGCAGGCGGCTGTGGAGGGGCTGCCGGGCAGGGGCTGGCTGCCTCCTCGTCCTGCCAGATTGCTGCCTGCTGCACAGACCAAAGCCATCTTCCAGCCGCTGATTTAACATTCCAAGGGAGCAGATTAATGCCTGCAAACTTCTCAGTGGAAGCATTCAAACGCTAATTGGTAGTTGCAAGTAATTAAAGTAATTTACTCAGATTATAAAGAAATTTCTTAACAGTGATTAAGCAACTCTGGGACGTGTGTAGTTGTTTGTAATCACTCCCCCAAGGGGATTAAAGCTCTTGGCTGCGTGTAATATGTCTTGTAACACCCTATGGGTCCTGTTGGCTCACGATAGCAGAGAACAGCTTGTTGGAAGAGATATAAATCAGGCCTGTGTGCACACAGAGTACATCACATTGGGAACAGCTCTCCTTCACGGTCCAAGCCTGGGAGCACAAGCTTGGTGGCGAGGGCAGACATCCCATAAACTGGGCTTTGCTCGACAGGCAGAGCCCGTGTCATCCAGTCACAAACACTACTGAAGGGAAAGCTAGAAGGAAGGGCAGGGCTGTGGGTGAGCAGGACACAGGCTCAGGGCATGGCTGTGGGCACCTCTGCTCACGGGTTTCCATTTACTAACCCATAAAATAGGAATAAAGCCACTAAAAAAATAAATAAATAAATCCACTAACCCAGATTTGTGCTCCAAAAATAGTGGAGGAAAAGTGCCAGATATCTGTGAAGCTGATACTCAACAGATTACACTAAACCAGTGCTAATCAGCAGATTATCACTCAGATTGTTTCATGTCCTTGTTATCCTGGCCAAGCCCCGAGCCCTTGCTCAGCCTGGATTCAGGCTCAGGGAGGCAATTCCCACATGGAGACCTGGGAGGAGGGAGCCCACATTGCTCATGTGTGACATAAGGGTTTTTCTTGCTTACATTTCATTTTCATCGAGTGGCTGCAGTGATACTTTCCCTTCCTAACCCTGAAATGTGCTCACGGGGCTGAGCTGGGCTTGCAGAGTCCCAGCCCAGATAAACTCCCCGGCTTGGTGCCCTTCCCACCACGGAAGGCTCCTTTCATGGCAGAAGGGATCTCACAGCCAGGCCCCTCTGCCTTGCCTGGAGGAGATTCCCTTTGGCTGTGGGGCTCCTGCAGCTCCAGCAAGATGCTTTTAACACATATATCCAGGGAGCCAAGCAATTCCCAGGAAACCATTCTGCGTGTGTTACCGCCTCCTCTCACACCCAGTGCCTGCAGTCTCACTATCCTGCAGCATCATGAGAACTTGTTTTTATGTTTTATTTATTTATAGGGGCTTTTTTCCATGCTGGCAGTAAAGAACTGTAAATGTTCCAGGAGTGCTGGCTGCAGCAGGATGCCAGTTTACCTGGGCACACAAGCGCTGAGCAAACTGGGAGCTCATCTCCCACAATTACTTTGGCACAGCACTTGGGTGTTTGCTTTCTGCAAATTTTTGGCCAAACAAAGCCAATTGTTCAAATATTATTTTTTTTTTTCTCTCTAAAGGCAGCACAGGAAGGATGGAACAGGCTTTGTTTGCCTGCCTGGAGGAAGGCATTGTTCCAAGGGGAACCCACCACAACCCTCTGCAGCCCCACGGGGTGACCCTGGGTGTCACAGGGGCCCTGTGCTGCTTGGGACAAGCTTTCCACACTCAAATATAAATAGAATTTTTATTTCTGTGTTCTGTTTACTGTGCGTAGAAATCTGATTTTCCCTAATGGTCCTTTATAAATAGTTTCCACCCACCCTCTGCTTGAAAGCTTCTCTGACTCACATTGGAAATTAGGTTCTTCCCCTCCTCGCTATTGAGAACAATTATAGCTCTTTGTTCCACGGGAATTAAGAAGCGCAAGGGCTGAATCCAGCCACAGGAAAATTGTCACTCTCCTTTGTTTTCTGCCTGCAGTAATTATCCTGCCAACTGCTCGCTGCCATCCTCCAACCACGGGTGCCTCCGCCGAGCACCCTCCATCCTCCAGCCCAGCCCGCCCTGGCTTTGTGCTGATTCAGGTGTTACTGGCTGCTGTTTGCCACATCCTTGATTTACCTTTTCCTTCCATTTCCCACCAGGAATGGCATTCCTGTCAGGAGAGAGGCCCCCAGACAGGCCAGGCTGGTGGGGTAGGGGAGAAAAGGGGAGATGCTGCTCCTTGGGGAAGACCCTGAGGCATTGGTTGCTGCTCAGAAGAAGCCGCAGCACCTTTGCCAAGGGAACCCCAGCTTTGCACCACCCCCAGGTGAAGCTAAGGTGCCTGGGCCGAGGTGTCACTTTGGAGTGACATGGCCCCTGCTCTGATGGGCTGAGAAAAGGCTTCCCTGGAGCACAGCGTGAACCCACGTCTCACCTGGAGGGAAGGAAAGGCCATGTGGATGTGGCACTTGGGGACATAGGTTAGTGGTGGCCTTGGCAGAGGTGGGTTAATGGATCGACTCCATGGTCTCAGCGGGCTTTTCCAACCTTTTCTGTGATTCCATGATTCCAGGAAAAGAGAGCAGATCAGAGCAGGGGAAGGCAAGCAGAAGAGCCAACCAGGGGATAAATGCTTTTCTCTTCCCACAAATCTTCTCCAGTGTGAAAACCCCTGTTTAAAAGAACACAACCAAACCCTGCTTGATTTGTTTCAGAGGATCCGAAACGATTCACCATTGACCCCTCCAGCCACATACTCATTTTTCATTAAACTGTTCCTGGGATCTTATAAGCAGAGAGAGAGAACAAGCGGGCGAACACGCTAAAGCAACCCAGAGTGCCCTGGGGCTACAATAACCGAGGCAGGAACATTTTAAATTATACCTTGGGTCAAAATGATTTTAGATTGATCAGAAACCAAAATTACCCCTGAGTTCCAGCTGATTGTCTATGCCTTGGGTTCATCTGGAGGCTGCGTTTCTCCAGCAGCCGCATTATCATTGTTACTGGGAGCGGGGATACATTGACTGGGGTATTTTAAGCAGCAGAGGAGAAAAGAAGGAGCCTTTGAACCCTAAACACCCACTGGTTGAAGTGGTGTCCTGTCTGGAGAAATACTGGGAAGCAGAAGAGAAAGAGGCTGTTCAGTGTGAAATGCTCCTGGCTCTTCAGAGCTTTGTCCCTTGCCCCCGAAATGGGCATGTGTGACTCTCTGTGCCCTGGGGGCAACCTGGGGCATCCCCACCGAGGGCTAAAGCACAGGCACACCCAGAAGCACCAGCTCTGCTGGGTCTTTAGGCATTAGATTAAAAAAACCCAATAAACCTCCCTGTATTAAATACATTTATTTATATCAAATACATATTCATTATTATAGATATGAATGATTCAATATAATAATTTTACATTTATATAATTATCATGTATATATTGTATATTTTATTATTTATGTATTAGAGATAGATAAATCTTTTGCATGTTGCAACCCACTGTTACATGCTGTACTTGGATATGTGTTGCTGCTATTTTTTGCTAAAGCTCAAAGCTGCCACAGGGACCCTCATTCCTTCACACTCAGTGCACCCTCTGCGGGGTCCTCCAGCCCCCCCGAGCCTGCAGGCTCAGCCTGAGCCCAGGGAACAGTGCCAGGAGAGAACAGCAAGGCCCTGAGCAGGGAAATGGCTGCTTTGACAGTTTTCTAGTGTCCAAAACCAGATATTACCATTTTGTTGGTCTAACGCACGAAAGTTAAATATTCTCATCTGCTTGGTTTTGTCTTGACAATGCCTTGAATCTGTGTGGATGGTCCTCTTGCCGGTGCCGTCCTGCCAGTGGATGACCCGCAGAGCCCATGGATGACCCTTAGTGCCTGGCCAAGCACGTTGGGACCAGCCCTCAGGAGCGCTGGGCTGCAAACCTCACGGAGCAGGAATGTCAGCCCAGCCCCGCCGCGGACGCTCCTGCGGCCGCCCTTCCCCGTGCGGGGCTCAGACGGCTCCGCTCTAGTTACCCCCGTGAATGCTGCGATGTTTAATCAGGTGCAAAGAAGTTGTGCTTCCCGTCTCGCTCTCCCAAGGATTCCCTTCTCTCCATGTAATTCATTCCTCTGGCATCCAGCTGGAATGCTGGCACAGCACCACGGAGCTGAGCGGCGTGAGGGGCAGGTGGGACAGGCTGTGCCTCTGTGCCCAGGATTGGGTGTGGAGGCACCTGGGCTTGCACCTTCCTCCTCTCCCAGAAAATGAAGAGTTTTCCTACCAGCTGGGACCAACCCTGGGGGCGTTTTGGATCTGAAGGGCAAGACATGGCAGGGTTTATTTAATGGGATCTTCAGATGAGGAGCCTCTTGCAGAGCATCCAGTGCTGGAGCATCTTCTGAGGGTGGAAGGAAACACCAAGCCCTGCTCCCATCACTGCTCATCCTCTCTCCTCCTAATTTTTCCGGGTGGTTGTTTTTTGTTTTTTTGGTTTTTNTCCCCCCCCCTAATTTTTCCGGGGTGTTTTTTTTTTTTTTTTTTTTTTTTTTTTTTTTTTTTTTTTTTTTTTTTTTTGTTTTTGTTTTTGTTTTTGTTTTTGTTTTTTGCTTTTTCCAAACCTGAGGAACTGCTTGGTACACTAAAGAAGGAAAGATAAAAATTACTGTATTAAAAATAAATATTTAATTAAAGAAGCTCAAGTTCTCCCTTTAAGACAAGCATGACCTTTTATCACTGGCTCCATCCTGCCAGAGCCGTGCTGTGCTCCCGGGCCCTCCTGGGTCTCCAGCTGGACGAGGGGTGCAGCAGCACACACCGACAAGGGAAATGATTTCCCACCCAGCTGGACTCAGGGAGCCTCATGATGAAGTTGCCAAGCTCCCGATGGCTCCCCGGGCTGTGACATGTTCAATCCCATCACGAATTACTGCTGGGGTAATGCATGATTAGTCCAGCACAAAGTACCTGCCCATCAGCAGGGGCTGCGGGAAGCTGTGCCAGCTGTGAATGTGGCAGGATAACGAGGTGGGATGGATGGGGAAACACCAGCCAGGTGTGGGAATGGGGCTACTGCTCTCCCGGGAAGGAAAGAAGAGGTGTGTGGGGTGGGGGAATGGGTTATCAGGGTCTCCCTGTGTGCAGGGCTGTGCTGCACAGAGCAGCCCTCCCCAGAGCTCCTCTACATCCAGCACGGGGGTCCCCAGCACAGGAAACACATAGACTTTTGGAAAGGATCCAGAGGAGACCACAAAGATGCTCTGAGGGCTGGAGCCCCTCTGCTCTGAAAACAGGCTGGGAGAGCTGGGAGCGTTCAGCCTGGAGAAGAGAAGCTCTAGGGAAATCTTAGAGCCCCTTCCAGTGCCTCAAGGGGCTCCAAGAGAGCTGGAGAGGGACTTTGGACAAAGCGTGGAGTGACATGGGTCCAATTCCAAGGGAGGGATAATTCCATGGCTGTCCGAATGCAGTGGGCACAGCTGGGCTCAGCCCCACCAGTGCTGCCAGCTGCTCTGAGCATCCCTCAGATGTCAGGGATGCTGCCTGGGGTGCATGGAAGGCAGCCCCCTCTGTGGGGATTGTGGCTCAGTCCCCCAAAGCATCTCGAGCCATCAGTGGCCCCTGAGGAGCTGCCAGCCTGCAGCAGCCTCTGGTCCCAGCTGAGCTGCTCTGGATGTCAGCAAACGACCTGGAGCTGGAACCTTCTGTATCCTGTCTCCAGCCCCAGCCAGGGAGGACCCAGGCATTTATTTGTGTTGAGCCAGAGGAAAACATCCTGTGGCCACAGAGGGATGGCAAAAACTTTCTAGGAAAAGCAAACAAGTAGTAGGTATGTCTGTGTTACATGAGCTTTAACTAAAGCCTCCGCTCTCCGCAGAGCACCAGCAAACACGGTGGGAAATAAACCCAAAATTACCCGGCAAAGCCTGTAATTGCATTTCCAAACCTGCAGCCAGTAATTCCCACAAGCGCCGGAGCAGAGCTGCAAACACACCAGCAGCTGAAGTGCTCTGCAGGCAGGGAGGTGCCCCCCACACCAACGGGAATGTTTCCTGGGCTCAGAGGGATTTTCCCATGTGCCCTTTACCCCAAACAAAGCGATCCCTCTCCAGAGCTGCCTCGGCCCCTTCGCACTGGCAGAGCCCAGGGCGGGATCACAGATCGCTGTGTTTGTGTGTTTTCCCTGTGGAGATGCTGAGCTCCTGCAGCCACTCGTGGCACCGTGGACGTGGAACCCAAGGTTAGGGTCCCCTGGGCCACCCGGGCAGGCAGGGAGGGCAGGGGGTAGGTGCTCATCACCTTCCGGGGGGGCCAGCAAAGCCCATTTGAACACTTGGCATCTTCAGGCTGTCTGGGCCTCAGTTCCTTATCATGATCTTCTACCTTTTCCTTCTTTTCCTTTTTATTTTTCCCTTTTCCTTTTTCCACCTTTTTGTTTTCCTCTTTCATTTTCTTTTTCCTTTTCCCTTTTTCTTTTTTCCCTTAATTTTCCTTTTTTCCCCTTTCCCTTTCCTCTTTCCCTCTCTTCGTTTTTATTTTCGTGGCAGCCCCTGAAGTGAGCCAACAGTGTGTGACCAGGCAGGGACAGGAGCCGAGGGGACACACTGCCCTGTCCTGTGGGTCCAGAGCTGCCTCTGTGCCCCCCAGGCCAGGCTGGACAGGGGTTGGAGGAATGTGGTCTAGTGGAGGTGTCCCTGCACATGGCAGGGGGTGGAACTGAATGGGCTTTAAAGGTCCCCTCCCACCCAAACCATTCCATGATCCTCCACTTCCAACACCCCCTCCTAATGCTGGCTTCACATACAGCTACATCCCTCCTGCCACAGGTCCCACAGTTCTTCCTCGCTCCAGAGGGGCCGGAGGGGTGGACTCTGTGCTGCTGTGTGGGAGTTAAACACCACAGCATTACATTCTCTTACAGAAGAAACTATTTCACAGTTTCTACCCGAATTTTTGCTGCAGCTTCAAAGCGAGCACTGCTCTCGGAGCAACGGAGAGGAATTCAATAGAGCATCCCCTGAGCACAGGCAGGCGCCGGCTGCCATTGGGTGGGAAGTTAGAAAGAGAAAATATATTGAAGAAATCGGAACAAGGAGGCAGGAAAACATAAGTGGCTGCACAATAAAATTAAAATAAAAAAATATTAAAAAAAAAGAAGTACATGTTAGAGATGGAGCTGCTCCAGGAATGAAAGTGCTGTGATGGGTAGGTGTTGATGCCACCAGGCATAACAGAAAAGAAAGAAAAATCAGGATAGTGTGGGGGTTTTTTTTAGCATTTATTCCAAAAACACTTGCTGAACACGGTGCAATCTCTTTGATATGAAGGTTAATTGAAAGAAATGGTACAGACCCCTTGGAACTCGGTCTGAAATAGCTCCAAAGAAGGAAAATTTGGGGCAAATAAAGAAGACAAAGGAAGACAAAGGAGCAGAAAAGCAGAAGGTTTAAGCAAGACTTGGGAGAACAAGAAGGAGCAGCACACCTGGCTCGAACCTCGCTGTCCCCACGGCTCAGCTCCTCCCCTGGGCAGCACATGGAGTGGTACCCCAGAAATGCTACAAGCAAATATTGCAGGCTTTTTCCTGCCTGGGGGTACAAGGCAGAAAGTAAAGGAAAAAGGAAAGAAAGTTACAGCCAGATTCAGAACTCCCTCCCCAGGCCTTAACTCGAGCCATTGCACAGGTCATGAACTGCCGTTCGAGGACAGTTTTAGAAGTCTGTAGATCCTTTTTAATATTCTTCCCCCAGGCCTCTTTGTTCCTACAGGCTGGGGCCAGAATGAGAAATGAAAACCCCGAGCTGGGAAAGCCAGGAACAATTCCTGGGGTCTACAAATCCAATGAAAATCACCGTGGGGTGCAAACATCACGGGAGAACTCCTGTGCAATAGTTTCAGAGTGAGTTCAGGATCAAAAGGGCTCAGGGTAGAGATCGGAGCTGCTGGATGCTGGTCCAAAAATTTTAGCTTCTCTCTAGTCAGCACTTCTCCAATCCAGCTGTCAGCATTCCCGAAGTCTCCGCCACGGAGATCTCTGCTCACAGGACATGGATGAGCTCCGACTCCCCACTCCCACACTGTGAGACTTCTCTGTGCTCCTGTTCTCGGCAGTGCACACCCCAGGAACAGCCAGGAACAGCCCCCCTGAGCCATCCAGCCCCCCGGCCCCGGAACACATCCCATCCATGGCTCTCATCTACTGGGAACGTCGGCTGGAGAACGTCTCACCCTTGGCTCCATCGCCAGTATTTGAGCTCTGCAGTAATTGGCCATGGAAGCCTCATGGCGTTGATGTTCGCCTTGATTAGCAGAACGTGCAAAGCACTTACAATGCAAATTTCCCTTTAAAATTCCATTTCCTGCGAGCCCTCAATGAATCAGCTGCGGAGATCTCCCACTGAGAGCTCTCCTGCCAGTAAAAGTTGATAGTGCTAATGTTTGTGGAGTGGGAGCACAGAAGGGGGAAGAAGCACTAAAGCAAACTCATCCAAACCGTCAAATATTTGCAGAAAAATGCGCCCATTCTGTGCCCGATCCGTCCGATTCTCGCCCCCCCAAGCTGATCGCAGCCACCCCCAGCCTCTTCCTTTCAGCCCCAAGATGCAGCTGTGTTTTCTTTGTTCGCACTCCCTTTGCAAACGCTGCTCTTGCCTTATTGAAGTCTTTGAAAAATATTCTGTATAGAAACAATTCTGCCGACACATCAGATTTCTCCGGGCTCCCTCTCCCCCCTCTGCCTCTCCCATTTGCATGAGAATGGCCGCGATGTTTGTGCAGCCGTCACCTGGCACCGGGTCCTGCTGCCCTCCCCGCGAGGTCATTTCCTCCCGTGACGGTGTCGCCGGCCCCACGAGGGTGACAGGGAGCCGGGGCGGGCAGCGAGGCTCTGGCAGCTCCCTAGGACAGGGCTGCTGGGCTGGCTGGCACACGCATCCCAGCTCGTTCCTTCCCAGGCTGCTCCATCCCCGCCCATCCCAGCCGCCCCCGGCCTCTCCCTGTGCCCGCCGAGAACTTTCCTGCTCCCCACCACAGGGACGGCTGCGAGGGCTGTAACTGGTGCAGAACCCACAGCAGGAGCATCGTCACCTCCCGGGAACTGCTGTTTAGAAACAGCATTTATCCGGGCAGAGGCTTCCTGGGGAGACCGGGACAAAAGCAGCAGAGGGAGGTCAGGGCCCTGCATGAGGAGAGAAGGATGGGGAGGGACCTTTCTGAGAGAGCAGTAATTTATCACCACAAACACTCTGCTCTGCCAAACCAAAGAGTCCAGCAGTCCCACCGCTGCCTTTAGAGCTGGAGTGACTCCAGGTCTCGTACCAAGGATTGGTCTTGGACTCTGGGCTGGGAGGCTCTGCTGGAGGCTCTGTCCTGCACGGCACAAATTGTGGAAGTGGGTTTAAAGCCTGTGACAGCTTTTAGGAAAGAGGGACATGGGTCTCACCAGGCAGATCAGCGAGTCTGCTTTACTGCAAGGCTCCCCCGTTTCCCTGGAGTTCTGGCTAAAGCATGCCACCATTCCCAGATATTCCCGTAGCACCCACCAGCCGTACCAACGTGTCCTTCCCAGCACGTGTCCCACTGAACCCTCCTGGAGGCCAAGGTGTCTGATGCCCAACAGGTCAGCGAGTTCCACCAACCCAGGCGTTCACACAGGGCACCATCTGCGCTGCAAGGACTGGCAGAAAGTGCTTCCTGGGAAAATTCCAACCCTGCCTTTCTAAGGATTCAAACTGTTCTGGGATGATTAAATACAGAAACATCTCACAAGGCTGCCTGGTGCAGGACCATCTGAGCTGTAGGTGCTGAGGTGCTTTCTCAGCCAGTTCCTGCTGCAAAGCTCTTGTGCCTCTGCCCACTGCTCCTCCGTCCCTCCTGGCACCCCTGGAACCAGCCATTCCCTGGTGTCCCCACTCCGAGTCCCGGCAGGCTGTCCAACATCACATCACACCCTCAACTTGCTTCTCAGGAGGAGAAAAGCCCCACAGCTGGAGCCAGTCCAAACCAGACTGTCCTCCCCATCCCTCAGCACTCGCTGGGAGCACAGGCTGGAGCAGAGTGAGGGTGGGCACAGCCCAGGCTGGGACCCCCCTCCACAACCCAACTCTGCATCCCATGAGGTGGGCAAGGAGCCCAGGTACGATCCCAGATCGATCTGATTTACAGTCTGACATGTTTTAAATCCCCCATTACTGCCATGGCCTCAGTCTTTCCTTCCTTTGTTTTCCAGATGGTATTTTTTCTATCTTATCTTCTTTTATCAAACTCTTGTTTCCTCCTTCTGGAATCACCACATTCCTGATCTATATGCAGATTAAACCCTGGGAACAGATGCTCTTGTCAACTTTTATTAGTTTATTGCATTAAGAAAGGACGATATCTCTACAGTCATTGATATAAAATAAGACTCATCGTAAGTCTCATCTGCTGGAAGCGACAGCAGGAAAACAAAGGCTCTTCTGAACTGGAGCCATGGCCACAAATCAGGACCTGGGCACCGACACCCAAGACTCCGGGAGGAGCAGAGGGATCTCCCGGCGTGCGGGGGCTGTGCCATGTCCCACTGATCCCGGAGCTCAGCACGGAGCCTCACGGGGGAAAGTCAGCCCCGGGACAGGCAAACAATGAGGCCCCTTAGCTGTTCCTCTCACTCTCTTGATTTGTGATCTCCTGAAACAGAGCCCTTCCCCCCTGCCATCGCCGGGCACGCGCTCGGCCATCGCAGGCAGGTCCCTTCCCTGGCCACACGCTTCGCCTCTTCGCTGGCTCTGTGTTTATGATTTACACACAGAGCTCCAGCTGCAGCTCGTGCTGCAAAAAGTCATTCACCGCTCTGTTTGGTGAAAGATAAGAGAGGCAGGAGAGCTGCCAGCCCCGCCAGGAGGGAGGGGAGGGAAGGTACCCACAGCCTTTCTTCCCTCACACTGGTTGGGAACTCCAGCTTGGCTCCCCTGGGCTAAGGGAAGATGCTGCCAATCGACTGAGCATTTGGTATTTGCTGGGCAGTTTGATGGCATGGTAGGTCCCATCCAGCCTTGCCTTGCCTTGCCTTGCCTTCCCACGTCCTCGATGGAATGAGGTGTGTACAGTCCTGTGATTTAGCAGTGCTGGGTTCCAGACACGTTGGCACAGCATGGCCACATATGTGCCCCTCCACAGCCCCGGTTCCCTCCTGGCTCCCTCCTGGCATTCTCCTGATATCCTTCAGCTCTCCTTACATCTCTGCTCCCTCTTTGTCCCTCTTGCTGAGGCCTGACAAGCTGTGGCAGTTGGAAAGGAGGAGGAGCTCTGGAAAAATGCACATGTGGGATGCGGGATTGGGGAACAGGGGCTGGGATGGCATCAGAGAGGTCTCAGGGATGGCTTCCCTCCTGGAATCCATTATTTTCCCACTCATTGCTGGGATGTGCTGGGTGCAGGGAGCACCCACTCCAGCACGGGTCATGTTTAGAAGCCCTGCAGTCCTGGAGGTCTCTGTCTGCTCTCCCATGCCCCGAGGCTGGGTGGTGGGCACGATGCACAAATCCACATCAGACCCTTCAGCTCCCATCAGGAGAGTTTAAAAAGTGCCAACAGAGCAGTGTGCTGCTGCTTGGAGGGAGCAAAGCCAAGTGAGGGCAGAGCAGAGGGGATGTAGGAGAAACGGGGCTAAGCTGTGCTTTCAGAGCAGCCGGGTTTACGTCGATGGTGTTTTCCCGGCAGTTTTCCTGGCAGTTTTCCCGGAGCGCTGAGTGTTCGCTGTGCGGGGGCTGATGGGGAGGGGGCCTGGGGGTCACGGGGGAGCAGCGCTGCTGGGGGGGGCTCAAGAGAATCGCTGCTCCCTCCCCATGCTGGGATGGACCCGGGTTAATGGGACAGGTATTTTTAGTGCTGACTGGCCAGGCCGGTGCTGCTGCTGGTACTTAACCTGGGGCCACAGAAAGCAGGTGAAGCAGAGCTCTTCCAGAAAATTAGATTTGCTGCAAAACACTCGTCTCTCCGCTCGCTTTCCCCCAGCCCAGTGCAGGGAGTGGGGCAGCTACTGAGTGGGCACACACCCCTTCTCCCTCCTTCATCCTCATGTTTTACCAGGTCACAGCAACCCAGTGCAAAAACAAATTACGCTGCAATCCCAGATGGAGTGTCTCTCCCAGCCTGGCAGCATCTGGTTCACAGGGTGCCTCTCCCCCCTGCCCCATGAGCCAACCTTGGCACACCAGGGATCACTCTGGGGGGATTATTTAACTTCTGCACCTTTCCAGGCACTGCAGTCCCAACACGGGTGCTGCCGGTGAGCACACGGCACAGCAGCTCCCGGGATAGATGGAAACACTTAACTCCATTAGCCAGTCCCTTCCACGCTCGCTGGGCTGCAGCTGAACCAGAGCAGGTTCAGCAGGGAAGCACCAATGGCAACTCCTTGTCAGTGTGATTTGAAGTGACACCTCCCTTCCTTCCCAGCAGCCCTGAGGGACTTCCCGCTCTCCACAGCTCTGGTTTGGTCCTTGTGTTTCGTCTCCCGAAATTCCCTCGTGCAGCAGCGCTGGTAGGTGTGATTCAACCTGCCCTCAGTTCCAGTGGCCTCACAGTGACAGGTAAAAAGATAAAAAAGAAAAAGGGGACACAGCGATCCCTGTCAGCAGTGACTTGTGGCTGTCTTTGGGAGCGGCCGATGTCATCCATCCCCCCTCCCGAGGAAGCATCACACCCAGCATGGAGTGAGCACGGGGCCCAGAGGGCTCCATCCCATCCCTGCCCTCAGTCAGTGGGAACTGCTGCTGCCCCATCCCCACCTCTGCTGTTGTCTCTTGAGGGACCACATCCTGCACCTGCAATCGCTCTGCATGTGCAACCTGTAATCCGGGCGTGTTTACTTGAATTCCAGTTAGAATCTGCATTCCAGCGCGGACTGAAGCTTTCCCCGCACCCAAAGCCTTTGTTTTCCTTCTTCTTTCTCCTTTCCCCTCCTTTTTTCCGCGTGTTGATCTCCATCCTGATTTTCCCAGGGTTGGCAGGCACAAGGCATCCCACATGGCAGGAGGAAGGTGAGAGGAACCTGTGGTGGGCTGGGAGTGGCCACTGGCCCCTGGGCTCAGCTGGGCTGGGAGCTGATCCCCGTCACTGACTGCAGGGTGCAGGGACTTGGGACAGGCTGCATTGGGTCATGGCTGTCATCTGGTCCAGGTTTTACACTGATGAATGTCCAACAGAGAAAAAGGAACACAAACTCTGTGGATATTCCTGGGAGGAGGCAGGTCAGGGCTGTGTATCCCTATGTTCCCAGGCTGTGTTCTCCCGGGACAGTGCCTCACATCAGCCGCCAGCTCAGCAAATTACAGCTCAGTCCTCTGCGGTGGCTTTGGGAAGGGCTGAGGGCTGGGAATTTGGAGCCATGTGAGATTTTTGCGCCTCTCATCAGCCAACTGGCACGATGAAGTCCCGGCTGCTTTCCAGCCTTCCTGGCTTCCCTGGAGCAGGGCTTGATGCTTGATCCTGACGTTCCAGCAGACACTTGTTTCCCTCCCCAAAAGCAGGTCCCATAGGCAGATCCCAGGCTGGCCTCACCACACCTGTCCTACCCTCTCTTTCCATTTTCCCCATGTCCTTCCCCTCTTCTGCATCCTCTGGGATCCCTCCACCCAGAAATCGTGGAGATCACAAGCAGAGAGGCAGCGCTGGGCTGTTCTGGGGTGTCTGGTTTAGCCCCACAGCAGGGCTGGGGATGCTCAGGGACGGGGGGCACAAGGACCATCACAGAGGGACCCCAGCTTGCTCCCTCTGGAGCCGGGGGAGCTCCCGGCTGTGTGCTGGGGGAGGGAGGGTTTCAAAGGAGCTCATCCCAAGGCCACATCTGCTGCATGTGTTTAAAACAACTCATTAAAGTTCCTGAAAGGCCTAAAAAATGAGTAATTCTCTAAATGAGGGAGGCTATAATAGCCCTCTAACAAGCTGTAATAGGAGGCTGGTGAGCGCCTCCGGAGCTCGTGGGCCCCCCCGTCCCAAAAAACACGGGGCTGGAACACGGGGACCACGTGGGGGGACACGGGCACAGGCAGGATGGATGCCCAGCTGGAAAACATGGGGTGAGGGGAAATGAACAGCCAGAATGAACAGATTTCAAGGCTCTGGAAGTAGCAAAGCCTCCAGGGGATTTATGGGGGAACTGGTCTCTGGTTGTAGTGGGGGGGCCATACCTCCCCCAAGGGCTGGGTTTGTCCTGCTGTTTGGGACAGGAGAGGACCTTCTCCTTCCCTTCCAGCACTGAGGCACAGGAGTCCAGCAGGGAGGAGGAGGTAAAACACCCCAGGGAAAGCTTGGGGAGCTCTCTGCTCTCTTCACATTCCCCACAGCTCCCGGGGAGTTGGGATGTGGGAGCTCCTTGTCCCCCGCTGCCTCTCTGTAGAGGGATCCCACAGCCAGGAGGGAGGCCAGGGAAGAGGGGCACTCCTCCATGGGGTGTTGCAGTTGTCTTCCAGCTGGATCTGGTACTTTGGAAATTGTTGGGATTGCTTTTCCTTCTCCAGCAAGCCAACACGTCAGCACATGCTGCCTCTTCACCGAACACCTCCCGCTGCCGCTGTGTCCTCCCCGGCACCGGCGGTGGGATGGATCCACCAGCTGGCACCAGGGCTGGGCTCCTTTCCCATCACCATTGCCAGTGAGCAGATGACATTTCACTGGGCTTCCAAAGGACTGGAGTGCATTGGAAATTCAGGATTCAAGATGTTCTGCTCTTGTGAACAGCCCACGTTGCTATATTGGGGACATGATGCACCAGCCTCCTGGCACATCTCTGGGCTGTGACATCAGGGGGCCATAACTCATGGAGCTGTGCCTCAACCTGAGCCACATGTCCCACCCGCTCCTCTGGGACTGCTTCGTCCTTGGGGTGAGGATATTTCCCAGGATGAAGGGGATTTGGGATGGGAATTAGGGGTTTAGACCAGCCTCTGCTTGCCCAGAGCTGATGTGCCACCTCATGAGCAGTACGTGGGATGAGCAGAAGGAGACTCAAGGACAGTCAGGACTGTGTTCACGTCATGTCTGGGGATACTTCACAGGTTCTTCTTTGTTTTTTAAGGCTCCAAGTCCTGGCAAAGCAAGGTTGAAATGAAGATTTTGTTTAAAAACATCCTCGTGGAAAGAAAACTTGAGAAACAGGAGCAAGGTTCCCCCAAACCACCCTGACAGGCAGGAGGAGAACCTCATCAGCCTCACTCCATCTCCTGAGTTACACAGTAAGATTTCTCTCAAACTGTTTTTGGGTTGGCCTTGACTTCCAATCTCTCAGGTTGTTATTTGGGTGTTATTAAATAAACTCATTTAACCCAACCTGGGGCCTCCCTGCTCCCTCAGGAGCTCCTCCTTTGTTGCAGCTGGGCCACCTCTGGATTTCCTCTGCCTGGGATCACTTGTGCTGGAAATAGGGCCCACAAGGGATCAGATGTGTCTCAGCAAACTTCAGGGCTGCTGAGGCTGCGAGCTCCTCCATTACTGATCCTGCAGTGCTCTCTTCTCCCTCCGCAGCAGACACGGCTTTGGGATGCAGTCCTTGGAACCCGGCACTCCGGAGGCACGGCTGTGGGATGGGCTGATGTCACTGCTGCTGTCTGGGCAGGAGTTTATTTATTCAACTGTCATCATTAAATTCCAGTCAGTCATCCAGGTGTCCTGTCCAAGAGGAAGGTCAGGGAGAGGAAAGGAAATGGGAGAGAAACAAGAGAGGCTGTGAGATCCGCAGATGCATCCTTTGCCATGCCCAGGAATGTGAGAGATTCTCCCAGATACCCACAGGTTTAGGGAGGGAGATCTGTGTGTGTGTGAACATGTGTGTGTGAGAGAGAACACGTGTGGTGTGTGTCACAGGAAGGAAGGAAGGAAGAAAGGAAGGAAGGAAGGTCTGGATTTCTTTGCCCTTCCTTGCCCTTCCATGGGACAGGTGCTGCAGCAGGAGGTGTGAATGGGGCTGGGGGTATAAAGAGATGATGATGCCCTGGGTCACCCATCTGGGGACACCCCAGAGGGTCACAGGGATGGGCACAGCCTATCCATGATATCATGATCTCGATATTCCCAACTTTTTGGGCCCTGATGCTGAGCGGAGCCTTGGACCACCTCTTCTCTACCCAGAGGCAAGTTTCTCTGGAAACCAAGGAACGGGAAAATCCTCCCACCTCCCAGCTGCCCGCATAGCTCACAGCTACGGAGCTGCCTTCCTCCCCCTCTCACACCTCCCTCCATTTCTGCAAAGCCCTGGGAGATGTTAGATCATTTTTCCAGCTCCTCCAGGTGTCCATAAAACTAGCTGCAGATTCCTCCTTGGAAAGGGGAGCAGCAGTGAGGGGAAAACGCATATCCACAGCAGTGCCCCCTTCCCATGGTCTTCCTGGAGCTGGCAGAGCCTCTGCCCTGCAGGACATCCCTCCAGGAAGGATTCCAGGCGGCTGCACCGGCTCCGTGCAACACGGAGCGTGAAGCCATCGGGGCTGGGGAGAGCAAACAGCTCCACTGGGCACAGGGTTTGAGGATGGTTTGAGGATGAGGTGGTGGGGAGCAGCAGGTCTGCCCTGGATCTTTAGCATGTCTGGAATGTCAAATATCTGCTGGCTGGGGGAGAGGGACGGGGCTGGGGCAGGTGGAGATGCTGGGGTGGGGGGGGAAGGGGGTGCAGCAGTGAGAGCCAATTCCTTCTCTTCTGTTTCCTTTTTGTGCAGGCAGGAATGATCTCATGTTTTGTCTAATCTAAATTCTGTCAAGCAAGCAGGGAGCAGAAAAAAAGAGACAGAAAGCGAGCAAGGGAAAGCTGCACAGTTAATAAAAATCTGCTAGACACATGTTCCCTGAGCCCAGGGAGGGGAAGGGGGAGCCAAGCTCCACGGAGCCTTGGGAGACAACGGGAAGGAGCGCTGGGGTCTGTGAACTCCCTGTAATGAGATTCATCCTCTTCTTCACCTGATGGGGAGCAGTGCAGCCAGGGCACGACCATCCTGCTGCTGTGGAGCTCCCTGTCACAGGGGTCTGGGGTCACTGGTGGCTGCCACTGGGTTGGCAGCCAGGCCGAGACCCCCATGTCCCCTTACCTGTGTCTCTGATGCCTCCCACAGTCATTAGGAAGGCAGGAATGCCAAACACACCAACAGCTTTCCTTCCTTCAAGTGGCACGTTTGCTCCTCGCCTTCTCACTCACTAAATTGTACGGAGCAGGACAGATGCTCCCTCGGCCGTGCGTGTGGAGGGAGGCCGAGGGGAGGCTGAGAAAAGCTTTTTCTTTCCATTCTCATCCTCCAAAAAGGTTTTCTCACCTGATAGATTTCACTGGCTTTTGTTTTCCTTCCCACAGCATCCGCACGTGGAGGAGCGTGGGGCTGTGGGAGGCACGGCCAGGAGGACCAGCCTCACTCGGGGCATGTCTGAAAGCAGCTGACACCAGTCAAAGGGGTGGCTTTGCTTTGAAATGTGGCTTTTTCCAGTCAGAGCTGTTCCTCACTTGGCTGCAGAAACATTTGTGCCAGCAAAAAGCAGGAGGTGTTATGGGGGTAGGAAGGGAAGGCTGGAGGTGGGAGCAGCCCAGCTTGGCTCCACTGCTGGCTTACTGTGGCAAATACTTGTCACATGGGCATTCATCACACCCATGCTCAGCTGCCAGTGCCACAACTTCCCAGGGCAGAGGAGTCCCTGCCTATGTCTCTGCAATGTCCCTGCCATGTCCCTGCCATGTCCCTGCCTGCACTGTGCAGGTCGGCTTTGGCACGTTGTGTTGGTTTGTCTGTGTTGCCTCATCACAGAGTTTGACAGGTCCAATGTGCCCCAAAGGCAGCAGAGTCACCAGCAGGGCCATCCAAGGTGGCCCCTCCACTGGTGTCTCCAGGAGGTCTCAGGATGGGAACTGCTTCCCGGTTTGCTGGTACCCAGCTGCTGGTCCCAACACTGTTGTGATCCACAGGGAATTTAGAGAAATGAATCACTGTGGTGGGTGAGGTCACAGAGTCACAGAACCATTTAGGGTAGAAAAGCCCTCTGAGATCATCCAGTCCAACCATTCCCCAGCACTGCCAAGGCCACCACTGCCCCATGTCCCCAAGTGCCACATCCACACACCTTTTCCAGCCCTGCAGGTGAGACGTGGGTGTGCACTGTGTTCCAGGAAAGCCTTTTCTCACCTCTCCGGAGCAGGAGCTGCTGTGGAGGTGAGTGACAGCCCAGCTCTGGTTGGCACCTCCTGTAGGTGCCTGTCCCGGGCTTGCCCAGGGATGCTCCGTGTTCCCGGTGAGGTCCCTCCATCCTTCCCTGGTGACACGGCCCCGGGAGGGGCTGTGAGGGGACACGGTGTGAGCCGGGCCGAGGAGAGCGGTTCGGTCACAGGCAGCACAGGGGGAGCAGCCGTGGAGACCAAGGAGGGTGAGGGAAGAGCTCGATCAAGGTCTCCAAATGAGGATCCTGAAATACATTCCCAGGCCACAGAAACCACACTGGAAAATTGGCTTTGCCTTACGTGCTGTCAGGGATGGAGAAGGGGCTCGGCAGAGCCCAGATGGGGCCTCTTGGTGTCGATTAACAAAACAAACAAACATCGTTGCCCTAATGAGCTCCGGCTTGAGGGGAGGAGGCGGATTGGAACAGGCTGCCACCGATGCCATGTGCTCTGGGCTTTGGGGCAAGGGCCCTGTCCCTGCAATCTGGCAGTGCCCAAGGCTCCTTCCCAGATCGAGATTCCCCTGAGCCCCACAGAGTGGTCCATGGGCACTGGGGGATGCCACAAGCATCTTCCTGTGTGTCTCCAGATGGGTTGGCCTCTCACATTCCCATTGTTTTACCACAGGACACAGTGTTCAAATCCAGCCTGTGTCCCTCTGGGATGGATCTTTCACAACACATTTCTAAAAGGAGCAAAGGATTTTCTCCCGTGTCAGTGGTGGGGCCGAGGGTGGCTCTGCCCAGTGTGGCTCTGCCCCAGGGATACTCCTGGTGCCTCCCCAGGTGCCGAGGGCAGCCCTGCTCCCAGCCCTGCCCTTCCACCACAGAGCAAGGCAGAAATCACACCATTACTCAACTGCTTGTAATAAAATCCCACTGCTTGTAAAACCTCTTTCAAGTGAGACCCCAGATGGCATTTTTTCCCTGCTCTGCCTGCCCGCAGCAGTGACGGAACCAGACCGAGCTGGGGCTCTGCTCCAGGGGCTTTTCCCCGCTCCCTCTTCACCTCCTTTCCCATCTCCAGGGCCCGCTGAAACTCCCCCTTAACTGCTGGTGCTGGGATAGCCCCCACCCCTGGCAGGGCCCCTCTGCTCCTGCCTGCTGGAGAGCAGGGAGTGAGCACAAAGCACCCCATTTGCCTGGCCCTCAGCACCTCCACACACATGCCACTGAAGTCCTCAGTGATGTTAAAGGTCCCTTCCAACCCAAACCATGCTGTGATTCCCTGATTCCATGACTCTCATCTCCAACCAGGCTTTCATGTGGTTCGTGTGCACCCAAGACCTGAATATTTTAAACAAGAGGCACAAAAGCACGAGACAGAGGTGGATGCTGGCACAAAGGTTCATCCGATTTCCCACACAGATTTATTTACAGCACCCCAGGTCCCTGGACCCCGCTCATGCTCTGAACGTCCCAGGTTTCCTGCTGTTGTCCTGGAACACCAAGTGGTTTTGGGGGCCCGGAGTGCCGGGGCAGTAATGAAACCCGTCTGGGAGCCGATCGCTCCTTTATCTCCTCTGCTCCATGTTCCCGAGGACCACGTTTTTTAATTTGTGTTGGATAAACAATCTGGGATTGTGTACGCAAAGAAGCTCTAATTATCCCCTCGGGTTGTGTTTCCTTAAAGGAAATGAACTGGGCACGGTGTTCCCGCTGCAGAGACACACCGGCGCAATAGCTTCCAGATTGCTCCGGTGCCACGGGACGGCAGAGGGGTGTTGTGTGCTCTCCTGGGGACTGGCTGCAACCACGGGGCCCTCCTGCAGGAATAAACACCCCCTGAGGCCTGGGGGCCTCCAGAACAGTGGGGGCCTTCTGGGTCCGGGAGGGAGACCCGAGCCATCCCTGGACAAACTGTCACTGACCGGAATCGCCTGGTTATCCACCCAAAGGAAGCTGCTGTAGAAATGCCACCTCGTGTCCCCGAGGGGCTGGCAGAGCCCAGGTCCCTCGGCAGCTCCTGAAGTCACAGATGCTCTGAGATAACCCATAGGCTGGATTGTCTGCCCATGCAAGGGAGATGATCCATGAATCCCCGGTATTTATCCCGCTCCACGACACTCAGCAATCTTTATTTACACTGCTGACAACTGCTCTGGGCTATTTTTAAGCTTTATTGCTGATTGTATCGACAATGTTCTGGGCAGTTAACTTGGCAGAGGGGAGTTAATTTCAGGGGCTTCGCCCCTCTGGGGACCTGACATTCAACCTGCTTAGGGAGCGTGGAAACCATGGTGGATCCTCCTCTTAGTCCACTGGCCTCCATGGATCACCTCCTAACTGCGCCGATGGGCAGCCTGGGGTGGCACCCGTGCCCAGGGAGGGCCTGTGAGGCCCTGCAGGCGGGACAGCTCCTCCTGGATGGCTCTGAGAGGGGTGGATGCTCCGGAAGGGGCAGCCCCTGAGCCCCCCGAGCCCCCGAGCCCACTGCCCCTTCCCAGGGGTTTGCTTTTATCACTCCTGCACCGGGAGGGAGCTGCTCCATTGACCCCAGCACAGGCAGGCAGAGCGAGAGCTGGGATTCTGTGAGGGGCACAGGGGGCACAGGAGGTCCAGTGGGTTGGGATTAACTGGATTTGTGGGGGGGACATACCCAGGGTTTTGGGTGGAGTCTCAGAATTTTAGGGGGGTCCCAGAGTTCCGGGGGTTCGTGCAGGAGCTGGGCAGAAGGATGGAGTGACTGCCCGGCCGTGCTCTGGGGTTCCTCCAAAGTGAGGAAGGCGAGTGGAGACACGCAGGCAGTGGGGATGGGAAGGGGGGGTTGT
>VXAY01006447.1:735444-1015802 GCA_013399855.1 Oxyruncus cristatus
AAGCCCATTCCTGGTGCTCACTCGCTGGGAACTGGCTTTACCGAAGGATTTAAATTCAATTTGTTTTATTGAAGTTGCCTTTTTTTCCCCCCGCCCAATGCATCAAACTATCACTTTACTGAGATCAGCTGCTCTCGGCCTCCTCTGACGGCCCCCCCTTTGCTCCCCCTCCTTCGCCCCCCACATCCCACTGTCTGGATGAGCCCCTAATTCTTCTCCTCTTTCAAGCCCACCAACGCTTCCTGCAGTATTAGCCGGAGAAATGCCATGAATTTCCTTTGTGTTCCTGCTTGAAAAAGGCGGAGGGGGGAAGGAGAAAAAGCACAGCGCGTGGCAGCGCTCGGGCCGACAATAATCTCTGCGGTTTTTCTCCCAGCCCCAAGTTTATCCCTGTGCAATTCAGCGTAGGAAAGCTAATAACGATGTGTCAGGAAGACCTGATGGATATTTGTGGAGTCGAACGGCGGGGCCAGCACCGCCTCCTGCTCTCCCACCCAGGGCTTATTTGTGTCTGAAGACCCTGGCCTTTCATGCTTTTTAATATTAGTGATTTATAGGGCCCGTGTCTTTATTTTTTAGGCTTTTTCATTCCCCCGCCTGCCCACCCCTCCAAAAAAACCCAGATCCCCGCTTTGGTTGCTCCTCAGCAGCTCCATCCCCCCAGAGCACGCACAGAGCAGGGAGCTGCCAGCTCATCCCCAGCCCTGTGCACGAGGGCAGAGCCCAGCACCGTGCAAGGACCCAGCCCAGTGCCACTGGGACATCTCCCAGTCCCAGCCCAGTGCTGGGGCTCCTCCACTTCACAGCTCCACCGACCAAACAGGGTGACATGGGATAACAGGCAGTGCCCACGGCAAGGCAGCCCATGATCCTGCTGCCTCTGCATTCCTGAGCATGGGTGGGCTCTCGGCTGGACCACGACCCCGCTCGGATTTATGCCGCTGTTTATCTGTCAGCATTGGAACCCATCTGTGGGGAGGGTGGGAGGAGGTCTGAGAGTCACTGTCGGGGGACAGGCACTCTCACTTGCCCTCTCTCATGTGCAGGTCCCTGTGCAGGAGGGGCAGAGCCTGGGAATGGGCACAGCCTGGGGATGGGACACCCAATGTTCCCAGGAATGGGGTTACCTCCAGCCTGGTCACACCTGGAGGTGGAAAGCCCTGTGAGGGGTGGTCCCTCCCCATGGGTTGCGCTGCAGAAGGGACAGAGCTGCTCTGTTCTTCCAGAGGGACTGAGATCTCCAGGGAAATGAGCTGTCTGGAGGAGATTACCCAGAGCTGACCTTGTCCCAGACCTCCCTTCCCACCGTGACAACTCTCTAGAGCCTCAGACAGCATGGGACATTCCCCCTGCCGGGGAAGGGGAGGATGCTGAGGCTGATTGCTCCTTGCTGGGAGCAGCTCCTACAGGGAATACTGGAGCTGCAGTGGGAAAGCCAGTCTGGCTCACGGGGTTCCCAGACCATCTCTCAGTTTCTAATATTTAAAGCATTTGTTCACAACACTTATTTATTTGGGTTCCTTCAATATGTGGAGGGAATTGCCTCAGGCTCACAAGAGCTCCCAGAGCTCCTGGCTGGCATCAGACAGGGGTGAGGAAAAACACAAACCTATAAAAGCAGAAGAAAGTAAAAAAGACAAAGGAGTAAATCTTTGCTTTCACTACCTGTGACCTCTGAGTCACAAATAATGGGGAGGAGGTGATGAAATGCAGTTTCGGACCGAGCGCAGCATCCGCTGCTGCTCCAGGATTTTGGCTGCACCAGCAGCAGCTCAGGCCTTACACCTCACAGATGGCTTGTTCTGGGGAGATTCCCAAGTTACATCTTCCCTCTCTGCCTTTTCATACAAAATGGGACCATCTGTCTGTTCCTCCTCCCGTTCTCCCTCTGTGCACAAGTCATGCTGCTGCTCAATGCACATGCAGGGTCCTTCTTCCTCGGAGTCTTCCCCAGGGAGCAGGAGTGGGTCCCGGCCTCCCCCAGCTCCTGCTGGCCTCGGTGGCCTCTGGGCTCTCCTCACCTTTGCAGACTGATTTCTGAATCATCAGTCTTGAGAAAGATCTCACATAAACTGTATAAACTGAGCAGGGCTCTTGCTGCAGAGACCTCCTGTGTCACACAGCCCACACTGACATAACTGGCTGCTCATTTTGGGGGGTTGCCATTACAAGGAACTTTTTTCCCGTTTGTTTGGACTGTGGGATGTGTTCCTGGGCACTGGTGTGCTCCGCTCACTGAATCCCACAAGGCCTAAGGTTGGAAGGGACCACAGTGGGGTCATCTGCTCCTTTTGCGAGTCAAGTGCTAAGGGTTATGCACACATCCATGAACAGAATTCCAGGTTGTCCATAGCCTGGCACTCCTGAGTGCACTGGTGTGAACTAGTGCCTGGGAAGCTCCTGGTTTACCAGACCTGCACCCCTGCATGGGATCACACAGCATGGGATATGTGCATCCTGCATGGGGTGCAGGTGGAACTGCAAAGGTGAGTGAACATGAACAGTCCCCTGTGCTCTGTGGCTGTGGGTTTTGTGGGGAAGGACTGAAGGTGAGAGTGACCGGGATGAGGGGACACAATCCCCCCTCATCAGCCAGCCCAGCTCTCCATGGCAGCAACTCCTGCTCCCTGCCCTTCCCCTGCCCCAGCCCTGCCCTCCCAGGTGATAACCTGCTTATTTCCTCAGGGGAGAATAACTTCCCCACGTCTGGGCTCTTCTGCTTTATTATCCCACCCCCCTGCACCCGCCACTCACAGTGGAGTGCCCGTGCTGGAGCTGCAGAAACAATTATGTTTTCATTACCAAAGCAAATTAAGGCACTTGCTTAATCGAGTTTATTAAATACCAGTGAAGTCCCTGGGTAAATGGATGGCAAAGCAGCTTCCTGTGCTCGGCTGGGGGAGGAAACAGAACTGTAATCAAGGCGACAGACCCGCAGGGCTGGGTGGGCACGGCTGGGTGGGAACCACGTCCCTGTTCCTGGGACAGCACTGGCCTGTTGCACGTGGACTGGCTGTGGGACCTATTTGAGGTCTCTGCCCCCGTGTACTCCCAGCTCTGGGGCACCCCACCGAGGCTGGGGGCTCGGCAGGAGCAGGGAGGGCAGGCTGCAGGGCAGCCCCCTTTCTCCTCCGGATCAGCACTTTTCCTCTCTCTCCCATCGCAGCCTTTGGCGGGTTATTTTTAGCTCTGTTTTTTCCCTCAGGCCAACTTTTCTCCAACATTTCATCCCTTTCTCCATGTTTCTGGTTGCTACTTTCCTCCTTCAAGCTGCCTTCTCCTCCAGATCTCCATCTGCCTTCCCCCCTCTCCAGCCTCTCAGGGAATGAGAGGCGCGAGCTCGGAGCGGGGATGGGATGGGGCGCGGGCGGAGGCTGAGCCAGGCTCCAGCAGGGAAGGGCTCCAGGGACGGGATTTTGGGAAGTTCTGCCAACATTGCCGAGGGGATTCTGCACTGGGTCAGGTGGGAGAAGCTGGAAATCACCTGGCAGTGCCCCAGAGAGTGGGTGTGCTCCAGCAGCTCTGCCAGGCAGGAGCAGGGAGGAGTGAGGGTGGGTGAAGACACCCCAAATGTGCAGCTGATTCCCTGCACCCTCTGCCAGGAGTGGTCCCCAGCTGTGACGATGGGCTTCACTCCATCCCAAAACCTTCGGCAGGAGAGGGATGGCTGTGGAGATGAGCCCTGAGCCACGTGTCCCCTGGGGCTCACAGGTCCCTGCCAGTGGGGCGAGGGGTGACACAGGGCCTGGGTGTCCTCCTGTGGCTCCCTGGCCTCTGTCCCAGTGCAGACTGGTGGGCACTGAGGCACTGGGGGGCTTTCTACTCCCCAGGTGTTTTTTTATCTGTGAGCCTGGCTGTGCCACACAGATGAATGGATTTTAACAGACCAAACCTGGCTTATTAAAAAAAGATAACCAAAGTGTCAAGGCTGATTTGAAATGGAAAACAGGGTCTGAGAAAGAAAAAATAAAAAGACAAGACTGTTTTCTCTTGAAGTGCATCAGGGGACTGGGAACGGCCTCTTCCCAGTTTCTCTTTGTCCTTCCTTTCCCCCAAAGCACTTTTAATGTCTCCATCACTCCTTGTGCAGGTCGTTCCTCCCCCCAGCAGCAGCAGGGCCGGGGAGGGGGGCGAGAGGGGTCTGTACCCTGGCTTTGTGCCCAGAGGTGGGCAGGGGCTGGGGGATGCCCTTGCTAGCCCCCTCCTCCTCTCCAGGAAGGAAAGTGGGAGCTGTGGAGCAGCAGCCCCAGGGCCCCTGGCAGGGCTCGTGCCCTAGCCCAAGTGGGAGCAGATGGGATCCTCCCTGTCACAACATCCCTGCTGCCTTTGTCCCCGCTGGGCAAGGAGAGCACAGCCTTCCTTCTTCTGAGCTCATTTTGCTTCCCTGTCTGGGCTGTGGGACCTCGGAGGACTCACAGGCAGGTTTTGGGTCTCTCACTTGCTCTCCCGGGGGCTGATGCTCTGGCACCTGCAGCATCAGCCATCGAGCACTCTGAGCATCTCCCTCTCAGCCACGTGCCTGAGTAGTGGGGACTGCTCCCAGCCCTGGATCTGAGGACATCTCCCAGCCCTGGCATCACCCCACAGTGCCTCTGCCCCCTCGCAGCTCCAGGAGGGGATGGGAATCAGTGCCTCCAGTGGCTCCCAGTGGTTCCCATTGCCTCCCCCTGCTGACCCCACACCTGGGGACTCGCCTCATCTGGAAAGTTCAGGTTTGTCACGTTGTGTGTGTTGGGGGTTCTTTGTAACAAATCACCCCAGAGAGAACCAAGGAGGTTGTGATGGCTTGGACTGAGCAGTAAAACCCAGGTTTATTCATAAACCCAGGGTATTCATATTTTATAACGTGAAATCTCTGCTTGCTTTGCTAGGGCTGGGGAGCTCGGTGCCTTTCAAGCTCCTGAATAGCAAAATAAGGCTTGAAAGGGAACACTGCTGGGATATTTTCCATCATTTAAAGCAGGGGGGTTAATTCTTTCTGTTTCCATCTCTCTTCCTTCCCCCTTCCTTCCTTCTCCTCTCTTCCCTCGGTCTCCAGTGAGGATGCTCCTCGGAGACCACCAGCCCCAGGGCCGGGGGGGTGGCGGGTCGGACTGAACGGGGGGATGTTGGAAGGTGCATTTTCATGACTGGAAGTCACTGGTGAGAGCTCCCCGGGCTAGGAAAGAGCAAAGATTCCAGCAGGCAGCGGTTCCCCGGCAGCTGTCCCCGGCAGCGTGCGGGATGTCACCTCCTGGGCCGGGGGGCCGGGGGAGGGTCGTGCCCCCCGGACCGGGGACCCTCCGGGGTCCTTCTCCTCCACAACCCCGCGGCCGCTGCGGGTCGGTGAGATGGAATCGGTGATGGAGCATCCCGGGGGTCCGGCGGGTTCGGGCCGGGGGCGCCGGGCGGGGCCGGGCGGGGCGGGGGCACCAGGGACGGGCAGTACCGAGAGCTGCCAGCAGGGGGAGAGCGCGGCTAAGGAGAACGGGAACGGGAGAGGGAAAGGGAATGGGAATGGGAATGGGAATGGGAAAGGGAGAGGGGGAGAGGCAAAGGGAAAGGAAAAAGGAAAGGGAGAGGGCAAAAGCAAGGGAGGGAGGAAGGAAGGGAGGAAGGGAGGGAGGAAGGTAAGGAGGGAAGGAAGGAGGAAGGAAGGGAGGGGCAGCTGGATGGTCAGTCATGAGCTGTGGGGCAGGAGAAACACAGATGGCTGTGCCAGCCTGGCTTTCACAGTTCTCAGAGCTGGAAAGTCTGTTCTGCTTTGATGGCCATCACCATTCCTGCCTCTCACCCAGACCAGCCACCCCGGGACCTCTGAAATGCCTCTGGAATGCAGAAGTGCTGCACTGCTCCGGTGGGAAGTGACAGTGGAAATCAAAGCGGGGGTACTGGGAAATGACCTGTCCTGCCCTTCCACCAGGGCCAAAGCTGGGCTCCAGAAGAATATTTCTGGGTAAGCAGCTCTGGCATCTGCACTTTAGGATTTGTTTGCACCTTCCAAGCAGGCGCAGGAGAGCGGGATCCTGATCCCAGGGACAGAACTCACCTCACTGGCACTCAGAGCAGGGAACAGTAGGAAGGGAAGTTGACAGGGTATTAAATGACTCTCTAGTCAGGTTTGTTTAGAACCTTTTAGTTTGAAGTAATTTTTTCTTTTTTTTTTTTTTTTTTTTTTTTTTTTTTTTTTTTTTGAGAAAGAGTTGAATTTCAGCCCAAATCCTGTTAATAAACTTCTCCTTGGATCTTACATTGAGCTGATTTAATTTGCAGAATGCACCCAGGGACTGGCCAATGTGACACACATGCCACTGTCAGCTGAGCCCAGCAAGGACAGGGAGCCTGGGAGGGATGTGCTGGATCTATCACGGTGACACCAGACGGACCCACACCTCGGTGGCTTAGGCTGCCCAGAGAAGCTGTGGCTGCCCCATCCCTGGGCCAGGTTGGACAGGGCTTGGAGCAATCTGGGCTGGTGGAAGGTGTCCCTGCCCATGGCAGGGGGTGGCGCTGGGTGGGCTTTAAGGTCCCTTCCCACCTAAACCAACCTGTGACTGCACAGCTCCAGGACACACTGGTTTTCCATGTGGGCGTCTCTGCCTTGCCAAGGAGGAACGAGAAGGATCCTGCCCTCCTGCTGTGTGACTCTGCAGCCACGGGGAAGCGAGAAGCACCTGCTCCCCCCACAGTCACGCATGGAGGGGATTGGCAGAGTGAGCTCAGCTTTAAAGTAACTCGTCAGCGCAGTTGCAGGTGTCTGAGTGGGTTTGCAGGGGGAAAGCTCAAGAAAATAAGCAGATGGTGATGAGCAGCCGGCAAAATAAACCCACTGGAGCTCTTTGCTGGGCTTTGCTGGAGCAGCTGATAAGCTCCTGGAGCTCAGAGAGCTGTGCCAACACGGGGGTGAGTCCTGGGGCCCCATCATGAGCAGGAGAGGCCCCCAGAGGGCAGGTTGTGACTCAGGAGTTTCCCCTCTGTAAGGTGGGACTGGATCACCACACTTTGTCCCAGCCAGGACACTGTGCCTCGGCAGGTTCACAACTGCAGTGAAGAGCCTTTGAGTCGTGAGGGAATTCAGAAGCATCTTTGAGGGTCTAAAGGGAAAGAGAAAAGAGACAAACAAAAAAGGAGGTGAGTGTAAGAACTTGGGTGTTTCTATAGCAGCAGCAGCACCCCGTGATCAGCGCTGGGAGCGGGGGGAGCGCGGCACGTCACTCACACAGCGTGGTGACAGTGCTGCCAGCCCCAGATAAGAGCCGGTGCCTCGTACCTCTGATGGCCCATCACGTGCACCTGGGCTGGATCCCTTCCCTGGCTGGATCCCTTCCCTGGCTGGATCCCTTCCCCGGCAACCTGCTGGAGACACAGGGAGGAAGAAAACAGCAGCTCGGGGAACCTGGGGAGGGTGGGGGGAGGCAGCACTGGGGGGGACACCAAGGGGACAAAACCCCATCTTCCTGTGGCATTTCCCATTTGAGGGACTGTTCTGGAGCAAGAGGCAGGTTGTCCCAAAGAGCCGAGTGCCATGAGACAGTGACGGGCATGAAGGCCATGGGGAAAGGGAGAGATGAGGGCTCTGTGCTCCTCCACAGGCAGCGGGTGCCAGGAGCCCCTGGGGCAGTGGGATGGGGGCAGAGCAGCCAGAACAAGCCTTCCTGCACCCACCGCTCACAGCAGAGTGTCCCGAGGACAGGAACTGCAAGAGCTGGTGGAGAGTCAAGAGAGCAGCTGAGAAAACACATTAATGCACCATAAAGAATGTCTTTGCTTCCCAATGATCTTTTTTATTACTATTATTTATTCATTTATACGCCACTGCCTTGCTTTTTTTTCCCCTTTTCTTTTTTCTTTTCCTTTTTTTTTTCTTCATTCTCACAGCTCTTTCAATGCCTCATACCACCCTCTCCACCCCTGGAGACTGCATTTCAATACTGTCTGATCTTTAGGCAAAGAGTGAAGGGCTGGCTGGAAGGGGGTGCTGGGGGCCCATCAACATGCCTTGCACACGCCGAGCCCAGTGCTGGAGGGGCCACGGCTCCCCCATCCTCCAAATATTTGGATTCTAAAAAGGCAAGGACAGAAACACCAAGAAAAATAAATATTTTACAAACACAGTAACCGAAAACCTAAACAGGAACCCGCTGCCTCTCTCTGCCTGGTGTGCGCTGCTGAACCCGAGTGCTGGGCGTGGGTGTCACAGCCGTGGCACCGACACCCCCCTGCCTGGCACAGGAGTGGCTCCAGCATCGCCTCAGGCCACTGTTGGGCAGTGTGGGCAATGAGATGCACCTGTCTGGGGGTGTTGGGCAGCTCGTGCTGGTAACGTCACTCTGCTCCCCCAGGTGCCTCCTCAGGAAATCAAAACCTTCCTTCTCCACACCTGGGAAGGCCCGTGGGGAGCCTGGCCCTGGCCAAGCCCTGGGATGAAGCACAAGGGGTGAGTGTCCCGTGTGCTCAGGGCAGGGGGCTGGGAGGGTGCTGGCAGGGTAGGCTGGGACCTGGTGCTCTCTGGGAGGAACAGGACCATGAAGTCCTGAGCGGATCCTCCTCGGCAGGGGATGGTGCAGGGTTCTGGGACACTCCCCGTGCTGTAGAAGTGCAGGAAGCACCAGGAAGCACAGGCATTCCAAACCCCTCTGTTCCCTCACTGGCCCAAGGGCATGTGCTGGTGACCTGCAGCATCTCCTGTGTTAGGCTGGCCTGTGCTCTGCTGTCCCCGCGTGGGAAACGCTCCCCCTGGGCTGAACACTCACATCCCTTCCTGGCACCGGGAGTGCCACCAGCTGTGGCCATTCCCCTCGGGAAGCTGCTGAGCCCTTTCAGTCGGCAGTTTTTTGGCTCCTCTTTGCAGTCTCTGCAGACCAAAGGAGTCCTTGGCTTTTGACTTGTTATTTAGGGGTCTCTCAGGACCCAGAGACCCAGATCCCTCTCTGAGAGAAGGATCTGGGAGAGAAGGAGGAGCTTAGATGGCCCTAAACCAAAGAGGACCAAGGTGTTACAGTGCGTGGTGCTGTGGCCACTGGCTCTGCTCACCTGGGACCGGTCACAAAGGGTGACCACCACAGCACAGCTCTCCCTGGTCACGCTCAGTCGCTCCCTTTGTGGAGCTGTGGTGGAGTGAATAAGCAGGAGGGACTTTATTGGCCTCTCAGACCTGGACACAGGCTGGCACTGGCCCTCAGGATCCTCCTGCTGCCCCCTCCAGCCTCCCACCCGTGCCCCAGGCACACGGGCTCCCGCCCGCTCCGGCTCTGGGGAGGGTCACGTGTGTGGGGGGCTCTCTGGCGTGGTGGTTGAGCTTTTTTGTTGTGGTTGTTATTTTTAATCCACATATTGTTCTGGATTTGCGTCAGAGACAGCAGGTTGGAGAAACGTGCCTGGCTCTTGGAGCACAACGTGGCAAGGTTGGCACTGCCCCCCAGCTCCAGGAGAATGTGCTGCCTCCAGCACGGTGGCACTGCCCAGAAGCAGCACCCACTGGGTCCAGCAGGGTGGGGGGACAAGCTGACAGTGTTCATCCAAACATTTCAGCAGTTTTTATTCACTCATTGCTTTGAATCCCAAAATTAAGGCCCTCAGGATGAGCAGAGGGGGAAGGGAAGGAGCTCTCAGTGCCAGACCAAGCAGAGGGTTTGGTCCTGTGGAACTGCACTGTATTAGGATCCAGCTACCCAATGGGACAGGAGCTCAACCCACCTCTGGGCACAAGACACCCCACAGCATCCCACCCTCCAGTCCCCCGGGAGCTGCCGAAGAGCCAGCAAAGGCACATTCCACCCAGGAAGCCCAGACGCCCCAGCCCAGGCAGTCTGGAGCACCCTGTGTGCATCAGTCCCAGCAAGGTAAATCCAGCACACCCCAAGCACAGAAGCACCCCAAGAGGGACGGGGGCAGTGGTTGTCCCACGGGAGAGATGCGAGGCTGGGACTGGGATGTGGTGACCTTCTTGTCACTCGAGCAGTGCCTGCCTTCCCCTTCCCCTCCTCACCCTGCTCCTCATCTCACCCCGTGCAGAGTTGTGCCCTGCTCCGCTCGGGAACAGGGGGATGCTCCGGCCCCCTCCCCACCTGCGGGGAGAGCCCCCTGCAGTCACAGTAACCTTTCTGCCTGGCATTCACATGCCTCCAGGAATTAGGAGGAAAACACGCCAGGATCTCACTGAAAGCACCAACTGTTCTCCTCGCATGTAAATGCTGCTGCTCTTTTGATTTTAAATGGCTTTAATGCCGAGTTCATCTGCTAATTCCCCTCCTGCCCCTTGTGTATTGTATATTAGGAGAAACGTTGTTCTGTATCCTGAGCAGTTTATTTTATCGAGTTTAAGAGAAAATCCCATACTGAGATGCTGCAGATAAATATTCATTGTCACATCTGCTTTGGTTTAAGATTGTTGCCTAAAAATGTTAAAAATACAAACATATTTGGTGGGGGAGAGGCTGGGGTGGGAGGGTTGGGGTAGGCTGCTGAGTCTGGGCCATCAGTGCAACTCGTCGAATGTTTTATCACCAGCAAGGAGAGGAATCACAATAAGGGGAAATCACTCAAGGGAAGGAAAAAGGGAACAACAGCCCTGAGAAGATTCAGACAGCACCAACCCTGCAGCCCAAGTGGAGCAGTTCTCAGTGGGAGCATCCCCAGCATCACTCCAGGCTGTGGGGCAGCACTGGCAAGACAGGAGGTTTTCCACTCTCAGCTGCTCAGAACATCCTCGAGGGCTTCTCACAGCACCTCATCACCCAGAAATGGGAGACAGATCAACAACAGCAGGAGTCGATGCTCTCCTGGTCTCCTGGATGCTGTGAGCTAGCAGTGCTGGGAGCATCCACGGACCTGCCTGGGGCATGTGCAAGTGTTGGACCCCCGTTCCCAAGCCCTGCTCTGCCTGGCAGTGCCGTGGTGGCCCCTGCTTGGAGCCGCCCCATCCGTAGCTGCCACGTGTGCTCAGGATAAATGGGTGTCCCGGGTGACTGGTACCACTGAGCTCCACTGGCAGCAGTTCCAGCAGGGGGACTGGGGATTGAACCGGGTTCTGCTGCCCCTGGGAGGGGCTTTTCCAGGCCAAACTTGGCACACACACTGATGGGGCAGCGTGGGACATCAAGGAGTCTCAGGTTGGCACAGCCTGCGCCGTCCCTGCACCGGAGATGTGCAGAGCCCTTCCCTCCCCGGCTCTGCCAGTCCATTACCTCTGCTCAGCACTAAAATTTTACTTTACATTTAAATAAAATAAACTTGACCTTATTTTATTTTTCTTTCAAAGCTTTTGCAGCTCCACAAACGCAGCCAGTGGATATGGGAAGGCATAGTAATAAGGATAACGCTTTCCACTTACTGAGCACTTTATATTCTCCGAGCACTGTACAAACATTAACTAATTACACAGAGCAAAGCAGCAGCCCTCTACTCTGTCCTAGTGCTGGGAAATGGAAACAAGGAAACTCTGAACCAATATGTCAATAACATCAAAGTCCCATTGTCCTGGCCTTGGCTTTGTTGCAAAGGAATCTGAAATTGTCTCAGAGTTTCCAACATGGCTTTGGGCTCTTCACACTTGGGAAACAAGTGTGAAAAAAATGCTTCGGAGTCAGAAGACAAACCCTGATCAAAGTTGGCAGAAGTGGCCACGGAGACCCCGGGACTGCAGCCTCCCCTTTGATGCCGCCTCATGTGGGAGCCATCCCGGCGGCTCTCGCACACCAGCCCCGGGCCCTTTCCAGGGCTGGCATCTTCCTCGGGGCCCTCATGTGCATCTGGGGGATGTTTCCTATTAAGGATTCACACTCTGGTTGAGCTGCATTCCTAATTGTGGAGACTTTAACGGCCCTAATAGGAAACACACCCTGCGGAGTCCCTGTGAGTCATTCTCCCATCGGAGCGGTCCTTGGGCTGGGTGCCACATGGCAGGGACAGGTCCTGGGGGGACACAGGGCCAGGGCCCCGTGGGACTCTGCTGCCAGTCCCTTGCCATGCCCCCGTCACTCCAGCCTCAGTGGGTGCTGTGCCAGGGGCCAGCAACGCCCCACCTGCTCTCCATCTGGTTGTGCCTCAGTGGAATCACAATCTCCTTCCAGGAGACCCTCTGCGTTGACCATTCCATTGCTGTGGGAGCATCTGCACCTCTGGAGGCAGCAGGGGCTGGATCAGAGCCTGGTGCTCAGCAGTAATGGGGAATGACCATGGGCACGTTCATGTTGTCACGACCAGGGACGTGTTGGGTTGCCTACCCAGGTGGAACAGTGCACAGCAGTCTGCCTGTCCTCTGGGAGAAGGGAGGGGATAAATGGGGCCAGATGGGGGGATGCCTCAGTCCCACCTCCCTGCAGATTCAGGCTCTGGCCCCAAAGTGCAGCCACCCCATTTAGCAAACTGAGGTGACCTTCGAGTGCTGCCCCTTTGTGCCAGTGCTCAGGTGTCCCATTCGTCATCCCGACAGCCTACACAGCTCCAGAAAAGGTCACCTGAGCTGTACCAGCCTTTCCCTTTCACATTTATGCTGATGCCAAATTAATTCTTCATCACAAGCCCGAGTCCCCCTGTGCCATTGTTTGATGTTCTGTGAATCAGCCTGGGTTCAGGTGCTCCCTTCCTTCCTCCCTATCACGGAGAGACACCACAGACAAAGCGTGAGCCCATACGTTTTTAGGACAAATTCCTTAATTCCAGGGACGTTCTGGCTGAATCTCAGTGCATTTTTCTCTGTCTGTTTGACAGCAGTACCTGGTGATGTCAGACAAGCCTCTGGGGCCCTCAGCTCTCATTACCAGCCTGTCTAATTAAGGAGAGATGCTGTTGCTGACTGCTTTGGAGAACGACGTGGAGAAGCACCAAATGCCAATCTCCATCACCAGGGCCCATGCTTTCAGGGCCTGGATCTTCAAAGCAGAGACAGGAGGGCAGCCCTGACCATCTCCCAGACAGTGGAATGGCAGCTTCAGCATCAGGAAGCCCCTGGGCAGCAGGAACTGCTCTGAGCCCCAAAGGGAGGAGGGCTGGGGGAGCCAGGAGCCCGATCTTATCTGAGCACACTCACTCCAGTTGCTAATAATTAGCAGGGGCTGGGTGATCATTAAGGCAAAATGAGCCACTCCTCATCCCTCCCACCCCAGAGGGAGGTTTGGGTTGTGAAAGTGAGGTGCTTTGGGTTCCAGTTAGGAGTGTTCTCAGCCCTGTAGCCTGGAACTCCCAGTGAGGCTCCTCCATGTCCCCTTGCTCAGGCTCAGCCTTTCCCAGGACTTTCTCTCAGGTTGGGGGTGTTTGGCAAAGGGGAAAGAGGGGACTCTTGTTTTTATTATTCTACAATGGGAATGTTTTTCCTCCTGTTATTCATCAAATTCTGCTGGAATTTAATCCTCACCAGCTCATAACAGCCTCTTGCACTAACAGTGATTGATGGTTTCCAACAAGTCCATAAATGCTGCCACTCCTCAGCCCTGTACTTTCTCTCCCTTCTCTTCCTATCACTCCATCTCTCCTCTCCTCCCTTGCTCTCTCCCCTCTCCCGGGCCAGACAAAAGCTGATCATGCTGTTGTTATGTGGATTGATTTGTTTTCGGTTTCTGCTGTGTTTTGGGGTAGGAAGACATCAGGGATTTGTGAAAGAGCAGTGAAATGCCATGGCCAATGAAGCTTGACTACAAACTCCTCAGGTTATTATCTCTCAGGTTAGGGAAATCTGGGTGAATTTCTGTACAGAAACACTTCGGGAGCAGAAAACAGCAGAGCGCAGCAGCAGCTGCCCAGTTCTCCAAGTATGGAGATGTGTGGAACAGGCATCTCTGCCCACGGGAGGGAGATGTGTTTCTGCACACTCAGACCAGTGTTGGAGCAGACATCCTGGTCCCGGGATGGAGGGAATGTGGGAGGGATTCCCAGCCCAGGGGAACTGATGTGGCTTCAGCGAGGTCTCAGCGGGGTGGAGCAGCCCAGGACAAGGCACCTCGAGTGCCTGCAGGGCTCAGGTGCTGGCAGGACGAGCACCTCGCGTTGCCAGGGCCCAGGTCCCCAGGTGTTACAGCTCTGGGGGTGGGACACGGCTCCTCCCAGGGAGCAACAGAGTCGGAGGATGAAGCAGGTAAAGTGAAACCTGGGGATGTCGCCCCATGGCCGCTCTGAACCCTGGAGACAAAAGCCTCCAGCAATTCCTGGCCACAGGCAGGGCACTGTGGGACACGTGGAATAAGCTGGTGAAGGTGAGTGTGCCAGGCAGGTGGTGCTGAGGGTGAAGCTCCCCCTGGAAGGCAGCGGCCCCTCCTCACAGTGCCAGGGCTGGGCTGGGGCTGCTCCCGGGCTGTGTCCTTCACCGTCACAGGGACTCGGGGACTCCTGGCTGCCCACTGGACTTCCCACAAGACAGGATAAGCTATCCCTGCCTTTTCCCTTCCCTTGTGCTAGCTTTCCTGAGCAAAGCTTCCTCCTACCTGGTGGGGGCTGCCCTTCCCTTGGAAAAGCCGGCGTGCTCCGAGGAGCCCCAGCTCTCCTGTTCGAATTAAGCTACCTGAGATAAAATCTGGGGAGCTCTTAGAGGGAAACAACTTAAAGAGATGTAAAATGGTAACTTGATTTACTCATTTGTTCCTGAACGTTTGATTCCTCCCCAAACTGCCACCCAGCCAGCTGGGTTATGTGTCACAGGGAAAAAAAACCCAATACAGGCAGATGCCTTATCAGATCACTGCGTTAAAAGGATTTGGGGAATGCTAATGCAGGCACAGGGAGCGGGAGATGGGACTGGTTTGCTACGGGTGGCCGAGCATAAGGCAGCACCTTGGCTACCCCCTTCCCCTGCTCCTGTTTCCCCCTGGATGTGGGAGCAGGGCTGGGAGGGCTCTTCTCTGAAGGAAAGGGCTGAGTGAGGGGAATCTTCACCCTAATGGCCACCAGCCTAACCTAGGTTGCATGGAGAACATTTCTTGCCCAGATTTACTGGATAAAGCCAGTTATCTGTGCGAACTCATTCGTGGCTGATGGGCATCCCATGGTTTCCCATGCCTGAGCATAGGAATGCTGTCACATCATGGACTCTGAAGGCCCAGCACCATTCCCCAATCAGCCCTGATCCCACATGGACGGAGCCAGGAAAGAGCCAGCACACGGGATGGGGACTTGAGTTCCACAAGGAAAAACAGAGAGGGTGCCTGGAGAAGTTGTGGACTCCCCATTCTTCAAAGTGTTCAAGGCCAGGTTGGACGGGGCTTGGAGCAACCTGGGCTAGTGGAAGGTGTCCCTGCCCATGGCAGGGGGTGGAATGAGATGAGCTTTAGGGCCCCTCCCAACCCAAACCACCCTATGATTCCCTGAATCATCCTCCCCCCCCCAGCTTAGGACCTGAGTCACCCTAATGACTGAGAGAATTGTTTTGCAAATTAACGATTGCAATTTGTTCCCAGAGCAGCGCAGGGCAAGGTCAGGGCAGCAGGAAGCCCACGGCTCATTCCCTCTGACAACTGCAGCTCTGTTTCAATTACTGGTGCTCATCCTCCGCCGTGTCCTCGCTCGAGTCACCCCTGGCCGGAGGATGAAGTCTGGGTGAGAGGAGCCCGTCAGCCTGATGGTCCTGCTCTGGAACCCGCGGGGCTGTGCAGAGAGCCGGCCTGTCTGAACGCTGGAGGGCAGGTTAGCAAGGCCCTGCTGTATTAGGCTGGAATATATTTAGCTCCTCAATGTGATATAGATTAAGAGCAGCGGGGAGCCTGGCAGTTCCACTTCGGAGGGCTGGGAGGGAACATTTCCATTCAGCTGAGTTGACATTCCCTTCGCATGCACCTGTTGGATGAGTATCCTGGGCCCTCCTTCTCAGGGGCTACTCTGCACCTTCTGCCCTTGGGCAGGATCCTTCCACTCCCTGCTGCCACTAGCTGCACGAGCCAGACTCAAGCCACGATGGTTCAAAGGGGTTTAAGGGTGTTTTAAGGCAAAGAGGCCTCTTTTAGGACTTATTTTTGTCCTTTCCTGTGCTGTGCAATTCCTTTGCCTCCAGCCAGTCCCTGGCCTTGGGGTGGGACAGTCCTCATCCAGCTCTGCTGGAGCCAACCCTGAGGCTGCATTCCTATTTCAGGGCTTGAAAATATGAATTTTTACCTCTTGTTGCCCCCATGCTCAGCTCCATTCTCATCCCACGGTGCTCAGAGCAAAGGTTTTTCCCCTCAGGATGGTTCCATGGCCTGCCCCTGCCCATCTCTGCCCACTGTTCCTGAGAGCATCAGACCCAGTAATCCCTGTGCGTGGCCCATTTATAAATTATATATGTATGTGTGTCCCCTTCCCACCCCACAGGATGTGCCACCCTCCTGTATCTTCAGGGAGATGTTCAAGGGTCCAACCAGCAGCACCAGCTTAGATCAGGTTTCTGTTTTTCCCTCACTGATGTCCTGGGAGAAAACCTGTTTTCCCCACATTTGCAGCTGAGGTTTTCCAAGGATTCATCTCCACGGGAACCCCAGAACTGGAAACGCTGGAGTGTTTCCCTCTGCCCCACTGGAGCCCTTCCCAGCACTGTGCCTGTTCTGGATAATCCCTTATGACCCAGGCTGGAAATTCCTGACAGCTGGAGAGCACACCTGATTATTTGCAGGCCCCAGGCCAATGGGGAGAGTACACGAATTTAATAACCATCCCCACACTGAGGTGTGTGGTTCTACCAGCCCTCGGCAGCCCATCTTTCCACAGGGGTAATAGGAAACCTGGGAGACATTGACAAAACCCAAATTGCACTCAGCAAAATGAAAAACAAACTGAAAAATCCCCCATGCAAAACCTGCCTCAAGTCAACCAAAACGTTTGGTTCCATCGCCAAGCAAACATTCCGAGAGCTCTCCGAGCTTTTCCTTTTTAAGCTTCTTAAGTGGATTTGAGTTAAACACAGGCAAATTTTGCCTGAAAGCACCATTTCAGAGCAAAACACAAAACTTCAGGAAGCTTTCCTCCAAAATCATCATAACAAAGTGCTTTAACTTTGCTGATTTTATCTGGTTTGTTCCCTTTTTTGGGGGCACAAGACCATTCCTGCTGTGTGTGTGTCACGGCTGACCTGTCCCTGCACTTTGGGGCAGCCAAAGTATTTGTCAGAGGGGTCTTGCCCCGTTCTGTGCTCTGTGTCCCTGCTCGGTGGCTGGTGGCAGGGGCTGTGCCCGCTGCTGCTCAGTGGTGAGTGAGGCCACGCCGAGCGCTCAGAAAAGCCAGAATTTCTGGTTTCCATAAAGGAATATGGAGAATATTATCCAGTGAGATTTGAAACTGAGGTGGGAAAGCTGCCAGCGTGCAGAGTTTTCAAAGAACCTCCTGTATCTCATATTGCTGAAAACTGGGATGTCCCGTGGGCTTGGGAAAGGGGAGGTGGGAGGGCTGGGGGGTCCCTGTCGTGGGCATGGGGATAGAGGCAGAGCAGGGGAGAACGTTCTGAAGGGTTTCTTTTATGTTAGAATAAGTCATAATTAATGCTATCAGGTGGCGGGGGGGCAGCGCCGGGTAACGTGAGCAGAGCCTTATCTCTGCCCACATCCTGGGGCTGCAGCTTGGGCCCAGGGAGCAGCAGGAGGTGGACAAAAGTGTTGGGAGTGGAGTGTGGGGGTGGACTGGGGCACTGCTGCTCCTGTGAGGGGTCCTGTTCCAGTCCCGCCCGGCAGGATGTCCTGGGAGATGGGGGAGGTGAGGTGAGCCAGCCCCCGGATAGGGGAATCAATCCCCACGGATTAATCTTCATCCAGACCGGAGGAGGGCAGGTGGAGGGAGCAGAGGCAGGAGCAGGGATGGGGGGGCACCCACGGGGTTCCCAGCACGGTGGGTTTTGACTGTCCCACCAGTGTCTGGAGGCTCCCAGGCCTTTTTGTGTCCGTCAGTGCCTCGGTCACCCCCGAGGGGCTGGGCTGGTTACTGGTGTCTCAGGCACGAGCTCCTGGTGTGAGTTTGGCAATTTGTTAAATAGAAGCTGATCAGAGGTTTCTCTGCCTGGGTCCCACGAACAGACATCCTTCACTTACACTTTCACTGGCCAACCTCACTCTCTCTTGTGTAGTCAGGTCACCGGCCACATGATACCACTTTAATTGGTGACATCATCCCTGACGTGGGACTGTGGCACGGGCTGAGCCCAAATCGCTGGGTTAGAACACCCCTGACCATGGGGGAGAGGCTGGGCAGGGGGATTTGGGCAAAAAATGCTGGTTTGGGGCAAACTCTCTTGCTGTCTAAAAAAAACATATTTAGAAATAAAGTCCTTAAAACTGGTGGATCAAAACCTCCTCATCAAAATGCCTGTGCAGAGAAAAAGCCTCTGTGATCTCAATTACCTTCCTCTGTGAGGATCCTTGCATAGCTGAAATTGTTTAGTTTCTGAGCAGCGATGATAAAAAAACCACACTTCAGGGTTTTTTTTCCCTGCTTTGGCTTCCCTTGGGAAAAGAGCTGGAGCGAGCGATTCCACGCATGCACAGGCGCATCCAGGCGCACACCAGAGCCATAACAGAATCCCAGCAAACACAACTTGTTTGCTTTAATTTTGTTTTTCGCTGAAAAAAATGTGAACTTCTTGGAGAAAAGACAATGTGACTGGCTTGGTTCAGCTTTGTGGCCTGCCCTACTTTTGGGGAATTTGTTTTCCAGTTTGCAGCCATCCTTAGTCTTAAATTTCTCCTATTAAGGATAAGACTAAAGCTGCCCTAAGCCATCCCCTTGGAGGGAAAACGAAGTGGGATGGGATGGCTCATAGGAGGCAGTATGTCTCTTCACCTCCAGGGTGGGATTGTTGGGGTGTCCAGTGCAGGGCCAGGAGCTGGACTCAGTGACCCCTGTGGGTCCGTTACAACTCAGGATATTGCAGGATTCTATGATCCTTCCTCCCCCTGCACCTTGTGGGGCTGTGCAGGTGACGGATGGGTCCCCCCGCCTGGTCCCGCTCTTTCATCCCTCTTCTCATCCCTTCCCGGTGCAAAGCAAATTGTCAAAAGCGAAAACACTTAAAGACCAAACCCAAATAAATATAGGTATAACGGGTGATGAATGGTCCCTGCTGTGAAATTCATCTTGGTGAGAGACGGCGGCTGACGAGCGAAGTGGCAGCCGCAGGAAGCTCAGCCGGCTCGGCAGCAGCGGGAAACGCCACCGCGGGAACGTGTCACCGTGTCCCTGCTCCCGGAGCTGCCTGGTTGTGCTGTGCAGGCACCCGAAGCGCGGCCCAGGGCAGCTGGCAGAGGCTTTCCCCTCGCAGGCGCTCCCCTCTGCATCCACTCGCTCTCACTCCTGTTGGTCCGTGACATCCATCGGAAATGAGCTGGCCATGGAAGGCACGGGTAGAGCCCCCCGTTAGCGCTGTTCCCGAGTCCCCGCCATCCCTCGCTGCCGTGTGCCTCTCCTTTCAGAGCCCCGGGCCCCCTGAGGCCAGAGCGGACTTTCTGTTCCTGCCTCCCGCGGCACGAACGGCCGCGGGACGAGCGACAAACGGGATGTAGATGAGGGAGCGCCCGGGGGAGTGCGGCCCGAGAAACCCGAAAGGGAAGGCGCTGGGGGAGGATGCCGGAGTTAGTGATGTCCAAACGGGATTAAAGGGACAAATTTCACGGGGGGCTGGAGGGCTCTGGCAGTGCTGGAGCCTTCACTGTCTCACTTGCCCCAGAGCCAGAGCTGCCCCTGCTTAGCTAGGACTCGGGGAACACACTCCAAAAACCAAGGTGATGCAGGAGATTTTGGCAGGAGGGAGAGAGGACAGGCAGAGGGAGAGCAGAGCCCAAGGAGGAGCATAGGGAGGGCTGGAGAGGAGGAGGAGGAAGAGGAGGAGGAAGAGGATGGGCATCTGGGTGCTGTGGCAGATGTTCTCACCTGTGCAAGGCCAATGCCTCAGCACAACCACTGCCCCCACACTGGGAACCCTCCACTCCGGGTGAATGAGCAACTCATCCCATGGCTTTTTTGGTTCGTGGCTGTCACCTGGGAACTGGGCGCACCAGCCATGAAACCAGGAGGGAAAATCAGCTTTATAATGTGGGACTTCCTGTGGGGACAGTCTGAAGACTGGAACCTGCTCATGTTGGAGTGCTGGAGGCAGAAAATCAGGGGAGATGTGTCGTACCATTGACCTTCAGCTGGTTTAAAGGGTGTCAGCAAGCAGAAGGGAGGAGAATGATTTAAAAAGGTAGAGGAATGTGGAGCTAGGAAACTGGGATTGAGGAAAGGAAAACAGGTGATAAATTTCAGGGAAATAATCCAACAGAGAGAGGCAGAGGAGTGAGAAACTCACCTCTGTGAAGAGACGAGACCATCTTGCCGTGGCGCTGGGAGATAAGCTCAAGTTAGAGAAGGTGCAGCTCCGTGGGGTGAGAGCCAGGGAGCAGGGGTGGCTCATTGCTGCAAATCCAGTTGGGAAACACCAAATTCCTCAGCAGGAATTAGGCAGAGCCTAATTCTGGTTCTGCTTCTGCGTACTGGGACCCAGCCCAGTCCTTAGAGGACTGTCACTCATTTCTCATCCACTTCAGTAACTAATCCTGGAGCAAGTTTCCTTGCTCCAGCCAGGATTGGACAGGGACCACACGCCCTGGTAGCCATCGCTGGCTGTGGTGGGGCACAGGAGACGAGCTTTGTTTTGGGTAAGTCGGTGCTTTGATAGTTTTGTGGAGGATCTTAACAAGCCTCCAGGCTGGCCTGCTCCCAACAGCTGCACACAGAGAACTGGGATGCACAGGGACACTTTATGGCCTCTGCAGCTCCGGGTGAGGGTCGATAGGATTGAAATGAGCCGACAAAAACTGAGAAGCTGTGAGCCTGATGCTCAGGATCTGCTCCAGGGTAAACGGCAGCAACTCCACCGCACACACTGGGCTCCCTGTACCGTCAAGCTGGGGCGAGTAATGTCAGAGTTAGGCAGAAATGAGAGACAGAAAAGGCTGATTAGGTCACTTATTTCATCCTCTTACCAATTAGACAGGAAATTATTTAACTGCTTTATTTATTTATTTAGGAATGTACCTCAGCAGGAAAAATTCCCCAGCGGCAAATGCCGTCATTGTGCAAAGGGGAGGGTGGAAGACCAACTCCTCATTCATAAACACATACCTCAAAAAAGCATCTTATAAAGCAAAATCTGGGAAATAAACATCTCCTGACAAGCCTCTGAGGCTGCATGGCTCCATGGCAGGAGAAGGGAAGTGGGGTTTGCAAAGGGTCTGGGATAACGTTGCTTTTCTGGAAGACCCCTATTGCTTCACCTCCTTCACTAGAGACATCTTCCAGTCACAGAGGGGCCAAAATGACCCCCAAACTCCTTCTGGGCCTGAGGCTGTGGCTCATGGGGCAATTCCAGCCCCCTGTCACCCCTTGCCCACCTGGCTCAGCCCAGCTCGGCCCCTTTCTGGGAAACGCTTCGGCCGCTGAGGAATTTGCAGTGCAGCTCCTCCAGTGGGGTGGGAGGGTTACCCCGCTGGACAGCAGAGATTTATGGGGTCCATAACTAGAGCTCTCTGGAGAGAGTCCAGGAATGGTTTGAGCTGTGGCCCGAGTCCTTCATCCTTGGAGACGCAGGACTGCAGGGCTGGTACCCCACGGTCACAAACCGGGCAGAGCAGTGCCGACGGCTCCTTTCTGGCTTGTAGTCATCAGTGCTTTGCTCCTTCTTTGAAATGATGATGAAAACCAATTTCCAAACCTCAGGGTTTGGGGTTTTTGTGTGTTTTTTTTTTTTTTCTAAACGGAATTCTTGCATCCCAGCCAGCCCTGGCTGGAACTCGTGAAGCAGGAGGATAGGCATGCTGGAGGAGGTGGAGTGGAAAGGACTGCGCCTCGGAAACCCCAGGAGAGCAAACCCATGGCTGTGGCTGCAGCACCCAGGGATGGGAGACGAGGGAGGGCACATCCCAAAGGCAAACGTGGGCCATGGCCTATGTGCCTGAGCCAGGTGGAGCAGAAGATGGCACTGGTGAGGGATGTCCCCACATGCATACTGGCCATGCTGAGCCCCTGCTCTGGTCCAGGCTGTGGAGGGTGCTGTGTGTGGGGGGTGCTGTGTGTGGAGGGTGCTGTGCTGTGTGACAGGTGCTGGTTTTGGAGGCTACTGTTTTTGGAGGATGCTGTTTTTGGAGGATCCTGTGTCAGAGCACACCTGGGCACCAGACACCGGCTGCCCTGCTCGGCTGGGGGCTCAGGCTCCGTGTGCTTAAACATTTCCATCTGTCAGGGCTGAGATGCTGCTCGTGATCAGAAAACCTCTCTGCCAGGTACAGCACAGCAGGTGGACGAGTGTCTGTGATCCTGGGGCTGTTTCCCCTCCTGACTCTCCTCTTGCCCTGCCCTGGGAGCACTGGCATAGCGGGGGTCTGTCCCCCTGGTAGGAGAGGTAGCTGAGCACCACTCCTGAAAACAACCCTCTGCAAGGACCTGCTTCAGGGATGCAACTGCTCTCCTGTTATCAGACAACTGCAGAACAAGACAACCTAGTTATCAAGGAAAGAGAGAAGCTTCTTCCCCCGACATCCCCTCAGCTCCCCCCACCCTTTTCCATGATCATTCTTGTTATTCATTTCCCCTCTCTTCTCTTCTCCTTGCCAGGCAGACGGTTTCACTGGGCAAATCCAAACGAAAGCCTTGCAAAGAGGATGCTCATAAAATATTTATGGAGAACTGCGGTGAACACAAGTAGGATAATGAGGGTCTGTGGGAAATGGGATGTGTCCAAACTCGCACAGTGAAGACCTCGTACGAGACAGAGGCACGCGGTGGAAGCCATTAGTGAGTCCTGTAGGGTCTTTACTCATTTCCTTCACTCACAGTTGCTGCACTGCCACACACTGCTTTGCTTTGGCTTTCCCCTGCTCGCTGGCACTTGGGATTTTAATCCATGGCAGCTGCTGCTCCGCACTACATTGGGAGCTCGGGTTGTGCTGGTGGCCTGTGTGAGTCCCATGTCTGTGCTCCCTGGGAGCAGGACAGAGCCACCGTGTCACCGCAACAGGACAAATCAACTGTGCCCCCAGAGCAGGACAGAGACACCGTGCCCCTCAGTGAGGCAGCACCCTGCCCGGCCGCCAGCCCCCTCTCCCGGTGCTCCGGCCCCATGGCTGTCTGGCACACCCCGACACAGCCATGTGGGACAGCTGGGGAGGACAGTCAGGCGGGGCAGAGGGGTGGGTGGCAGTTTGCTGCACCGGTGTTTATCTGTGAAGTGGCAGGGCTCAGGGCTGAGCGCCTCCCTCCCTCCCTCCCTGCCTCGCGGTGTGCAGGGCTCTGCTCTCATAAACCCTCACCCACAGTGGGCTCAGCACTGCCCCTGCCGAGAAGGGGCTCCAGGCTCGGAGTGAGTGCTGGTAATGTGCAAACATATCCTGTCCTGAGAGCAGAACCACAAACAGAGCGGCCACCGCAGGCAGGGGACGAGCCGGTTCAAGCCATGTCTCACGGCAGCTTAGCTGCCTTCTTCTCCTGTTCCCCGGGAGCGGTGGTCCCGTGTCTCCCACGGCTGGGATGCTGCTGATCTCTGGACAGGCTCGCTGGGCTCTGGCCCATCTCCATCCCAGGCTGCTCTTCCTGCACGCTGGTCCAGAGGCCCTCAGGGGCACTGCTGGTTGGGGTGAAGCCCTGCCTTACGCACTCCTCTTCCTCCCTCTGCTCTCTTTCAGCAAGCCCCCAAGGAGCCCTTGAACTCCTGTCGGAGCGTTCATCCCGCTGGGAGCCATACCGCTGGCAGATGTTTGCTGTGATACAGGACACGACAGCTTTTATGAGTTGTCAGCTGGAACACAGTATTTTCGGGTCTTTAGGTTAAAATGGAAAAGCAAAGCTTGCACGCATGGCTGTGCCAGCAGCACATCCTGCTGCGCTCCCAGCGCCCCGGGAACCTTCTGGAGCAGGAAACTCTGTGTCCCTCACCATCACACCCGGCCCAGCCCAGCACCCTTGGGACTTTCTGAAGCAGGAACCCAGGCTCCCCTCACCATCCCACCCTGGCCAGGCTGCTTGCAACCATCCCATGTCCTGGGACATGCACTGTGTCCCTGCAGTGACAGCATCCTTGTGGTTGGAATGTTCATAGCTCCCATCACAGACTGCCTGTGATTGGGCACCTTTTCTTTCTGTTCATCTTGCTGGACATGCTCCAGAAACATTGGCCCCCCCAACAGCAACACGAAGGAAGAAGCAAGCAGGGTCACACATGCTTTCCTTGTGATGACTAAAGGGAGATTCCCACCTCTTCCAGGCTGGGAAACCACTGCAGCTTTTCAGGCTATTGCACTTCAATGTCACCAAATCCTGGAGAGTTACAAGAGAAAGCCCACATCTGCAGTGCTTTGCTCCCACTGCTGAGGGAAGGCGAATTATCCCTGCCCAGCACCTGAGAGGGTTCCTCACCTCCCCAGAGCTGCCTGGTGGAATTGTGCTGCCTCCTGTGCAGGAGCAGGCAGGGAGGGTTGACAGAACCGTGGAATTGTTTAGGTTGGAAAAGACCTTTAAGCTCATCGAGTCCAACTGTTAATCCAGCACTGCTGAGCCCGGGTTTAGGTTTAAAAGAAGCGCTGCCATACTTCATGTCACCACCAACACCTGGTTTGGTGCTACCACAGAACCTGAGAAGCTCTCGTGGGGTGGGTTTGCCAAGGAACCAGCCAGGTCTCTGTCACGACATGGACCTCTGGGATGGTGAGGCACAACACGCTGGGATGCAGACAGAGAAGCTCCTGCACGAAGCTCCCTTGAGGCTCCAGCACGAATGGTGTCTCATCCTGTAGACCAGCACGGGACACTTGGCAAGCACTCCCTGGCTGACTGATCCCACCTTGCCCTCTCCCCCTGGAGATGGTTCTCTATCACTCCACAAGTATCAAAGTTCAAGTGTCTCGGAACAGGGAAGAGTGTTCCAGACATGAATGGTATTTCTGGGCATCGGAGGAAGAAGTGATTAATCTCAATTACATGGTCGGACACCGAATAATCTGGAGCAGCAGATTGGGTTACTTGTCCTCCTTTCTGTGGCTCTTGGAAGGGGGTTCAAGCCTGAGGAGACATTTGAAAGATGTTTTGACTACTGAAGTGCCAAACTTAACCCCGGTGTAATTGGGGCTGTGCTGAAACATGGATGTTGTTTTTTGCTTCCTGAGCCCTCCGGACAGCCTGAGGTTTACGCAGCTGCCGCCTCTTTCCCATTCACAGTGTGTGACAGCTCCCACCCCAGCCTGCTCTTCCCAAGGTCATTGTTCCAAAAAAGAAGAAAAAAAGAAGGCAACAGAGGTTGGTGCTTCCAAAACCCTGGAGCAGCTTGGCAGCCTGGATAGAGGTGGAAGGGAACCGCTGCCCACCACCTGCCAGGCTTCCTGGTACTGGATTATGGTCTTCCTCCTCCCAGGCTGGACCCCACATCCCACTGGGCTCTGTGGGGCTCCCACTGTCCCTTCTCACAGCTCCGTGGCTGAGCAGCTGAACATCCCCCACACCTGGGGGTTCTTTGTGGTCCCTGTGCACTCAACCCTCCCCTCCTGGGACCTCTGCTGGGGTGCTGGGATGGATCAGCCCAGTGTGAGCTGTGACAGCAGCAGGATTTGAGGCCCTGAGGAGAGCAGTGGCTGCAGAGCGTGGTGACGAGCCCAGACACACAGAGCGATGGGCTTCAAACAACAAGCCTCTCAGATCCTCCTTGTTATTTCACAGCCTCTTTGCCTGGACTAAAAAGCCGTTACTGATGTTCTGTGGGGACTAATAATAACCTAATCTAGAGTGGTGATGGACTCAACATACGCAGCCTGTTCTGAGGTTGACCCCGGAGAGATCCCACATCCCACCTCTGCTGCGATGCTCTGGGCCCTTTGGGGTGTGACACAGCACACGGTTCTCAGTGACATTAGACATTTTTGGGTAAGAAGCTAAAAATAAAAATATTCCCAGGGGAGCTGCAAAGGGATTGAGTGAGGCCAGGGTGTAATTACCTGAGCTGGAACAGGACCAGGATCTAACTTGTATTGCAAATTCTTTGCGTTGCTTTAGATACCTGCTAACAAATTTATTAGAAAAACCATATTTATAGAAGATTAGGAGCTGTGCAATAGATCCACGTCCGTAATTAGCCATAATAGATCTGCATTGATTACTATTGATGTTAATCCTCCTCTAAATATATGCACATTAATTAGTCAGCGTTTAACACAGACACAATTATTTTAAGAACAGAAACAGTTGGTGGGTGCAGCAGACAACAGGGTATTTATTCATATTTTAGTATTTATTTTTCCCTCTGCAGCAGCACCTACATCAGGTTGTAGAAGAACAAAGAGCATCTGAGTCCAAGGGCCTGGAGCATCCAGCCTCCCGCGCCGCGATGAGCACTTACAAGTGCCTGCGAAGGATCTTGCCAAAATATTATTTTTGATGCATAAAATATTTTCGTGTTACTCTGTAACACAGTACCGTGCCAGCCCCCGTGCGTGACACTGCTGCTGTTCCCTGCCTGGCTGCGGGGGCGTTCAGCTCCAGCCCCGGCAGCGCCGGCACCGCGCGTGCCGCCGACGAGCCCCCACCTGCCGCTCCAGGGGCTCCAGGGTGCCGTGGGAATTGCGTGTCGGGAACGAAATCTGGGTGGGCTCACGGGACCCCACCACTGGCACCCTCACCCGTCCACCCTCTGGTGGTGAAGAGATTTGGACAACTCTGGGTGAAAGGCATCCATGAGCATCCCACTGCCCCAGCAAGGGCAGGAAGTGGTGCCAGGAGAACTGGGGGGAGCTTCTGGAGGTGCTGGGGAAGCTGCAGGACCATCAGGTGCTCCAGCCTAGAGCGGGGTGGGCTCACAGCTGCCACCATGGGGCATGGTCCCTGTCCTGCAGGAGGGAGGAGGAGTTGGCTGCCCCATCCCACCCACCCTGGAGCCAGGGCGATGCGCTGCCCCGAGACCCCTGTCACTCCAGGCCCCTGATGCCTGATTGCTAAAGCAGCTTCCCTCCCGATGGTCGCTTGGTGCGCAGAACACATGAATCATAACCCAGATCCTGTTTCATACGGCATAAAACCCCCTCCACAAATCCAGCAATTAGCCTCCAATTTGCTTTCCCCATTAATGGGGAATGGGGTCTCTCTGGGACATTCTGACAAGACCCTGTTTTCTACATCAGTTCAAAACTTTTCCCTCTTATTTATTTTTTGCCCTTTCCCCAAATGTATTTCCCAACACAAAAAAATCTCAATTTTTCAGATCTTTACTGTTACTTATTCCACACTTTTCTGTCACATCTTTGCAGGAATCAGTGTCCCTGTTGGGAGCAGGGAGGGAAGATGAGCAGCTCCGGCCTCTCCTTCCACAGCTGATGCACTGGGGTGGGCGGCGGGGTCCTGTTCAGGGTCGGTGGTCTGGGGGGGGCCCCACAACACCCACAGAGCTCAGACCAATTAGGGACTTCTGACTTGGAGGGAAAGAGGGAAAAGAAAGAGCTGAGAAGGCTGGGCTCGCCTTTTTTCTTCTCCTCTCATTCCTCATCTTCTCTTTAATGGCAAGCCCCTGGGGGCTCGTCGGCATCCTTCAGAATGGAAATCCTTCCAAATGGAAATCCTTCCCTGCCCCTCCTGGCAGTGTCTGAATGTCACAGAGGGGATGAAAGGCAGCCAAAGGCGACCCCGCTCCCAACGGCGCTGGGCATCGCGGGGGGACGAGCTAATGGGACGGCAGAGACATCAGGGAGGGTCGTTCGGGGGCAACCTGGTGGGTTTTCCCTCCTCCTCACTGGGAAGCATCTGGAAAGAAGAGAAGTGAAGGAGAGATGCCAGAGCTGTGACATTTTTGAGGTCTCGTAGGCACTGACACCCAAGGAGGCACAAGGCTTCGGAAAACCAGGAGTGAATGTGCTGGCCGGGACCAGGGGTGGTGCTCAGCACCCAGATGAAGGAATGGCTCAACATCTTCTGTGGCCTTTAAGTCTTTGCTTAAAATAAACCTTTTCCAGCTGCCAAGCCCATCAGAGCCCTGTCTGCCCCAGGACCTCCTCCTGCCTCAATACTCAAAGCAAACTTGGGACCATCCTGGGCAAGGACAACCCATTCCCTTCAGCAAAGCCCCGGATTTCCTGGGCTGGGGCCGCTCTGTGCCGTGGGGCTCCGCAGGCACATCCCATTATGGTAAAAGCTGATGTGCCTGGTTTTTGGCTGGGCTAAACCCCAGGGGAAATGGCTTCACTCCATACCCGCGGAACAATGCTCTGGAAAATGGAAACAGCTTTCTAAAGAAATCTCCTTGGTTTTCCTGCTTTGTTCTGCTGCTCAGTGGGGGCTCCAGGGAGGGCAGATGGGTTTCAGCCCCACTGGTCAATTTGGTGTAGGATTTGTGACCAGGTTCACTTTGGGCTGATGGTCATCCTGTGCCACAGCACCACAGGACGAGCACAGCTCTGGTGCTGCTCAAAAAGAAGGAAAAATCACAGAATCACAATATGCCAAGCTGGAAGGGATCCACAAGGATCATTGAGTCTAACCCCTGGCTCTGCACAGGACCATCCCCAAGAGTCCCTGAGAGTATCATCCAAACCCTCCCTGAGCTCTGGCAGCCTTGGGGCTGTGCCCACTGCCCTGGGGAGCCTGGTCAGTGCCAACCCCCCTCTGGGGGAAGAGCCTTTCCCTGAGATCCAACCTGACCCTGCCCTGACACAGCTCCAGCCATTCCCTGGGTCCTGTCCCTGCTCCCCCCAGAGCAGAGCTCAGTCCCTGCCCCTCCTCTGCCCCTGCCCCGGCAGTTGGAACTGCACTGAGGTCTCCCCTCAGTCTCCTCTTCTCCAGCTGAACACACCAAGTGCCCTCAGTGTCCTCACATGGCTTCCCCTCAGGGCCCCTCATCATTCTCATTGCCCTACTTTGGACACTCTCTAATGGCTCAGTATCTTCCTTATATTGCAGTGACCAAATCTGCCACAATATTCTAAGTGAGGAATTACTGAAAGCAGTAAGGGGTGACTGGCCCCACTGGTACCTTTTGTGTGCATGAAATTCTCCCCTGAAAACTTTATTAGAATATCTCTGTTTAAAGGGACTGGTAAATCAAACCATTTGGGGTAATTCTGGGAGCAGACAAAGGCTTTTGTCCAAAGGTCCACTCCAGCGGTTTAAATTCTGTTGGTCACACATTCCAGCCTGGTCCAGGTGACAGCAGGGGATGCAGGACACAGCTCGGCCGAGCTCTGTGCACAGGAGAGGGTGGTTGGAGCAGCGTGGGGGATGGAGGGCTGTGGGATCTGGCCTTGCTCCCAGGGCTGGGCTCCTCCAGCTAATGCCGGGTGGGAATGTGCTTGGAAAGAAAATGCCAGTTCATCGAAACTGAAATATTTCATTAAAATACTTTGGGTCTGGGAAGATTCTTCCAGCAGGCTCCCACCCACATCTCACAACCAGATTGCTTTTCCCTGGTGCTTTGCAAGCTGCCATCGCTGCCCAGGGCTCCTGGGGGGAGACTCCACGAGTGTCCCAGTGCTACCCCAGTCACACTGCCCTGACACTGGGCTCAGGGGGCTGAGGGGTTGTCTGGGAGCCCCACACAGAGAATTTTAGAATCACGGGATGGTTTGGGTTGGAAGGGACCTTAAATCTCATGGATTTCTGGCCATTCAGATACGCTTGGACTTGCCACATTTTCAGCAGGAGATGGGGACGGGGAAAAGCGTAGTTCCTGGCACTGGAGAAGTGGAGCAGGAGGAAGAGGCTTGATCTTAATTGAGAGGGAAGTGTTTGAGATGGAGAATTTGAAAAATGAGCCCTTAGCCATGGCTGCGCTGCTGTTTCAGGGACTGCAGAGAGGGAGGAGGGGGTGAAGGGCTGTTCCTTCTTGAAAGTCTTCTTGGTTCCACTGGATAATCCCAATTTACTAAACAGCTGAGTTTTAAAATGCTGCAATAATCCACTCATTAGCCCTCGCTGCGCCGCGGCGCCTCGGGGCATTTCCAGTGCAAGGTGGGATGGGTGGTTTGGGAGATAATTGCTGCGCACTTGAACCCCTCGGGAGGTGGCACGTGGGATAATTTTGGTGAATCCCTTCAGGTCCACAGGCAGCTGCCCGGCAGGAGAGCTGTGCCGTGCCGTGCCATGTCTGCAGCGGGACTCCCAGCCAGGCAGCCGAGCTCCAGGCAGGAGTTCTGCCTGGCTGTGTGCCAGCCCCTCACGGCAGCATCGACAGCTCCCCGAGGAATGGCAGGATTGGGATATGGGAGTCAGCAGAGCACCTGAAGAGGCGTTCTTGGCATCAGCAGTAGAAGCAGAGAGCTGGGGTGGGAAGAGCACAGGATTCCCGGGGCAGCTCCTGGCTGGAAGGTAACAAGGAGAAGTGGAGAAGCCACTGAGCTGCTGTGGTGGGTCAGAGACTGAATCCACTGAGTAAGTCCAAGGTCCTGGAGCTGTGGCTGCCCCATCCCTGTGTTCAAGGCCCGGTTGGATGGGGCTTGGAGAAACCTGGGCTAGTGGAAGGTGTCCCTGCCCATGGCAGGGGATGGAACAGGATAAGCTGTAAGGTCCCTTCCAACCCAAACCATCCTGTGATTCCCTGACTTCATTTATTGCACCGGTCTCGAGATTCATAGGAGCACGCAAAGAAAGTTCTCTGAGCAGAGCCCCATTGTGGAGAAGGTTCTGGACTCAATTCCTGTTGCTTGTGGTGTCTCTCCATCCTCCCAGTGCTGCCTTTTCTCATCCTGGTGGCTGATTAGTTAAACAGGCAGACAATAAATATTTTGGGGCTTATTTAAGAAAAATAAACTCAAGGACTGTTTGTTTTATCAACACAACCTTTATTGTTTTAACCAAAATAACATTCCAAAAATTAGGGGGTTTCTTGTTTCTTTCTCTTTACAATACCACTTGTAAAACAGAGAAACACCTGCATCACTAGTACACAAGCAGGTCGGAGGTTTTTTTCAGTCTAATTTCTTTTTCCAGACCAAGGGTGCAGGAGGTGTGAGGAGATCAAGAGCTGGCAAGGAAAGAACAGAAGAAGGTCCTGGCTGTTGAAAAGTGGAGTTAACACAGCTCAGCCTTGAAGGATTTTAAAATTCTGGCCAAGCAGTTGGTGTTATAGAGGAAAAATATTAAAAAGCAAGAGTTTTGAATAACTTGGCCAGTTACTAAGAAACTGTGGTGGCCCAGGTGATGGGTGGTGGGTGATGGCACCGAGGAGCTGATGGGAACACGCTGCTCCCGTTGATACCTCCTGCCCATGCCCGGGAACTGGAGCCATGTCCCACTGTGAACCTCCTTAACACGCTCTGATGTCCAGAACTGCTGATTTTCCTCCCTAAATTGTCACCACTGTCATTCTCTTTGCCCGAAGTGGCCCCCGTGGTGTGAGGGTGATGGACGTTGGCACTGTGCCACCCACTCGCCGTGTCAGCCCGGGGTTCGTCACGTCTGTCCACGCTTTGAAATCCAATCCTCGGGAACCAAACTAGGAAAGCTCACAGTTGTTCCCCATTCCTTTTCTCACCCAAATATGTACAATCTCATCAGAATTACACTGCAGCTGGTTGAGAAATTTCCAAGAGAGCCTTGTTTTGGTTTGGGTTTTGTCAGAAAATGTGGAGCTGTCAAACCCGAGGAGTTGTGTCCAAGTGTAATCGTTTTGACGAGACTGTCATCAGGGGAAGTCTCTGAGCTCCGGGACGGAAAGGCTGATCAAAACCAGACAGATTGAGGGAGACAACCCGACCCTGACACAGCTCCCAGCACAGCACAGGCATGGAGAGGCTGAGCCCGGGGAGCAGAGGCACCTCCCTCTGCCCCTCTGCCTCCCCTTCGCAGAAATTTGGAACAGGTTCTCAGAGAAGCTGTGGCTACCCCTTCCCTGGAAGTGTCCAAGGCCAGGTTGGATGGGGCTTGGAGCAACCTGGGCTAGTGGAAGATGTCCCTGCCCACAGCAGGGGATGGAATAGGTGATCTTTAAGGCTCCTTACAACCTAAACCATTCTGTGATTCTATGTTTCCATGAAATATTTTGGGGAATAGCTTGAAATCAGTGTGCACCCCCAAGCTGAGCCCCTCAGGTGTCATGGAAGCGAAGATTTCTCTTGCTGTTTCCAGGCAGTCCCGACTGTCCCTACCCAGCACGACCTGAAAAGGGAAACTGCCCTCCCCTCCAGCAGCATTTTAAGGCAGGGTCTGCAACTGTTTTGTTGATCTCTGTTTTCACCTGGCTCCATCCCCAGCCTGGGGACAGCAGGACTTGCCGGGGCGATGTGCCAAGGACGGGGCACTGGGACACCTGGTGCTGCTGGCAGGGGGTGTTTGCTTGGCCACCTTGAACAGCTCTGCTGCTCTTCAGGAAATGGACTACAAAATATTTTATAAACAGCAATATTTGCTTTTCAAACCAGCACCTGTGTAAACAGCCCTGAAGTGAGGCATCCTCTGAGCCACTGGGGAGCACCCAGAGCCCGGAGGACAGAGCAAGGCCAGGCCCCTCCTGCAGCCTGGGCTCAGGCGGGACATTGAACTGCTGTCCTGCTGTCCTGCTGTCCTCCTGTCCCTGCTCCCTCACTAAGGGCACCGGCGCTACCTGGGGGAAGCTGCACTGCTTTGCATGTCAGGATCACTCTCCTCCAGCTCTGTGAAGCTCCTGCCTCCAGAGGCTTTCCCGGAGCAAACTGCCAGACAATGGCTCTGTGCTCGTCTGCTCCTCTCCCTCTGGGAAAGGAAGGGAAAGAAGAATATTACAGTGCTCTACAATCTGGGAGGTGGGGCAGAAAAGGAGAGAGGAGAATAACCTGTTTGTTCCCTGATCTCTGGATTTCTTGTGCCAGATCCAGGCTCACTGTGCCTGTGGGAGCAGCTTGGTCCCCTGCACTGGGAGGATGCTCAGGGTGAGGAACATGTTTTGCCCAGTACTCAGGAGCAGCCTGTGTGTAACAGCTTTGCTCTCACAAACACTCCCAAGTAAATTCCAATCCAAACCAAGATACCTTCGTTTCACCTCTGAAATTCCTGATGAGTGTGGGACTCCCATGGAAGCTGCAGTGTCCTTCGGTTCTACCCACCCCTGTGTGTGTCCAAGCCTCATCCCCAGGCGGGACACAGGGATGGCAGAGCTCCAACCAGTCCCACCAGCTCCAGGCATCGCTCTGCACACAGCATCTCTGCTCTCCCCCTGCCAGCTCAGTGCCTTCCTTCTCCTTCTCCATGATCAGGGAGATGCTGTTGTCGCTCTCCCATGGCAGGACAACCACGAGCCAGAGCACAGGATGAACACCCATGGGGAGGTGGTGCTTGAGCTCAGCACGGCCCGGATCCACCAGGGCAGGAGCACCCCTGAGCCACGCAGTGATCTGCCAGACAAGGACATCAACCTGAGAGAGGCAACTGGCATCACATCCCCCCAGCCTGGGCCTCGCCAGCTGTAACCTGGGGTTAATGATCTCTACTTCAGCAAAGTGCTTCAAGATCTTTGGCTGAAAAGATGAGCACAAATGCAAATTATCCTGCTGATGACACGAGGAGGTTTATGGCCTGCACGGCTGTTAATAACACATTAATTATGCCCACAGTATTAAAAGTGTTCTGTGATTAAGCAAATAATTACAGAAATAGATGAGTAAATGGGGTGCTGGGCGCAGCGCTGGCTCCTGGGCTGATCCTGTTCCACACATTACAGGACCGTGTTTACAGTTGCTCTCGGCTTTGCCAAACTTGAACGGTTTGAGATGAAATTTTCCGTGCCGGTGTCTGCCTCGAGCGAAATCGCTCTGCGGAGTTTCAGCCAAAATGCTTAATCTGTTCCCAGGAATGAAACTCAGGGAAAAAAATGTGCTTAATTCTGGCAGCAGTTTCTTTATGATGCTCTTGCTGTTCATCAGGTCTCTTTACAGCAGGAGCTTCCAAACTGGGAGGATGTTTTTGTGCCTGGACTTGTCCTTCGTGTCCTCCTGCCCGGAAAACACAACTGGGCTTGGCCGCGTGCTGAGCCTTGAGCAAGGGCAGCTCACACTTCGCCCACCAAATTTTGCTGTATCTTTGCCATTAAAATGCTGTGTCCTGATCAGAATGGAGGCTGTGAAGAAGGAAAGGGAAGGATGGGTGATGGATTTGGGGTTCAGGCACTTGAGCACCTCTTTGGGAACTGGTCCCCAGCTCAGGCCATGGTGCCACCTGGTCTCCCCAGCCATGATTTTTGCTGGTGAACAGAACATCTTGTATGCTTTACGCCTTAAATATTCGAATCTGAGATCACGGGAGCTGATTTCAGAAGTGCTAAACATCCGTGGCTCCGAGGGAAGCCGTCAGGAGCTGGGCTTTGAACAGGCACTGTTATATGAAAGGCCAAGTACCATCAAAAAAATCCACTGCCTCAAACTGGGCACTCAAAATTGCCAACTCCTTTAATCTTGTGATATCTGCGCTGCAGCTCTCGTAAAGTGAGTGGGAGAGCTGGCAGGCACTCCCATTCATGGGGGAATAATCCTGCTGCAGAGAAGTGGAGGCAGTGGTAGGGCAGAAGCAGGTGTTGGAGGGAAGCCTGGGAGGAGGCCCTGAACAGCTCCAGCCTGGGTTCCATCTGGGCTGTTGCATTGCTGGAATGTGGCAAACGTCCACCCCTGAGCCGTGATGAGCCAAAGGGGGACTGTTGGCTGGTCAGTGTGATGAGAGATGTGCAACCCCTCCACCAGTGTGATCAGGAGGAATTTCTCCATGGAAAGGGTGGTCAGGCCTTGGCAGGGGCTGCCCAGGGAGGTTTGGAGTGCCCAGCCCTGGAGGTGCCCAAGGAAGGACTGGCCGTGGCACTCAGTGCTCTGGGTTGGGGGACAAGGTGGGGATGGAGCACAGGGGGGATCCATGGGCTGGGAGGGCTTTTCCAACCTCAGTGATTCTATGATTCCATGATTCAGCTCTCCTTCCAGCCCCCCCACGCTGGGCTCATGCTGCTGTCACAGGACACCTCCACACTTGCTTCCCATGGTACTGACTGGTCAGAAACTCCTGGGTGTGCACCAGGGTCTCTCGTGCCCAGACACTGAAGGTGTTCCAGGTTTCGGAGGCTCTCCATGCCAGGGAGCTGTCAGCACGCTTGGGATCCCTGCCTGCATGAAACATCCTCCGAGGCATCTGCCTGCATTTTAACTCATCTTTATTTCTTTCAGCAGTATTTTCTTTCTAACCAGAAATCCCTGTTTTGGACAGAAGCACAGCAGTTGCAGCCCCTGTCTCTCCTGGCAGTCTGGCTCTCCCTCTCTGCAGGCAGCTCTGACTTCTCTGCTGTGTCACATCCGAGCACGAACACCCAGTGAATGTCTAATGTTTGTCACAGGGGCGCTCTGGGGATTGTCTCTGACACTGTTTATGACATTTGGAACTCAACACGCAGGCGGTACCTGAGGTACAACCAACCAGAGCAGAGAGAGGGGACATGGGCCGAGATGTCCAGCTGGGAATTCACCTCTGAGGATGCTGCAAGAGATGTCTGGTACCTTCTGCATCCCCCTGGGTCTGCTCTGCTCACACCTGGAAAAACCAGACCCAGGGCTTTGGGAAGGGGAACCAAACCCTCCCCAGGACCATTGTTACTCCAGTTACCCTTTCCAGGGGGGTCAGCTGCAGACTACGATTCAAACTGGAATAATTCCATCCCATCCCAGCAGTGTTTTGCCATTTTTTTAATGTATACTTTTTTAAATATATCTTTTCTTTTGTATGCTTATTTTAAAGACACAAAATATTAATTGCGACTCATTAAAACAGCACAAACACCCCTGTCATGGAGCCAACCTGGGAGGGCTGGGGATGTTTATCCCGGGGAGGAGAAGGCTCTGGGGAGACCTTAGAGCCCCTCCCAGGGCCTAAAAGGGCTCTAAGAAAGCTGGAGAGGGACTTAGCCCAAGGGCCTGGAGGGACAGGACAAGGGGGAATGGATGTTGGGAAGAAATCCTTCCCTGTGAGGGTGGGGAGGCCCTGGCAAAGGTTGCCCAGAGAAGCTGTGGCTGCCCCTGGATCCCTGGAAGTGTCCAAGGCCAGCTTGGAGGGGCTTGGAGCAACCTGGGCTAGTGGAAGGTGTGCCTGCCGTGGAATGAGATGATCTTTAAGGTCCAGTGTATGGCACCAGCAGCCTGCAAAATCCATCTTCACTAATTCCAGTTAACATCCCCCCAGAGTACTCACAGGAATATTCATGGAACACGAAGCAAAATAAAAGCCTCCTAAAAACATTCAGGGTCCGGATCCAGCGCTCAGGGAAATAATGGAGAGTCTATCTTTTGATTTCAAATTAATTTGGTCAGCTCCAGCAAGAATTTGAGAGATTTATCATTAAATAATTTTGGAAGGATTCTCCCAGCTTTAGCCATGCACAAATGGCTTTGGCATCTGCACCAATCAACTCAGCAATTATATATATATTTTTTAAGCATTCAGGTCAGCCATTAAAATAGCAATTGAGAATATTTTTGCAAGGGTTTTGTTCTGACATCAAGCTGCCACTTCTCCTTTCATCTTCACCCCCCCATTACCTCAATGTAGCGTGTCCATCAATTTGCTTTTATTTATTTTTTCCGGGCTATTTTAGACAATCTGCTGAAGAAATCTCACTCAGCAATGAGTGCTGACCTTGAGCTGCTCCTTTTCTCTCTCTCTCCTTTATTTAAGAATGTGCAATGAATTAAGACATCACTTATCTCGGCACTCTTTGCAGGCAGCAGTGGCTCTCCAATCGAGCATGAATGGCAGGTCTGCGGGCAGCACTGTCCTGGAAATGTGATATTATGGAATCGGGAGGTGACCTGCTTACAGACAAAACAATGCCACGGGAAGAATCCTGCCTCCCAAATGGGACATGACTGATGCCTCCCCGAGGGGCCGCGCCGCCCGCCTCTCATCGGAGGCTCTTGATGTGCAGAGAGGGAGGTCCCGGCAGCAGTGACAGTGCCAGCCCTGCTGAGCTACGTGGGGACTGGCACCCAAACCAGGGCTGCCCTGCGCCCCGGGCAGTGCCAGGACACGGACTGGGCCATGCTGGCGCTGTCCTGCCAGTGCTGTACCACACGTGGCACCTGTGTTTGGGCAGAACCATCGGGGTTGGCACAGATCACCCTGCCCTGGCTCAGCCAGGCTTGGCCCTGCTTTCCCCTCAGCATCCCCATCCTGCCTTTCCCTGCCTCCTCCCAAGGTGCTGGCTAGCCAGTGGTGTCCATAACCTGTAAGTGCCTCAAAACCTTCTTCTCATGTAGCTGAAACCCCAGGGGAGAGGAAACTCCATTCCAGAGAACGACTGGGGCAGGGAGGTGGGACCCCACTATCGCCAGCACATCCCACACCATTAATGCCCTGGAGTTACCAGAAAAAGCTTGGGAATGAGCCTGGGATCATGGGAAGCTGCCCAGCCATGGCACAGCCCCTGAGCCTGGCCGGCCACCCCAGCACTGCCACCACCAAGGGGACATTGGTGTTTAATCACATTTGGAGGGGAGAGGAAGGGAAATGCCTCCAATCTCTTGCTTTTTTTCAATCCTTTCTATACCCAAGTCTCAGAGGTAACGAGGAATTAGCACAAAACTGTACCAAACACAACCACATTCAATGTGCTCAGGAACTCGTGGGAACTCGAGAAACAAAAGGAATCCATGGCATTGTGCTCAGAAAGGCTCGAGCTGTCAGAGACTCCAGCATTCTTCTCTGTGCTTCCAGTGCTCGGTGTCAGGGATTGCAGGGCCGGGGCTCTGAGCAGGGCAGGAGAGCAGTGTGTCCCCAGGAGTGCACCCACAGCTCACCAAGGCCCCATCCCAGCTCCGTCGCAGCCCTGTCCCAGCCCTGTTGCAGCTGTATCCCAGCCCTTTTCCATCCCCATCCCAGCCCCATCCCAGTCCCATCCCAGCCCTGTTCCATTCCCATCCCAGCCCCGTCCCAGCCCCATCCCAGCCCTGTCCCAGCCCCATCCCAGCCCTGTTCCATCTCCATCCCAGCCCCATCCCAGCCCTGGCAGCCCAGATGTGATCAATAAAGCACAGAACTGCAGACCTGGCTATCGGATTGCTCCGCTTTGATTTAAGGAGTTTCCCCGTCACCAGGGACAGAACACTTGGGATGTTTGCATGGAAACAGGATCTGTGTTTAAGTCATTAGGCCAAATTCACTGCAGGTGGAGGCAGAGGCAGCCCCACGGACAGGGCTGGGGCTGTGCCCACACGGGGGCTGTGCCCGCTCTGTGCTGTGCTCCTGCACCTCAGGCTGAGCCCTGGGGCTCCCTCTCTGCTTACAGATCAGGCAGGGCTCGCTGGCTCTGCTCCATCTCATGCCAGCCTCAGGAATTTTCAGTGGAGGTGACCATCCATGGGGTACCCACACCCCTCCATCCCACCCACCATCTATTGCCTGCATCTTCTGCACTTAACCACAACTCCACCCCACAGGGCCAAAGAGATGCCGCTCTCTCCATCTTTGCTTTTCTCTCCTTATATAAAAATGCCAAAAAACCCTTGGTGTCACTCAAACCAAACCCTCCCAGGAGCAAGGCCACTGCCCAAGGCTGGAGGAGTGTCAGTGCTGCACAGCTGGTGCATCCTGTGCCTGCGTCCCTGGGCTGATCCCCACACAGCACCCACTGCCACGGGGCGCTGGGGGGGCTCAGCGCTCCCCACACCCCGTGTGGGGCTGGAAGGGGCGCGGGAGCTTCGGCACGTGGCTGCAGGGCCCGTCCTCCCCGAACCCTCACGCTGCTCATCTGCCTCCACCACCGCCGTCCCGTCTTCCAAGTGGCCTTGAGCCTTCAAAGAGAAGGGGAGAACGGGGGAGAAAAATCCACAGAGATGACTTTTAAAAAATTTAAACAAAAATATCTGGTCTTAGCTGATGTTAAAATCGGAGCATTTCATTAAAAGGCTGCAGGGCTTTTAAAGACAAACTCTAAGCAGAGCCATGAATAATGCAGCTTCTATTCAGAACATGAAGATTTTAGCACATCCATAATACATGGGGTCAACCTGGGAAGAGGCTGCTAATGCACGGAAATGCAGGAGGCAGCAGCCTCGGCGCTGCTCCGAAAGGAAAACAAACGCAGGAGCTGGAGGAGCTCTCCCACTGGCCGGGCGCTCCGGGGTATGGCTAGACTCCGAGGGATTTTTAAATCCTTTTTATTGGTGTCTTTCTCAACTAAAATAAACTTGGTAATCTCATTAAGAGCTCGGGGGCTGGTCCAAGAGAGCTGGATGTGGCCCACAGAACTCTGTAAATAACTGTCACAGAGCTGGCTCCGTGCTCTGGGCTGAGCTGGGGGGGCAGCTTGGGGTGTCCTGGTGTGCTCTGCACCTCCGGGCCTTGCTCTGGGACACTGTGCAGGGAAAAGCAGGACAAACTGACACCGGCCCCACAGCCCTGGCTCAGCCCTGTGATGAGCTGGTGGTGCCTCTGCGGGTGCTGCAGCCACCGGCTGGGATGAACCTCATGGGATCACAGTGGCACAGAACCACTGAGGTTGGAAAAGCCCTCCCAGCCCATGGATCCCCCCTGTGCCCCATCCCCACCCTGTCCCCCAGCCCAGAGCTCTGAGTGCCATGTCCAGTCCTTCCTTGGGCACCCCCGGGGCTGGGCACTCCAAACCTCCCTGGGCAGCCCCTGCCAAGGTCTGACCACCCTTTCCATGAGGAAATTCCTCCTGGTGTCCAACCTGGACCTACCCTGGTGATCTGTTTGTAGGATGGTGGATTTTAAGCGGGGCTTCCCCTGCTCCTCCCCAAACTCACCCCGAGCCTCTGCAGCGAGTGCTGGATGGGGCCCTCTGAGAGCTGAATGTGTCTGAGCTGTGGGAAAGGAGCCAACGGATAAACATCACACTCAGGAAAACACAATCGCTGCAGTGAGGAAAATTGATTCCTCTAACAGTTTTATTCCCATAATGTTTGGTGGCTTTACCAGAGCTCCCGAGTTATCTCCCTCCCCCGCCGTTTAACGCCGCAGAGAGGATGTTCTCCCAATCTCTTATCTCTTTAATGGCCCTTCCTTTTGAGAGAGGATGTATTGCTCACCTCAAACACGGGTTTCTGTTAAAACATGTTCCCCTTTCAGAAAAAAACACCGTGTAGAAGTTGCTTCTGCCCATAAAATGAAACTAGAGGAAAAGAGGGTTTTCAGTGGCTTTTGTGGGACTAATGGGGAACTATCCATCCTCTGGATTGGGGCTGTAAAAATCTGTTTTGGCCAAAAACCTGAATTACTATTTGCATTTTTTTTTTCCAACAAAAGAAAATTTATTGACAAACCCCCATGATTTTGGTTCGGTGCCTGTGCAATCTGTCAGCAACTATGAGTTCCCTGCACTTAATCCAATTACACAAATATTCTCTCGGCAGAATTATTTGGGAATGAAATAGGCAAAAAAAAGTCACTGGGGACTTTTTCTCCCGTTTTGCATCAAAGCACGAGCCCTTCCCTCATGGTGTTGGCTGAGGGGACCCTGCAGTGGCTGGAAGTGCCACCTCAGCACAGCCCACGCAGAGGGACCTGCTCAGGAACCACAGGCACAGCCACAGCACCAGCCCTGCATGGAGAGCTTGGGATATTTTATGGAATTCCCACCTCCTTGGCATCAAAAACCTTGCTGGAAGCTGGGGGTGTGTCTGGGGGCTTGGGTAAGTGGAGGTGGACAGAGTCCAGCCCTGGCTCTGCACCATGAGAATCATGGAATCCCAGACTGGTTTGGGTGGGAAGGAACCATAGAGCTCATCCCCTTCTACTCCCTGCCATGGGCAGGGACCCCTTCCACCAGCCCAGGTTGCTCCAAGCCCCGTCCAACCTGGCCTTGGACACTTCCAGGGATCCAGGGGCAGCCGCAGCTTCTCTGGGCAACCTGTGCCCGGGCCTCCCCACCCTCACAGGCATGAACTCCTTCCCAATATCCCATCTCTCCCTGCCCTCTGGCACTGGGAGGCCATTCCCCCTTGTCCTGTCCCTCCATCCCTTGTCCCATGTCCCTCTCCAGCTCTTCTGGAGCCCCTTTAGGCCCTGGAAGGGGCTCTGAGGTCTCCCCAGAGCCTTTTCTTCTCCAGGCTCAACACCCCATCTCTCCCAGCCTGGCTCCAGAGCAGAGGGGCTCCAGGTGGAAAACGAGCTGAACCTGTGGATGCTCCTTTACTCCATGGAGGGGAGCAAGAGGGTGCTCATCCCAGCCCAGTGCTCACAGCCTGTGCAGGGCCTGCCAGGCTTTGGTCTGCTCTACCCTGAATCTCCCTCTTCTCCCCCAAGTCACGGGGCTGGTCCCCATTCCCGTGAAGGCAGTTGCTCCGGCTGACACCTCTCTCTGCTCGGAAGAATTTCCTGATGCTCATGTTTCCTCTTCCCCATTCTTTTCTCACACTTCACGTCTGCAGCTCTGCCTCCATCTGCTTCCCCTCCTTCCTTTCTCCTTCTAGGGCAGGTGGGAAAAAGAGAAGGTGCCTGTGGAGCAAGAAAAAATTCACTGTGTCAGACATGGTGCTGATTTCATTCCTGGGGTAAACCTGGGAAAGGCTCCAGGGCTTTCCTGGGGGGGAATTTGGCCCCCAGAGAAGCGGAGGCATGGGGAATACATTAGGAGGGTCACCCCACTGGCTACAAACAGGCTTTGTATTGTTACCAAATGTTCACTTATCCAAAAATAGAATTTAAGAAATGTAGCAACTTTGCACAAGGAATTCAGTCAATCCAGGAAATCCAGAGGTAGGCCCGTGACCCCGGGAAAGCCCCAGGGTACCCCTGAGAGTGGGGGGTGTAAATGGGGGTGGCAGAGCAGCCCCAAGGAATGGAAACATGGGACTTCATATATCACCTGCTCCGGGGAGAGCAGAGGGGCAAAAGCCGGGAATAAACGTCACGTTGCCTCCAGATCCTGACGTTTTGGTCAGAACAGAAGAGCAGAGGCAGCTGTTGCCATCAGCTCCATGCTGGGGAGCTGGGGCAGGACATCTCCTCGTCTTTTGGTGAGTGCAGCAACCCCAACCCCCTCTCTGCCCTTCCAGCCATGGCCACCAGCACCTGTAACGCCCCGAGATGTCACCTCTGCAGCCCAGCCCAGCCTCCTGCCAGCTGGGGCTGACCCCGTGGGCTGGGCAGGGGCTGTGGGGCTGACTGACCCCAGACAGGAATGTGCCGTGTGACATCAGCTCTGGGGACTTTGCCTCATGTGGAAAATGGGTCTGTCTCCTTCTCTGGGCTCTGCCCGGCTGGCACAGGGACCCTGTGCCTTACAGTGGTCACATCTCCCTGCAGCACCAGCACGGGCATGGGAAGGCCTGGGTGTGGATGAGCCTTGTGCTCTAAAAGCAAAGTCACTCCATCAGGGAGGAGAAACCCCTGCTGTGGGGCGAGAGGGAGCCGAGGGAGCAGCTCTGCCAGGGGCAGAGAAGGACCCAGGGCAGAGGTTTCCCACTGCCCTCACTCAGGCCTCTCCTGCCTTATGGTTCACAATTTTCTGATGGTGCAACTGGAACTGGACCAGGGCAGATCCCAGAGACCCTCTGAAGGGCAGGGAAGGCAGAGGCATCAGCAACAGCCCCAAGGAAAGGGCCATCCCAGGATGGAACCCCCATCTATCACCAGGAAAAGCTGTTTCCCACGGGCAGAAGGCCAGCAATTCATGCTGTGCTGGGGACCATGGACTGAGGCCAGGGGGACGTGTTTGGTGGTGTCCTGAGGTCACCCCTGTTCAGGTGACAGGGAGTCCCACGGTGGCCCCAGTTGGGTCACCTGAGCATTTCTAGCCTGCCAGAAGTGGCCATGAGCTCACCTGGGAGCTGCTGTAAGAGTGTGCATTAGTCTGCCTGGACAGGGGTGGTGCTTGGACTGGCCACCCTCCACAGATATTTAGGTTTAATCTAGATTTGGGAGCTGCAGTGAGTGTGTTCATGGCCAGGGTTCCTCCTCTGATCTAAACATGGGGAACATCTTCCAGGTGGGATGTCTGCCCCGTGGGTCAGCAGCTGGTGCTGCCCATGCAGCCACGGGCTGATGGAGAGTTCCCACCCTCCGGGTCCTGGGCACCAGGGAGCTGTGCAGCAGCAAGGCCCCTGAGATAATTTTCAGTGGAAAATGCCAGACATCTAAATTTAGCCATTTATGGGATGGGGGGATGAAAAAAACCCAACTCTCCTTCATTACATTAGAGCACCCGCAGAGTACATGGAAAGCAGAACAAACGGGAGGGACAGTCTCCCCCAGCACAGGGCAGGGCTGGGCCTGCCCCTGGTCACTGGGGTCTGGCAGTGCTGGAGCCCCCAGCACCCACGAGGGAAGGGGCCACTGAGTCACTGGGGCTCAGCGTGGGGGGACCCTGCTGTGGTGGCAAGAGCTGGTCCCTGGGGCTGGAAGGACAGTGGGGGCTGCCTGGATCTGGAGATGAGACCCCTCCAACAGCCCTCCCCAGAGCCGGTTTTTCCCACATCTCTGGACAGCCCCCCGTGTGAGCAGCCTTGCACTCGTTCCCCATGCAAGGTGCTCTGAGAGCAGAGCTCACTGCAGTGAAGCCACGAGCTGAGGCCAGGCAGACCCTCCCCTTCCCCCTCTGCCCCGGGCACATCCACACAAGTGGCCAAACTGAATGAGAAGGGAGCGAATGTGAACCGATTCAGAGGAGAATTACTCCAAGAGACTAAAATATCACGGGCACCCCGGTGGCTTTAATGCATTCTGCCTCGTGGCCAGGAGTGAATAACAATGGAAAAGCAACCCGGGAGAAATATCAACCAGACAAAGTGCAGTGGCAGCAGAGAGCGGGGCTGGGGATGTGTTTGAACACAGAAAACACTGAGAACACAAAAGATGCTCAAAGGGCACCGATGGGGAGATGAGGTGGGCTGGAAGCTCTGTGTTTCCAGGCTTTATTCTTGTTTTCCCAATGGCCAGGAGCATCATGTTTGCTGCTTCCCTTGTATTAACCATGCAGCAGGTACGTGCTGTTTTAGAGGCTTAGCCACAGCTTAGAAATGGGTGTTGTAGAAGTTAGGGTTGGCCAAATACATCCATCTGCAGTGTAGGGGCAGTGCAAAATCTGGATTTAAAAAAACCCTGAACCAACAAAAAAAAAAAAAACCAGCAGAAATCTGGCATGTTCCACCTATTTGTATATTTGTTTCTTCATTTTACCTCCCTTGCCTCTAAAGAAAAAAAAAAAAAGAGACTGAACTAAGACATTTTAATAATTCCTTCAAGAGAAAACCTTTGACTTTTAAATATGAAATTAATTTCATTTTATAATTACGTTCATCCAAATTTGTGTTTTGATGAAGGGCTTGATTATCTCCCCCTCTACCTAAAACCCTGCAGCTGTGGGGCCACGGGCAGCAGGAGTGGCCTTGGCAGGGATTTCCAGAGCCAACACTTTCTCCTGGAGTCACCTCAAAGTGAAGTGACATTATTTTGGCAAGCTGTGCACCAGGACCTTGATATGGAGGGAGTTTCTCGGCTCCCGCTGTTCTGTCCCCGCAGCTGGTTCGGCTCACAAACCGTGTCTGAGCTCAGGTATCTTAATGAACAAGATATAAATATTCCCTTAGTGCTCCTGGGTGTTCCCACCTCTTTTATAGGGAAGGCTCTCCCAAACGGAGAGGACCTGCCAAGCATCCTTTCCTCAAGCTGGCTGGCAAATAATGCAGAAAGTAGATGTGGAAACCTTGCAGGGAGTAAGTGTTGAGAGTAGTCCCAGCACGGGGTGCGGGGGGCAAGGTGGCATCTCTGTACCTTGTCCCTGCTGTGACCTGGCCCTGCCATCCAGAGGTGAGGATCCAGAGGTGAGGATCACTCCCACACTCCCCTCGGGGCTGGGGAGAAACAAGATCCTCCAGGAACCACTGCAGCAGTTGGGAGTGCTCCACATCCTCTGTAAAGGAGCAACCCCCATTATCCAGGAAAAGTGAAAATGTAGGTGAGGAGGACCCTCATTACCTGGGAAAAGTGAAAAAGGAAATGTGTCAACGAGCGCCATTATCTGGGAAAAGTGAGGACATGACTGAGCCACAGATCCCCCTTATGTGGGAAAAGGGGTTTCCTTTGTCTTGAGAAGGACCTGTAAGACACCCAGCCCAATGAACTCTTGTCCTGCATGGATTTTCCTTATTTTCCACTAAAACACAGTTGAGGAGGGTGAGGAGGGACCTTTCCCAGTGCAGCCAAGTGCTGCCTTTGACTCAGTGGAGCAGGTGAGGGGCTGCTCCGTTTCCTTCCCAGCCGTGAGAGCATCGGGGTCACCAGAGGAAGTCACCTCCTGCCTCTTCCCAGTTGCCAGCAGCAGAGCCTGGAGACCTCACTGGGTGGGAATGTGGAGGCAGGGTTGTCCTGAGGCTCAGGTGGCTACAGGGTGAAACCTCCAGGATGGGGGAGGAGGCAAGAGCGGAGGTTTCATGGGACAATGATGACTGTAAATCAGGGAAATGGATCTGGGAAAGCTGCTGAGCCCAGCTGGGCTTTCACCTGAAGAATTATCAGACACTCTTAATGATTTGTGCCAATTCTGTGCCACCAATTTTCTCCCTGTTTCATTGCTTATAAAAGGCAACGGCCAGTGAGTCCCTGGGATCATCTCCTGGTGGGGAACACCGGTGATGGACTACGCCAGGGACAAGTTTAATGAGACCTGGAGAGTGTCCGTGGGCAGACACTGCCCTGGGATGAGATTTCAAGCCAGGTGTGTCCAAGTGCAGCACTTCACCTGATAATTCTTATTTTCTTTTGGCTACAGTTGTTTCTTGGTGTTCCTTAGGATTCCCAGCATAAGACAAGGAGCTCTTATTAATCCATTTCGGTGATTCCCTGGGATGAACGAACTCTTTCCTCCTAATTTCAAACCAACTTGAACATTATGGGTTTGAAAGTTTGTCTAAAGGATCAAATGTTACGGAGAGACTGGGAAAAAGGGCACAGAGAAAAACAAGTTGCAGCTAAAATAATTTTGTACATTTTCTACCACACCCTCTGCTGAGCTCCAGTAGAAATCCTCCCCCCAGCATATAAAAAATTCTATCCATCACATTTTAATTTTATTTTAAATCCAATTTATGAAGGAATGGCTTGAAGTCTTTGGGAAGGTTATTGTTCCAAAATATCAGCGATTCAGGCAAACTTCTAATAGCATTTCAAGATAGTCACAAATCCTTTGGGTCCCTTCTGATCACTCTACCAAAGCCAACAGATTGGACACACATCTGAGACTTTTAAATCTTTGTGGGCAACTGTTAACAAGCAGAACATCAGGAAATGGCATTCCGTGGTGTTCTGCTGGCACGGACCCGGGCGAGACGGGAGCCGAGCTGCAGATGAAGGGTTGGAGGCTGAGGCACCTGGCCCGGGTCCAACCCAGCAGTGCTGGGGGTGCTGAGCATCTCAGGCAACACCCTCCTCTCCTGACACGGCCTTGTGAGCAAGAGGGATGTGACAACCTCCCGGACACTGTTCTGGCCTCGTGGGTTGGACGTGGTCATCTGCCCTGCGACAGCTGACACGGGGAGGGGGCCCACCAGGCCTGTGCATGTAGGTGAGTCAGGTGTAAGGGGAAAAACACGAGGAATCCATTCTGGACATGGGAATAGAGTTTGTGCTAACTGCAGGTACGTAAAATCCCCCGTTAAAATAAGATGGAAAAGGATTGGATTGGAAAGCAAGTCCTTTGTGGGTCAGAAAGCCACGGTGGAAGGAATGGTGTCCAAGAACACACCAAGAGATGCCAGAACAAGCCTGGAATGTGTTGAAGGACTTCACATGAGAGAAGTCACCTGCGTGTGACTGTGGCGTGTGGGATTGTGGCACATGTTTGGTCACTGGGGAGAGGAGGACAACTGGGGAGGTGGAAAAGCCAGAGGAGAGTGTTTTTCCTCTTGATCTTTGCTGTGGAAGACAATGAGGGGAAACATTTCCATTTCAAAGGCGTTGTGCTTCGGAAATCAGAATATGACCCTGACGGGGAGGGGAGTCTCCAAGGAGGAAATCAGGGAGCAACTGGAGAAAGTGTAGTAAATCCCCAGGACTGGATGATCTTTATCCGGGAGTTCAGAAGGAAATCAAGTGTGAACTCCTGGGAAGGTAGTGACACAGATACTCAGTTTATTCTGTGGGTGAGGGAAAGGGAACCACAATTCCTCCTATGGATCAGCAGCCAAAGATGACACCAAAATAAGTGTAATATGAGAGGCAGGCACAGATGTTTCCAAAATTCTACAGAAAGAGAAAAATTAAAGCCTAGCTTGGGAAGAGTTTTCTGTCACTCCTTGGTCAGCCGTAGATCACCCGAAGGTATTTTGATCTGACAATATCTTGCTACTTGCAGGGGTTTGTGCTCATACGTGGTTCCCCAGTGTGTTCCAGCAGGGAACATCCACAGGCAGCTCTTCTCCCGCCTACCCCAGATGGGGACAGTCCCCGGCCACGGGTTCCCCCCCGTTCGGGCTGCAAACTCCAAACTGCGGCACAGCCGCCAGGAAGCGTTTTCCCGACGTCAGGCACGAACTCCTCGACAACCGACACCACAAGCCCTATGAAACGGGACCCACTCCGAGCCCCGCCGAAGGCAGCCCGTGGTGTGCTCAGCACCCCCGGCACACGGAGCGCAGGGATCGCATCCTGCTGTCCCAGCCGGGGGGGACGGAGGGGCGGATCCATCACCGACACTCAGATCCCAGAAGGGCTGGATGCAGACCGGACCATTACGTGCTCTAATTCCTGCACGGTGAGTCATGCACCAGCAGGGACCAGGTGACAGAGTCTCCATCGCTCCTATCCCCAAAAGCACCCGCGAGGGAGGAAGAGCAGTTCCCAAACCGGGGGTCTCTGCTCCCCTCGCTGGTTGCCTGTAAAATCAGACACCGAAACATCACCGCTGGGGGATCTGAGCCCACGCAGCGCCTCATTCTCCCACTTCTTCTGGTTCCCATCCAAAGGAATAAAGGCTCCTTGTGCCGGAGGACGGCGGCTCCATTCAGGGCCGTAATGGGAGCTGACAGCACAGGCAGCCGGCACGGGCATGGAAGCAGCGCTGCTCCGGTCCCCCTGACAACACCAGCACTGGCTCATCCTGCTGCCTGCAAAAGGGTAAACACGAGCCACTTCCCTCCCTTTTGTCACCGTTTTTAAATCCCATTGTCTCCAATGTGTCCCGGGGGGAAGGAACGGCCGGTCCGTGCAGGAAAGCCCTCCCAGCGGCGTGAGCGAGAAACCCCAGAGGCGCTGCAGACGGGATCCGGAATGCCATGGCAGCGTTGGAGTCATTGTCCCAGCACGGCAGGCGGCCACGCCGAGGGGAGCTGGGATGCACGGGAGGGATGTGGTGAGGGATGGGAGTGGGCTGAAGGGGACAGGGCGGGTAACACCCCTGCCCCGTTCTCCTCCTTGGGGATCCCTCACATGCCACAGGAAGGGAACAGAGATGCTGCCAGTGGCTTGTCGTCACTGAGTAGCAGCTGCAACAGGGCTGGCAAGGACCAGTGGGACACACCTGGAGGGAGAGGCTGCTGGAATCCTTGGTGGTTCAGCCCCCAGGGATTCTGGGAGGGCCCTTCTTGGTGGGGGATCCAGTGCCCTTGCCCAGGTACCGAGGGGTGAAGCCCCCCAGGAGCTGCCTGTGAAGGAGGGGGATGTTGCAGTGCCATGGCAACAACCCTCCTGTCCATCCCACTGATAACAGGGAAGCTTTGCTGGAGTGGTTACGAGGGTTTTAGTGCTACTTGGAATAGAAGAAAAAGGAGAAAGAGAAGACTGAAAAGGCTGTGGGGATTTGGGGACACATGGGAGAGCCCTTTCCACAAATATTATCTTTCAGCATTGGAGAAAGGTCCATCCATCAGCTGTCTTCAAAATCCCATGGACTTGTGCACCCGCCCTGAGCTTCAGCTCTCAGACAGTCCTGCCATGGTGGGCTTTTGGCTCAGTTTGGGAGGAAAGAAAGGAAAAAAGACACCAAATCCCCTACACTGCCAGATGCCCAGCCACTGGGGAATGGCTGACCAGCATTCCTTGTCCCTGAGGGCATTTTGGTGGGACAGACTGTATGTGTGGCACAGCTCCAGGCACTGGCAGCATTGCCCACACTGCAGAGAAGGATCTGCTCCTGCCCTCCAAAGCTGGCTTTATTCTGCCCGTGTGTGGCTCAGGAAAGTCCTGCAGATGCTGCTGGAGTCTTTCTGTTTGTTTATTTTCCTGGCAATAGCCATCATGGGGAGGGCACTTTGTTGTCCAACAAGTGTCCTGGAACCACAGATCCAACCCCTGTAAAATCACGAGTGGAAGACAAGAAACACAGGAGATGTGAGAACATCCCTTTCTTCTCAGCCTGTGCATTTTCCAGGTGCCAGAACCAGCCCAGACGACTCCAGGGTTCCAGCGACATTAACTGATGGAATTCCTGGGGGCAGGTCACGACACCCCTTTGGTGCCGATCCACACAGCAGTGGAGATGTGCCGGGGAGGTGGCACAGGAGCAGCTCCTCCTCAGGCTCTGCTCCTGAGCAGATGCAGCCCAGGCTTCCCAGGGAAACGGAGAGCACTCTCCTCCCCAGCGAGGCCATCTCACCAAAGGATAAACTGCATCTCAACAGCTCATTCCGGCTTTGGCGCTGCTGCCAAAACAGCCCACAAGCAGCACTGGGAAAGGGGGAAGTGGTGGGACAGGGACAATTAGAGCCAACTGCGGTGGAGGGATTTTGAGTTGATCTCTTTTTTCCCCTTTTAATAGCGCTGGATTATAAATATGGCAAAACCACATGTTATCAGACAGAATGAAACAATTAGGGCGGGCTCCCAGCCGTGGGGATGCGCGCCCTCGCTGGGGCCTTGCGCTCTCTGATGTGGACACCTGCTCTCGAGAAACTTGATGGGTGAGCAGCAACTTGACCAGGATGTGGGCCCCAAAAAACCCCCCGAAGTCAGAGCAAATTTCAGTCAGGACCAATTGGGTGCTACTGAAGGATGAACCCATCCCAGTTGCTGAGTCATTTTAATCACGGGCAGCAAGCAGCCTCTGGCTGGGGGAGCAGGAGCCCGAGCGCTCGGCACACGGTTCTGATTTCTGGGAGGAGGCAGCAAGCCCTGGTGGGTTTAATGGACGTCCAGGCAGCTGGGGCTTAGCTTGAACTCTCCTGAGCAGGTTCTGCTGGAAACAACGTCAGTGGTTTTCTGTCCCATTTGCTTTGTGCAGTTGTGGTTTTCGTTCATCAAACCCCACTTTGGGTCCCCCCACCCCATGTGCATATTCCTCTTTCTTCCCTTCCGATGGCAGGAAGGTTTTCCTTGAGTGGGGCTGCTCACAGGCATCCCCCCAGCCTGGGCTGTTATTTATGGGGCACCTCTGTGCAGACCCAGTGCCGGGAGGTGAGTGAGTTATGGTTCCGGGTGACATCATGGAGTGGACTTCATAAGGGGGCTCAGCGGATGGTCTCTGAAGACAGCTGCAAAAAAAAGGCAGCCCTGAAGGATATGATGGAGTGGGTGAGACATAAATTTCTTAGGACAGGCAGTGAAAAAACGTTTACAGCCCTTCTTTCCTGAGTCTGGTTTCAATCAGAGCCCCGGCCGCTCCACCGATGCTTCGCACTAAGCACTCGCTCAGACACACACTTTATGCTCTCAACCCGCCTTAGTTATTTTATTTTATTCCCTTTTTTACTGGTTTTAAAATGCACTGGTGCAGGATGGCTGGCAGATCCTCGGGCAGCCAGCTCCCATGTAAAGCAGCTGCAGCCAAAGGCTCTCCACATGGATGTGGATCTGGCCTGCAGACGGGAATCAACTCAGAAAAATATTGATAACGGTAATGAAGGGCCGGGTTTATAAACCCATCACATTGCAGTCACAGCCTATAACAAACGGAGTATTAACTCTGACATTCATTAAGGCAGTTTGCCATTTCTTCCAGGCTTAATGGAAAATCTGTCTGCTTAGCAGTGCTTGTTGCAGTGGCAGGGGAATGGGAGGTTACTGATTAGAAAAGCCCCAAGTGCTTGGCTACCCCAAAGGGCATTTGAAGTTCATTCTTGGGGTTCTTGTTCCTAATTTTATTTTATCTCATGTCTTGGGCCAACTGGTTTCGAAGTTTGCTGGGTCTGTCCTCAGGCATGCAGCAGGATGAGCCAGTCCCATCTCAGCCCTCCAGAGCTGTCCAGACTGCTCCAGGAGATCTTCGGGATGGAGCCTCCATATGTAGAGTCAGCTTCCCAGTCTGGAGAAAGCCTTGCTCCTTGTGAACCCACCAATTGTTTTTACTGCAGCTTTGCCCCATGACTTGCTGTCTTCCTTCACCCCAGATACAGAGAACAGGCTATTTCTTTATTTGTGCTGCCCAGTTTTAGAGATCTGAACACCCTCTGGAGCCTGTTTCTGCCCAGCCTGTGCTGCTGCTGAGTAAACAAGTTCATTCAGCCCTTCCACTGGGACTTGAAATTCCCCGAAGATCTCATGGAAAACTAAACAATAGACACGTTCCCTCTCAGCAGCAAGTCTTACGTTCCCCAGGTGCCTGGTTCCCTCTCAGGTTTGACAGTCACAAAAGCTATGCCTGGTTTCTGTGTGAGGAGACATGATTTTCACCCACATCCTCTCTATATTGCCAGGGATCCTCCAGGAATATCTGTACAGGGGGACAGGGGGTGATGGGGTACAGGGCTGTTGCTGAGCCCACCTTGGGCGGGTGCCATGGGCCAGGGGATGCAGAGCCCTTGTACCTCCCCTTACCTGGGCTGTGTCTGCTCTGGGCAGGACCCCCCTGCTCCCTGCACCGAGGTTAGACATCCTTCCATGGTCCTGAGCTTTGCAAAGCTTCTGCTGCACCAGTCCTGGAGTCAGGAGGGTGTGAGAGGAGCCCGCACCTTTCCCAACGGCAGCTCGGCGCTTTCCCAGGTGGTGCCATAGGGATGAGCCTTTTGGTATCAGCACATCTCAGAGCTCTCCATCTTCGTGGAAAGAACCACCTTCCAGTCAGCACAGCAAGTTAATCTCCGTCTGCCTCTCCCGCGACCAGCCCGTATTTATCAGCATTCTGCATTTTACATGTATGTGCGAGGCATTTAATAAAACCCAGACCGAGGAGATGAAAGATTTATCCGTTTGCCCTGAGAGATGTCCCTTGCGAGGGCAACCTGGGACTCGGGAGCGGAAACCTGGATTGTTTTTTATGGCAGCTGCGTGAAGAGATACAGAGCCTTTGAAGTGCTCCTGGCCCCGCTTCCTCCCGCTGCCCCGGTGCCACCGGCGCGGCACAGCCACGAGAGGCAGCGCCGTGGTCGGGCACGGTGGGGATGGCGGCAAGGGCGTGGAGGGATGCTCGGAGGAGAAGGAGAGGCAGGAGGAGGAGCCCAAGCTGGCCACTGTGCCACACACCGGCCGGCTGGCACGGGCAGCGCTGGCTCAGCCGGCTCCACGCAGCCCCAGACAGCTCTTAACAAGCCCTTCTGTTGGAACAACTGTCGGCACAACGTGACGGCGCGGAAACAACTGCCTGCCCGGGAGGTGACAGCAGCTGGAGGAGAAGAGCCACCCCCGCTCCGCCCTGCGCCCAAGGACTGCTCCGGCTGGAGCGGGGCAGCCCGGAATGGCAGCGGGTCCCTCCCTGCCGCTCGCATCCTCTCCCCAAAGCATCCCGGGCCCCACCCGCTCTGTGGCCCGGCGGAACGGCCCGAGCTGCCGGCGGGAGAGGGAGCGGAGCCGTGACATTTCCCCACAGTCCCCCAGTGCCCATCTGCAGAAGGGCAGGGAGGCGCCGGGCAGGTGCCAACCCAGATAAATACGAGGCGAGTGGTCCCTGTGGAACCATCGGGGCTCTGCCAGAGAGGGGGGGCACTGTCGCTGCCGTGGTTACCAATGAACAATTTTAATTTCTTCCGTAAACAGCTAATAAGGCTCATCTCTCTCTTTCTCTCTAATGCACCATTTATCTCTCGCTTTGAAAGGCGAGCAAGGAAATTCAGGCAGAAGATGGCAGGGGGGTTGATGCTAAATGTCAGCAGTGCCTGATAAAGCCTAATTCTCCCTCTGAGCTGCTGCAGCAGCATCTTCACCACCAGGAAGAGCCCATGGCTTCTGGTGGCCAGGGGAGCCGGTGGAGCCTGCCCTGGGATGTGTCCGAAGTGATGGGGCAGCAATTTCATTCATGGTGATTATTAGAAAGACTCACAGGGCGGAAATTACCTGTTACTCTGCAGAGGGACTGGGGACTCGTTCTTGGAGGGGGGTAGGGGAGAAATAATGACCAGCCTGGAATGAAGTCATCATCCCTAGAAGTGTTCAAAAATCACGTGGATGTGGCACTTGAGAACATGGTTTAATGGTGACCATTCCTTAAATCCACGAGACCATCAAGCCTAATGTAAGGTAATTTAAAGATATCAGAAACCTGTGGATCAGATCTGTGGCAGTTTTAAGCAACCTTAGGTTACAGAAAGTAAAAAACTGCCACTCAGCTGTTGGAGCCATTTCCCAGTGTGTGTGCAGAGGAGTTTTGGAATATTTGAGACAGAAATGATGAAGCTGAGAGAACACTGTAAACAATTTTCTGTTGGTATTAACTCAGAAGTTTTAAACCATTCCTCCAGCTGTGCTTGAGCGTTTCATCTCCTTTCAGGGAACTTTCAAGCTGCTTCCACTGGCATGTATATTCCAAAATTCCTAGGGTCTCCTACCAATATTCTGGGTCTGAAACACACCCGCCCATGCCCACAGAGAGCCAGGATCACAGCCTTACATGTATGTCCCACCCAACCTGGTGCTCTTCATGGGTGCAGCCCAGGTGGGACCTGGATGAATCCAGGAGGGGAAGAGACCACCCCAACCACACTGTTCCTCATGGAAACAGAATCCTGCCTGCAGACATCCCATAGACAGAGGAGGGAGGAAAATTTGTCAGGTGAATTTGTCAAGGAGTGGTGATAATCGTTCATTTAGCCTGTAATGACATGGCACTTACTATGTAATAACCTGGGTATTGCATGGAAATTACCATGTAATCCAAGGCTCGGGAGTTGCCATATTGTCAGGGGCTCCATGGTAATTTGTACCCTCTCATTTACAGCCCTGAAACTGCTTTTATTGTGGCAACAAAGAAGCAGATTCACAGTTTGCCAAAAGGAGAATCTCCAGAGGGATGTTATGAATAATTAGGCAGCCACGGTGGTTTTGGATAACATCTTTACTGTAACTCCATTAACTAACAATTGATTGCTTTCCTAGCTCTGACTTGCCTCCAGTCCTTCCACCCAGAGCTCCTCTATCCCCATAAAGTAGCAGCTCTGCAAAGGCAGTTCCACAGCAGGATAATTGCTCCGAGAGGATGAGCTGGGGGAGCAACATCCCTGAAGAGGCAGCAGCTTGAGCAGGCTGACATTCCCTGAAATGCAGGAACATCATTGGAAATGTGGGGTCACTCCTCAGCTGGTGTAACAGCTGATTTCCATGGATTTTGGAGGAGCACCTCCAGCAGATGCTCGTGGAGAACCGGCACAGGGTTTGGCTGGCACTAAGGATGCCCAAGTGCAAATTGCGTTGGCACAACCGTTACATGTTAAGCGGTTTCAAAATCGAGACAACCTCCTGTGGGTCAAAATCCAGGTTCAAATCCTGCTCTCGGTTCTCTCTGTTGCCAAAAGCTCTTTCATAATTTACAAATGATCTCTGAGCAGGGTCCAAACCTGACCCTTGCCCCCCTCAAATGCACATCCTCAGCTCTGCCTTTGGTGTGCCAAACTGTGGTTTGCTGAGCCATCATTGCACTGATAATGTGTTATTTTTAGATGGAAAACTCTGAGGTCAGAGTCAATGTTTTGCCTTTGCTGACGGGAGGAGGACGTGGCCCGCGCTGCCCTCCTGCACTCTCCCTCATCCCTGCCCCTCATCATCCTCCTGACCCGCTGGTAACCTCCTCCCCGGAGCCTCCCCCGGGCAGCTCACCCTGCACCCGGGGATGCTGCGCTTGCCAAGGGGCTGGGCTGCGCCTCCAGGTCTTGTGGAATCATGGAAAACCTCCGAGATCATTGAGTCCAGTGATGTCCCGGTGCCTGCTCCCCCGGTGGGGTCCCTGCCCCGGGGAGCTCAGCCCCTGCTCCTCTCCCTCGCTCTCCTGTCTTTCCCAGGAGGTCGATACACGGCGGGAGCCGCTCTCGTGTTGTTGTTTGCTGTAAAAACTCTGAAACCGGGCTGTGCCACGGGATGGACGTGGGGGAGGTTTGCAGTTCCCAGTGATTGAGATTCTTTGGTTGGAGAAGCCTAAACAAACTCTGTAACCTCAGGGGAAATTCTGCAGAGTTTTAGTTTTAAGTGTTTCCTCTACCAAAATAACTCTTTGACCTAGAAAGCTCCCAGGGAGCATTCCTGGGGCTGGGGAGGCTCCGGCAGCCCAGCCTGGTGATGGGACTTGGGGTCTGAGTGTGAACATGGAGCACTTTGCCTCTACTTTGAGCACAGATTGGAAAGTGCTCCTCACTATGGACTAACCTTGGTTTACTTCCCACCAGGGTAAGTCAAGGAAAATCCACCTGGAATAACATCCCTTGTTAGAGGACACTGGATTCTATAGGATCACACCCATACCTGCCCAAGGGTTGGTGCAAGGATGGGGTGAGCTGGATTGAAAAGGGAGGAGCCCCAAATGTGAACACTTGTCCATTGCATTCCTGGACCTGCCTCACCCGCTGACACAAGAGGTGTCCCCAACCCTCTCACTTTTCCCAGCCCTTGCAAATGTCTCTCATCTCTGGTTTAACATGTTTTTTATTCAGAAAAAATGTGAAATTGCTGACCTGTTTAGATATCTCTAAAACTGCCACTATTAGAGCCCCCAAAATAGCTTCAGTGAGTAGCAGATGTGCCAAAATGAAGAATTAAACACAAGTGTGCTTTGAACCTCAAAACTGTGTGCTGTGCAGGACTGGAACGAAACCTCAAAGAGGGCTCCAGCTCTGCATCCACCCCTGCACCTTTCATCTCTTTCTTATACCATGGTGCCCCAAACTGTCCCCAGAACTCAAGGAGAGGCTGCACCAGGGCAGAGCAGAGGGGACAATCCCCCCTGTCAGCCAGAACCCCCGGGTCGATACCCAGCCTGGGGAGCCGTGGCCATCGGATGCTGAGAGCAGTGACTGGGATCAGCAGCAGCATTTCGGGCTGATCACCAGGATGCAGGTGCAGGAGAACACCTCAAGTGTCCCCAAAATATTAGTGCAGGAAACCCCCTTAGTTCCTTTGCTGGGTTGGACTCAGGAATCACAGCAGCTTCCCTCAGTCCTCAGGCTTTTCCAGCCCGAGTAGAGTCTGCTCCCAGCCTGGCTCCTTTTCTGGAAGCTCTGCAGCCAGCAGTAATTGCATTTTGTCAAGTGGTTTTAGCAAAGCAATCCACATTTATTAGCCATCTGGATTAGAGAAATGATCTTCTTGATTCCGACTGCCAGCTCAGCCAAGGACTTATCACAGAACGGAATAATGTATCACATTCCTCCCTCCCCTCGTCATGAAGCGTCTGCTCCCCTCACACACTTTATTTACTTTGGTAAATAAAGAAGTATCTCAGACAGGTCACTGCTGGGTCCAGACTCCTGGAATCCAGGTGTCAGTGTCAGACAAGGATCTCTCCAGTGCTGTCCCTCTCTCCTATTCTCACAGAGGGAGAAAGAAACTGTGACATGCACAGTCAACGTGAATTTTACAAAATCACCTCAGGCTAATGGGAAAAATTCATTAGAGAAAGGAAGGAGGGAGGGGAGGAGATGATCCTGTGTCTTGTACATCATCTCTGTCCTCCTCCCTCCCCTTTAAACATCCTAGTCCAGAGACAGGAGCCTCTTTACTTTGATTGTATTAATTTTCTTCATTTTTAATTCTGTCAAACCAACATGGAGACACAAAGATCTCTGTGGGCAACACAGCCAAAATTATCCCTGTTTTAGCTGGAGACTTCTCCCAGCTCCATCACTCCCCAGCGGAGGGACTCCTGTGTCCCTCCCCATCTCTCCCATTGCTGCTGCACTCAGAGCATTCCCAAGCTCTGGAACCTGCTGCAGGCCCAGCTGACTGTTCCCAGAGCCCATTTCCTGGGAATGTGGGGTGCTGACAGGTCCGTGAAGACACACCTGCCTCCGGGAGAGCTCTCCAGGCACAGCGACCCGGGTTGGATTGCTCTGAGCCGGGCTACAGGGACCTACTGTTCACTCCATCAAAACCCACACTTATTCCCACTCCCACGGGGTTTTCCCTTAATTGAGCTGCTGTCTGCATTAACCTGGGGAGCACAGTATTGATTGAGCAGCCACAGAGCCGCGGGAGCTGAGCTCAGCTCGGGCCTCTATTTACGGCGAGTGCGGCGTGGGGGCAGCTTCCAAAACGAGGACACACATGAGCTCATTGGGACTGTAATTTCCTTGGAGGGAGAGGAGAAACCCTTCCATCTTCCTGCCACACCTGGAGTAAGACAGATCTCCTCTTAATGGAAACTGTAAGGCTTTGCCTCCCTCCTTCCGCCTGTGTTCACAGGCATTCCCAGCACATCCCAGCACTCGCAGCAGAGCTGCAGCTGAAGGGAAGGGAAATGTTATTTCTCACTGACATCCCTTACAGTTGCCCAGTCCCTGACGCCCCAAGGGCTGGGTCACATCTGGAGGAACAGCTGTGGGACCTGGCCAGAGCCACCGGAGGGAGCACCCAGCTCCCTCCCCCTGTCTTGGCGGCTCACTTGGGCTTTCCACAGCAATTCAATGAAATTCTTGAAATTAGTAAGTCCAGGTAATTGCTAAAAACCAGCAGAGAAGAGATGTGGGAAGGGAAATTTAAAAATGAATGAAGTTCTCCAGAGCTAAAAAGGCATTTCAGCACATGCAAGGCCTCAAGCCAACAGGGATATTAATGGAGTCACCAGATGGTTTGGGTCGGAAGGGACCTTAAAGCCCATCCAGTCCCACCCCTGCCGTGGGCAGGGACACCTCCCACCAGCCCAGGTTGCTCCAAGTTCACTCCAACCTGGCCTTGGACACTTCCAGGGATGGGGCAGCCACAGCTTCTCTGGGCAACTTGTGCCAGGGCCTCCCCATCCTTACAGGGGAGAATTGCTTCCCAATATCTAATCTACAGTCCTTAAAGCCATTCCTGTACATTAAATTAATCCTGGTCAGGAACACCCTATATTGCTCCTAAACCAGTGTCCTATGGATGGTGGTCTCAGAAGCAGCAGCCCAGTATGGAAAACATTGACATTTCCAGGTTGTAGCTCACCTGCACCATCACTTCAGACACTTCAATCATGGCAGTTTTGAGAGTCACCTGAAGAGCTTTCTCTTTCCACAGTCTCTGAAAACCTAGGCTAGGAATTTTGTTCTAGTTTTCTTTGGGAAAGTTAAAAAAATTCTCATTTATCTTCTGTTTGGAGGGAAATAAGACAAGACTGTTAGAGCTGGCTGCGGCACAACATTCCCCTTCAGCCAAAAACACCACTGTTTCAGAGTCTTCTTTCATCCCACATTTGAGCAACAGTGTCAGCAGCTCCAAATTTCCAATGAAATAAGAATTCCAAACTCCTACTATAAACACTGGAAAGCCTTCTGTAAATATTTTGCTTCAATCAGGCTAAAGAGAGTCGCTCAGCTTTATCATTTAATAAACTCCAGCATGTTCTAAGTCATCAGTGATCTTGTTGCTCAATGACAAAGCCAGAGCAGAACTGTGGCTGAGGGACCGGATCCCACGGGATGACACAGAGACTGGGATGCTGCTGACACCCCTGGTACTCTCTGACTTCTGCTGTGGGTTTTGATCCTTTATTTTTGAGCTGTTACACGGAGTTTTGGTTCCTGCAAGGAGATGGAAAGACCCCTTCAGCTGGTGGTGGGTAAGGTGGGTGCTCTGCAGAGCCCCTGAATTTCAACCACCCTGCAGGACTAAAGACAGAGGAGGTCAACCCAACCCTACAACCAGGGGGAAAATGCTCTGACTTCCTCCGGGAACAGCGTTTGCAACTGTCTGAATGAGTCACACAGTGAGGAATGGGGCAGGCAGGCCGAGCAGATAACTGGGAATGTCTCCCAGGAGGCAAACCCTGGGATGTGTGCAGAGTGCATGCACTGTGCTGCCCCAGGGTGTGGAGCAGGAACCAGGCTGAAGTTGGCCTTATTCTCTTGAAAAGAGCCTCATTTCCTCTGCAGTTGCAGGGGAGGGAGGGGATCAGCACCTTTCTCGTGCTGGTGAAGCTACAGCCCCTCCCTCAGCCCTGCCCCAGGGCCTCATGCTGGAGCAATTCCTCACACTCAGCAGTCACTTATTCCAGAGGGTCCCGGTGGCATCAATGGGGTGGCTCAAAGAGCAAGGTATTGCCCAGTGAGGGAGAGCAGCAGGCTCTGCCCTCCAACTCCTTGTGCTAATTCCCACAGCTTTCCCACTGATGTACAGGAACGTTCCTCCAGCCCCAGGATCTCGGGGTGACGCTGCTCTGTGTGTATTTGTGTGTGCTGATTTCACGGCTCTGTTTACACATCGGGCTTCCTCCTCTCCAATTTTCAGTGCTATCACTAATCCTGTTTAATTGAGGCTTCCTTGGATTAATGAGGACAAGTGAGGGGGTGTTGGCAGAGTCGAAGGGCAGCTGGTCCTTCTGTGGGCACGTGGAAACGCTGGGCAGAGCAGGAGGAGACAGATGCCAAACCACTTCAAGTGAAATCTGTTGATAACAGAAAAGAATTTAGGCCCAAGGATACAGGACACCACCTGAGGGGGGATGTGTCTGTGCTGTCCCTGATGCCCTTGGAACACTACAGTTGGGATAAAGTTGCATCCCATGGGAAGGCACAAGAGAAAGCTGCATCCCGCGGGTGTACAGACACCTTTCCAGCAAACTGCCCTGATGGGCTCCTGGAGGTTCCCAAATCAGGATAACCAACCTCTTCTGCCAGATGTGCTGCCTTCCAATGGCCTTAGTCTGGAGAATCACAGAATCACAGACTGGTTTGTGTTGGAAGGGGCCTTAAAGACGATCCAGTTCCCCCCCCTGCCATGGGCAGGGACACCTCTCACCAGCCCAGGTTGCTCCAAACCCCATCCCACCTGGCCTTGGACACTTCCAGGGATGGGGCAGCCACAGCTTCTCTTGGCAACCTGTGCCAGGGTCCCCCACCCTCACAGCCAAGAATTCCTTCCCAGTATCCCATCTAACCCTGCCCTCTGGCAGTGGGAGGCCATTCCCCGTTGTCACATCACTTCAGGCCGATGCAGAGCTGGTTCCTTTCCCCTGCCCCATGCCCAGCCCTCGGCTGTGGGTGAAGAGGAGCTGCCCTGGGGAAAGGCTCTGCTCTCTGCACCACCCCAAAACCTCATGCCCGAGTCTGTCACCCTGCACTGGCCCAGAGCTCTGGGCACTGTCACACAGCACCACGAGGTGTTAAAATCTGCCGGCTGGAGGTGCTGCACTGGGCAACAGCACATCTGCCAAACAAATCTCACCAGAGCTGTGATTGCTCCCAGCCTGCCCTGTTACACAGGGAGGGGACAGTGCTGGCTGCTGGGCTGTGTCTCAGAGGTTGTTATCCCAAACCCAAACCCTCACAGTTATCCAAATCACTGTATTTTCCCTGTGGTTGCCCAGAATGTTGCATTAATTATCATTATTGTTGTTGTTATCATCTGCTTTATCACAGCACTGAGATACTGACTCGGGGCTGCCCAGAGCAAAGCATGTCTGATACCTTCAGATTATTCATAGTTAATAAATTATGATTAATGATTATTCATAATTCAACAGCTTTAAACTGGAAGTGAGTAGGTTTAGATTAGATATTGGCAAAAAATTCCTCCTTGTGAGGGTGGAGAGGCCCTGGCACAGGTTGCCCAGAGAAGCTGTGGCTGCTCCAGCCCTGGAAGTGTCCAAGGCCAGGTTGGAAGAGGCTTGGAGCAACCTGGGCTGGTGGAGGATGTCCCTGCCCATGGCAGGGGGTGGAACAAGGTGGTCTTCAAGGTGCCTTCCAACCCAAACCATTCCGTGATTCCATGATTATTAATTATTATTACTCCACTCTAGGTGCAAGACAGGAGGGCAAAGATGAGGAGAGGGAAAGGGAGACCTGGCCAGGGGGATCTGCACTCAGGTTCAAGAAGCTCTTGACTGAGGGGCCTAAAGAAGCACCATCAGATGTCTGGGAACCTTTCTGCATCTGACAGAAGGTGAGGGAATACAGGGTGGTTTGAAACTGCAGGTAGTGAGTGATAAAAGCTGGTTATCGCAGGTTGGAAGAGGCAGAGCTGACCCTGCACTTCTGTCTGGGAGAGTGATGGGGGGAGTTGGCTCTAGGAGGGGCTGAGAGATGAAGACAAACACCTTTTTGGAGGGGAGTGGAAAGGTGGGTGCAGCGAGGGAAAGGAAAGCTATAGTTGGCTGCAGTCCCAGCGAAGGGCCAGAAAAATGATCTCGGTAACAGCGCCTGGCTGGCTTTTAGCAGCCTGCCCTCCATTAGTCACAGCTCGGGAAGGGATGTGTCAGATCCATGGCTTGGAAAGATAACAGCCCGGGAGCTCGGCTGCACACGGCCAGGCAAGGTCACCCTGGGAGCTGGGGCTGACACAGAGGGGCTCTGGGGGCACAGCCTGAGCCAGGAGCTGAGGCTGGAGGTGCCCAAGGAATGAGGGCGAGCACTGGAAAACAGGCTGAGGCAGCACAAACCTCCTGCTCCCGGGAGAATAAAGGCAAGGAGAGCCTTTGAGGCTGTGGGGTCATTGATGGGAAATAAAACTCAGTATCACAGATAAAATCTGGACCTACTGAGCACGTGGCAGGTCTTCATGGGCCACGTGCCGACCCTCTGGTTTCCTGTTGCTTTCCTTATCACGGTCAGGGCTCCAGCCTGGTCCTCACTGTCCTTCCCAGCCGCCTTCCTCCCCTCATCCTCCCCATCCCGCCATGCCCTGTACTCCCCTCTCCTCACTGCTCTCCTTCCCCTTAAACCCTTCCCTTGTGCCACCCAGCGTGCAGGGAATGCTCCCTCCTTTCTTCTTCCCCAAAACCAGAGCCAGTAGTTCAGGTTGCTTCCCACAGGGAAAACTACCTGTCCCAGCAGGAGGCTGACCCCTTCAAAGTGCCTGGAGGTTCCTGCTTGGTGTGAAACAGGCTGAGAAGACACTGAGTGTGAACCTGGCTCCTCTGAAGTCGGCAGTAAAAGCCGCTTGACTTTAGCAGGATGTTCACCTGGAGAAGTATTTGTACAGCACTTGTCATCTACAAACATCCCAGGCTGTGAGCAGGGCATGGAGAGGGAATCCACATCCCAGGCTGTGATCAGGGCACGGAGAGGGAATTCACATCCCAGGCTGTGATCAGGGATGAAGAGGGAATTCACATCCCAGGCTGTGATCAGGGATGAAGAGGGAATTCACATCCCAGGCTGTGAGCAGAGCTCTCCTCATCCACGGCCACCAAGGAGGAAGCAGCACGGAAGCAGGAGCTGTTGCAATGATGATAATGCGTCTGTTCCTCTTGCAGGATCCTTCCTGACTGTAATTTCACTTTGATGTTAACTCAGAGGTGGTGTGAGCTCTGGGTTTCACAGCACTGCTCCATTATCATGCGAGCATGGAGCCCGCAGCAGAGCTGCTCCTGCTTCCAAGGAGCACTTGGATCGCAGCAGTGGTGCAGCTCTATTAATTGAAATGTTTTTATTTATTTCCACTTCGTTTTTGCTCAAAGCTGCATTTACAGAAAAGTTTCAAGGCTGCTAAACCACTGAGCCTTCAAACGCCCTCGATGTGTACATAGCTGGCAAGAGCAAACACTGCCTTGTTATTGTTCCTTTGCTTCCCACCCTTCATCCTTTCTGCTGCTCCCATTTGTTGTGTCTGATCTCCCGCTCAAGGGCTGTCTCTTGCTCCATGTCACTACAAAGCCGAACACAGGGATCCCTTTCAATCTTAAAGAAGCCCCTGAATGTCGCCTTAGCAGAAATAATAAATAGTAACTTGGAGAGTTGTGTTTAGCTGGGCTGAGCGTGTGTTTTCTTGTTTGCTTTTGAAAACAAAGCTTATTTTCATGGCCTATGGAGGTAAATTTCTTTCTAATGGCCCCACAGCCTTTCCCTTCCATCCACCCATCCATCCTCTCCCTGGCCGTGTCCTGCTCTCCCAAATGCTCCAGGGACCTTTCCCAAGGAGTTTCTTTCCCTCTCAACCTTTTTCTCAGCTCGGATCTCATCTGTGCCCACTCCTCTCTTTTGCCAGCTGGGATCTTGTGATTTCCCCCTCCCAATACTCCTCTTGCTCCCCATGAACTCCGTTTCCACCTGCAGCCCGCTGTTAGTTCTTGGGGGCTTTGGGAGGTGGATGGAGGCTGCACAAAGGGTGCTGCTGAACCCCAAACCTCACCCCTGAGCCGCAGGTGAGCTCGGCCTCCACTGTGGTCCTGCTGCCCAGGGAAGGGGAGCCCAGTTGGGCAGATGTTAATGGGTACTTCATCCCACATTTCCTCCCATGTCCCAGGAGAGCATGGACATTTGTTCAGGCTCTTTTCAGTTTGGGCCAGGCTTCCTCTGGGGCCGGTGTTTTGAAACGCTGGGAGGACACCCATCGAAATCCTTGAGTCCTTGCATGACCCTGCCCGTCCCTGCCGTGGGACAAGGTCACCCTGCAGAGCCACCCCTGCCACCTTCCAGCTCTGGGACAGCAGGGAATGGACCAGCCCCTCTACCCCTCTGTCACTCACACAGTCACAGCAGCTCCAGGCCAAGCAGATGTTGAGAGGCAGCAGTACCTTCGTCTGCCACCACCCTGTGGGTACCAGAGCCCAGAGCTGCCGGGACAGCCCGACCGCCCTGGATCCGCTCGCCGATGGAGCCGCGGGGTCCAGGGGTGCCTGGAGGGGAGGAGGGGATAGGGATGGGGATGGGGATGGGGATGGGGATAGGGAAAGAGATGAGGAGAACCCAGCCAGCTGCTGTTTCTCATAAGCAGTGAGTGAAAACCCTTCAGTTTTTCCTAAGTGGGAACATTTGCCTTTAATGAGCCTGAGAGGGGTTTTCTTTCTCTTACTCACTCTTTTTTTTTTTTTTCCTTTTTTCAGGGAAGCAGGGAATGGAAAAAGATTCTTTTTAAATAAAGAAAATATCAGACACATCACTGGGCATTGGAATAATGCCCCTGCCCCCTTGCTGGCACCACCAGCACTGAACACTGAGTGCTAGTCTGGACTGAGTGTCGGCCCCCCACCTCCTCTGGTTGTGATACCCCTTTGCTCCCTTTCTCCTCCCCAAGCTTTTCAAGCATCTCCCCCTTCCTTGACCCCTCATGGGGTATCCTGCCCCTTGTGGGAGTCCCAGCACTCTCCCAGCAGGCAGTGCCACAGCCACAGCACCCCCTGTGCCCCAGCCTGTGTCTGTGTCCCATCAAAGGGACACCCTGAAGGGGGATGTGACAGAGCTGAACCCAGCACAGTCACACACAGACCCACTTCGTGGACTTAAAGACTGTGTTAGAGCCATTTGTCTTTGTGCTCTGTATTTGCCACATAAACTCCGTCATTTTGGTTTATGCTTTGGGTTATATTTGGTTTATATATGTTTATGTGGCTGTTTTAGTGCATTTCTGCTTTAGGTCTGACCACGATGCTGCTGGTCAAGGAGCATGGGAATATTGTTCTGTAGAGAATCATGGAATCCCAGGATGGTTTGGGTTGGAAGGGACCTTAAACTTCATCTCATTCCACCCCCTGCCAGGGACACCTTCCACTATCCCAGGTTCTCCAAGCCCCGTCCAACCTGGCCGTGGACACTTCAAGGGATGGGGCAGCCGCAGCTTCTCTGGGTAACCTGTGCCAGGGCCTCCCCACCCTCCCTGCCAGGAACTCCTTTTGTATATCTCACCTAAATTTCCCCTCTTGCAGTGTGAACAGTTCCTGATTAAACTGGGGACAGAGACACCAGATCTGATCAGAGAGGAGATTTTTCAGTCTGAAGACAATATCAGTATTTATTCTGGTTTTCCACAAACAGCTAAATTTTCAAAAAAAAAAAAAAAAATCCAATAAAACTCTTTCAATGAGATCCAAAAGTTTGTTTTAATAAGAGAAAGTGATTTGGTCTAGCTACAGGCAAAGTTTAATTCCAGCAGTATCAGAGCCTGCTAATGAGAACCAATCAAACAAGTACACAAAAGATGCAGAAAATATTAACTGTTTTTCTGTCACGTAAAATGGAGTAAACAACTCCAGTGTGATTCCCAGCACAGAGCAGAGGGGTGTCGCGGAGGACAAAGATGTGGCAGGGAGGGAGCTGCTCCGTGGAGCTCCGGGATCTGCTGGGATCAGCCAGGGGCTGGAGGGAAGGCGGCTCCAGGTCGGGGTCCGGTCCCTGTGACGGACGGTTTGGAAATCTCTGTCCCAGTCCTGTTCACACTCTGCAGAGGGTGTTGAGGTCCCCCACGCCCCTCGCAGTGTTCCTCTGTCAACACCTCATCTCCCAGGGCTTTGGCCAGAGGGTTTTTCCTTCAGCCTGAGGTCTGATCCCAGAGGAGTGTGGACCCCCGAGGGCAGGCGGGGCAGTTCCAGCCATGGGCTGCAGGAGGAATTCCTTGGCATTCAGTGTGGGGACCTTCAAGGCTGAGCACAGAGATTTGGAGTGAGGGGTTAAAGATGATGCCTGACCTCCAAAGGACAGGCCTCGAGGCATTTCCAAAATTGCATTAAATCAGACATATTGAAATATTGGTGTTATTTTCAGGCTTTGATTGATTTATTTCAGACCAGTCACAGCTCTTGGTTTTCTCCAGTTTTCATTTGATGATAGCAGATCTTTGCCCAGGACACTCCTCTGTCAGGGTTTGATCCGTCTTTTGGATCAGGGTAGAGACCAAAATTCATTGATGTGCCTCCAGTTACCTCATCCAGCCTTCCACATTCCCTTCCACTCCCTGCTGGGTCCCCGTGGCACTGCTGCCCTACAGAGCTCTACAGAGCCACGGAAGAGATTTAAACACAAATGAAGACACAGCTTCACCCACTGGCTCTGGGGTAATTCAGCTCTGCATTAAGTATAAACCTGGTGAGTTCCAGCCTGCCTCTTCCCAGCCTGCCTCTAGGGCTGGGGAAGGGCCCTCGTAGTGACAATACCCCGTGTCAGAGGTCCCGACTCCCAGTCGCCACGTCCCCCCAGCTGGCAGGATCCCCAGCATCCCTCACCCAGAGGAACACGATCCTGTGCTAGTTCCCAAGAGCAGCAGCTCTTTGGGAAGGCTTGGATGTATCTGATATTTCCCATTGCACATTATTTTTTTAGTGCTCCTAATCCTTGTTGCCAACAGCACTTTTTGGGCTGCTGATGGCTGGTCAGAGCCTCCCCAGTCCTGGCCCTGAGGCACCACAGACAGTGCAGATCACTAAGTTTATCACCAGGGGAAAGCCTGGACCACATTCAGGAATTGCAGAGGCCTTTCTAAGAAAGAACCATTTTGAACCCCAGCCAGGCCCAGGGCAGAGCTCTGCCCACAGAACACAGCGGGAGCTGCTCCTCCAGCCTCCCACTATTTTTATGCCAGATCGAATTTTCAGTTGAGAATGGGAGGAGATGAAAGCCTGGCAGTCAGTGTGGTGACATTCCCTGTAAAACAAGACCTCCGGGAGTAAACGATGCTCTTTAGTGGTCATCCCTGTGCCTTCACACGTGGAGACCACACCAGCTCTGGGGACAGCCCGGGGCAGCGATGGCTCCTCATGCTCAGCCTTCCCTGGCTCCATGGGTCAAACTGCAATTTGCCTTCCCACCACCCTTCCCATGCACTCGGCCCCATTTCCCAGACTATTTGTGGAATGAAGCACTGTTGCTATCATGGTTTACATGCTCAGAGAGAGGGAATGAGCAAAGGGAGGGAGGGAGAGCGGGAAGCGAGGAGGAAACAAAGACAGCATTGTTATCTCTTCCAAAAAACTGCAGACACTCCGGCAGGGCAGAATGATGGGCTGGGCTGTGGTTTGCTTCCACATATGTGTTTAACCTCGGGAAACAGTCAACAGCCTGGAAAGAAAACACCACACTGTAAGGCAGAGGCTGCCCAAGGCTCCCAAACCCTCGGCCTGATTTTCCAATTTGGGGCACTGGGCGGGAGCCCAGTCTGGATCCTGGGATGTGGCCGCTGCTGGAGTCAGTGGGGGAAGAGTCCCTGGCCCAGCCAAAGGCATCATTCCCCTGTCCAGCAGGAGCAGCACATCAGCCTTATCAGCTCCTGTCTTATCAGTTCGCAGCAGATGCTACAAGACGATTTGTCATCCCAGCCTTGGCGCTCCAGCCCAGCCAAGCAGCCGCGAGCGCCAGAAACTGGGGAAGAGGAGAGAAAGGACAAAAAAAAAAGGAGTGGAACAATGCAGTGGAAAACCAGGAATTCTGCAACATCTAAATGTGAGCGGGAGCTGCTGCGTGCTGTGCCAACTTTCCAGGGTTTGGAGTGCAATCGTTGCTGTGGCACCACCACTCCTGGTGGAGTTCGCCTGACGCTTCCCATCAGGAGGCTCCGCAGCCGCTCCTGCTGATCCAGGCTCGGATCAATCGGGCTGAAATTTCCCGTGTTTGGTATCTGCCCAAGGCAGGAGCTGCGGAACCAACCCCCTCCGCATGGCGCAGCCATTCCAGCGAGCACAGCACACAAAAACACCCTGCTTTGTTACTGGGAAACAAGAAAACAGCTCCATTTCCAATTATATGTATTTTATCTCCCTGAGAAGTTCTTGCTCTCCCGTGGTGTGGAACGGAAGCACTGCGTTTTCCAAGATGCAGCTCTGCTTGCAGAGATATGGCTTTTGCTTGTTCTATGGAAATCTGTCCCAAATTTGACTGATCTGAAGTGCCTCTAGAAAAAAACACAGTTTATTGCTCAGCCAAGGGTATCACCCTTCCCATGGAGCACAGTCCATCCATTCCCACCTCTCACACTGGGTGCAGGAGGAGACAGGAGTGGGAACTGGGGATGGGGAGGGGACACAGAGTGGAGAGGGGATTGTAGGGAAGAACGAACCCAGGACTGGGAGTATCACATCAGGAACATTTTAGGGATGAGAGCAGTGGGAGGAGGATCTGAGCCTGGGACCCCATCAGGGTAACGCTGCAGAAGGTGAAGGTTTTTGAAGAAGAACCCAGGTGGGCAGAAGACCCCGAAATAGGACCTGAGCTGGGTGCTGGGGTGTCAACAGGATTGGCACAGTCCCCTGCAACACATACGAGGAGGAGGAAGAACATAGGTAAATGCATAATGTTCCTTTAATCTTTTTGGGTGTAATCAGATTAACCAGAGTGACTGAGCATCTGCCTGCTCCGTGTTTCCCTCTCTCACACAACCCATAGTAAGAGCTATATTTAGCTCCTCATTGCAAACTACAGGGTGTCAGTGCCTTCTCTTTTCCTCTCCAGTGATTCAGCTGAGTGCAACTGCTCATTGAAGTGGAAGCAGGAAAATGTAGAGCCAGCACGGAGGGTGCAGGGCCTGTCCCCCACAGCCTTGCCTGTACCCCTGCCTTTGCCTGGCTCCTGTTTCACCTCCCACCGGCTCTGGAGCCCCCAGTTCCAGGCTGATGATCACAGACTTGGCTCCGAGCCTCCTGCATGGACATGCTGCCACGTGGTTTGTCCCTCTGCACTGGTCACAGTGGGTCTGATGGTGACTGTGTCAGCTGGAGATACTGGGAACTGGGCATGGCAGAGTTTTGGAGCTGCTCTCACTGATTTGGATGAGACATGCCATTCCGAACATGAGGAAATCCTCACTAACCTGTTCATTGAAATCATTATGCCTCCACAAAAGGTTGTGATTTTCATGGATCAACATTTTTCAACAGCAACAAAAGAAGAAAACTCACAGATTTGCTGGCAAATCCCTGCTCTGTTGGAAGAGATCTCTGTTGGAGATCCCCCAGCTACTCACAGAAAGCCATCGTGGCTGCGACCTGCCCGTCTCACCCCCCACGTTTCAGGGACCAGAGTCCCATGGCCATCCACCACAGGTTGCCTCATTGTTTTACCCTCATCATTACTTTAGGGGCTGCCTCCCACAGCCCAAACCTCAGAACCCCCAGGGAGACTGAGGGACAGAACTTCAGGCTAAATAAGCACCTCCTGTGAGGGCCCAGCCACCATCTGGGGCTGTGGCCTCCTGCTCGGTTAACTCCGAGTCCAAGGAAGGGAGACGCAGGCAAAGGAATGACTCTGCGTCCTACACGCACTGGGAAAACCAGAAGGGACAGAAATTCCTGCCCATCGGATTTCCCCCTTTCCTGCCCCTGTGCAGCTGGGGAACCGCTGCCGCTCCAGCGGGCCTTGGAAACCTGCAATTACATCCCCAGGCCTCTCCTCGGGGCTGCTGCAGGTTTAAGGTTACAGCAGGCGCAGGAAATCTCGGCTATTTTCTCTCTTCTGTCTGAAATTATTTTTCAAAGGCGCTCCCAGTAAAGTTAATGAATCACTCCCCAAAACGAGGCTCTGATTAGGGGCCACAATTCAGCACCAATCGCTTTTCCTGTGGCACAAAGATGCAAATTCAATAGAAATGTTTGGTTTGGAAACCTACAGCTGTTGCTGCCTTAAACTTTTGTCTCCACACAACTAATGAACAAAAATAATTTTGCCTTTTACCTCTAGTTTAGGTGGTCACAATTGACCACCCAGCCAAAACCCAACCAAAGTCCTGCTGTTTATTTTCCTCCGCTGTGGTCACACCAGGTCCCACTTATCCAACTACCCTGAGCCCTCCACACAGCATCCTCCAACTCACGGCCCAGGGTGGGGGTCCCAGCCCTTGTACAGCCCCCCCAGACCCATGGCCCCAGTTCCCGTGAGGGCAATCACCCCTAATCTCTTATTCCATCCAGGCTTCTGGGCTTTGAAGAGGTGGGAAATCCATCACCATGGGCTGCCACTACCTCCTGTTTTGCAATAACACCATTTCTTTTGAAAATCTGAAAAAGAATGATGCAAGTTTTATTAAAAAAGAAGAAAAAAAATAACAAGCTTCCCCTTTCCCCTCTCCCAGCTGCGGAGCAGCAGGTGTGTGTCAATCGGCCAGCCTCGGAGATTTACAACCTGTTCCAGGATTTCTCGGCCAGGCTTCGGTTGTAGAAGTGTTTTCTGCTCCCAAACAAAGGAGCTGGAGCGAGGGGCCCCGAGGGACACAACAACCGGAGATGAAAACACAAACACATCCTTCCCTAATGCGATTAAAACAAAAAAATCCATTGAAGCAGCGGGGCCCGACCGGCCAAGGGATGACTTGGAGCTCTTTGCTGCTTCTTCCCTTCCCCACCTGGCTCCCTCCACTCCATCAGGACCAGGAGGAGAGGGAGGGGTGGGGGGAGTCACATCCTGCCCAGCACCACCTTTGGTGGCTGGAGGAGCCGGGACAAGCCCTGCTCTCCCTTGGCCCCTGTCACCCACCCGCTGCCAAGCGCCATGACCCCATTCCCAGTGTTCCAGCAGTTTTCCTTAAAAAGAGATCAAAGCTGCAGCCGAGAAAAAGCCACAGGAAGCAGCTTGGCCTGCCCTGGTCCTCGCTCTCCACCCCACACTTCAGCACAGGCTGGGGACCAGCAGTTACTCCCGGGGTTGTTTTCCATGAGGATGACTCTCCTTCCTCCCCACCCGCCCCTGCCCAGCCCCGTGCACCACATCCCCCCACAGGGTCCCCGGCTTTGCTCTGCTGGTTTGGCTTTCCTGGCTTTGCTCTCATTCCACCAATTGTCAGGAGGAGACTTGGGCAGCATCTTCATTAATGGGATCCTTCCATTGGGAGCCAGTTGAGGCAAGGAGAGAAAAAAATCACAGTCATTTGTCCCTCTGATCTCTCACTCGTGTTTCTGCGCCTGGCAGGAGGCTGGACAGGGACTCCCTTCCTGGTGTGCTGGGAAGCTCTGGGGGAGAATAGAGCAGAGGACTGGAGGGACTGAGGATGGATTCTGCAGCTGCTGGGGCACCTGGATGATCTGCAGCACCTGGCCCTCAGAGATGCTCCACAGCACTGTGGCAGGCCCTGGAGGAACATCTGCAACAGCCACACCGTGTTACCACTCCCAGTCCCCAGCAAAGGCGCTGCTTCCCAGTGTAAACATGGTTTTGCTGGAACAGGGATGGCAGGATCATCCTGGCAGGGTCAGGGATCAGGTAAGGGCACCAATCCCCTAACCCTGCTGGGGAGAGAGGTGGTGCCTGGTGCCTGCAGGTGCCTGCTGGAGGGAGTGCTGCAGGGCAAAACCAGAAGCATCAGGGTGAGAATGAGTCGGGGAAATCTCAGCTTACACAAGCAGGGCTGACGTAAGGGGAGATAATTAGGTTGGAGGTTCCTCTGCCAAAGGAAACACTGCAAGTCCCACTCACTGGACTTGGAACCCCTCAGGGTGAGACCTCGGGGGGGGCACTGGGGACATGGCTGCCTTGGCAGGGACCTCTGGCTGACAGCAGCTCCTGCCCTGACAGCCCTGCCATGTGCACCGAGGTGACACTGCGACCTGACAGAGGTGACACCAGTCCCTGGATGGGATCCCTGCCCCCAGCTCAGCCTGGCTCTGCAGAGGGGGTGACTGCAGTGTGCACACAGCTGTGCACATCTGGAAGAGGCTCTTCCAGTGTGACCCCCTTGCCAGCAGCCAACTGCCTGGGAAGACCCCCAGTGCCAGCAGCTCCGACCCACAGGAGAGGGGGGGTCTGGCTGGAGGCCCTGGTGAGGGGCTGGCACTGCGGGAGCTGAGTAGACCCTATGGCCATGCACCAGCCAGCTGGTCCCAATAAACAGATGCCAGGGAAGTCTCCGGGCCCTGGTGAGACCCACTGGCCCCCCATGGGATCTTCCCACACCTCCACACCTGCAGTCTTGGCCTGTGGGACTCCAGCATGCAAGGAAACACATGGCTTAGAGCTGGAGGAGCCAACCAGGAGAGCTACTGCAATTACAGGAGCCAAAACTCATGTTTCCATACAGACTGGGAATAAGGACCCCAGTGCTTAGGAGCAGAACTCCTGGTGTGTCCAGCCTCAACTTGTCCAACAGCACCAGAACAGAACAGCCACAAAAGGAGCAGGGTCTCAGCATCGCCAGGGTCTGATGCCAGAGAGGCTGTGCACTCCCCATCCCTGGAAGTGTTCAAGGCCAGGTTGGATGGAGTTTGGAGCAGTCTGGTCTAGAGGAAGGTGTCCCTGCCTGTGGCAGAGGTGGAACTGGATAGGCTTTAAGGTCCCCTCCAACTCAAACCATTTTATGATTCCATGATTCCACGATCTCTGGAGACAGTGGAAGAGGAGCCTGAGTCACCAGTACCGAAGTTCCCTATTCTCCTTCTTCCCACCCCACTGAAGCCCAGCCCCAGCCATCCCTGAACAAGCAGAGCTTTGTCCAACGTGTTTACTGCAGTCAAGAGATTAAACCAAAGGAAACAAAGCAGCTCAAAGGCTTACGGTCGTGCCTCACGCTGAGGCCTTCCCGGGCCGCCCTCACTCAGCACATGGCTCTGTCCCAAATGAAAAATGACTGAGTCAAAATAAATAAATAAAAGTCAATAAATCTCTCACAGCGGAGATGGTGAGTGATTGGGGAATAGAAAAACCTGTTCAAACACAGCGGCACATTCTCGGCAGAAAATTCAGCGTCACGTTCTGGAGCTGAGAGGGGACACTATGGAGGGAGGAAGAGAAATAAATACACATTTCCCAACGACGTGACATGGCTTCCAGAAAGTATCAGCTGGAGGTGGTGAGGTTTGTGCTTGGGGGGCTGGGCCGAGCAGGAGCCAGGCAGCGAAGGAATGTTAGGGCAATCTGGGATGAGCCTGTTCCCATTGCTGTTGTGGGAAGGCAAATTATCTGCCACTGCAGGAGAGCCTCCATGGGCTTCCACCATAGTATCATGGAATGGTTTGGGTTGGAAGGGACAGCTAAAGTCCATCTCATTGCAACCCCCTGCCATGGGCAGGGATACTTTCCACTAGACCAGGTTATTCCAATCCCTGTCCAACCTGGCCTTGAATCCTTTGTCTCCCGTGAGCCAGAAGATGTGAGAATATTTGGTGGCCCCTGTGCTGTGCTCAGAGCTGTTTCCACAGAGCAGCAGACTCACCAGGAATAGCAGGACATCACTCTGTCCCTCTGGTCCATGGACACACAAGGAACTATCCTCTCCAAACAGGAATGGCATCTGAGAGCTGGCCCAGCAGATGAGAATGACACGGAATTGATGATAAACCTGCCTTGCAACAAGGGGAACATGGACATAAACCCCCTGTCGGTCCTCAGCACATCATGCCCAAATTCCCACAGGACACCTCCTGCAGAGCCCACTCCAGTGATCCCCCAGGAACACACGGAGGGTGGAAAAAACCCACCACGGACCCCGAGATCCCGAGCCTGCTCTGTCGAGCCTGGGGGCTGAAAGCTGCTTTTTGCCCAGGGTGACTTTATTTCTCCTCAGTCTTGGATGCAGCTGACAGTGGGAACTGCGGTGTCTGGAAGCGGGATGGGGAGAGGAAGAACTCCCAGCAGAAGGAAGCGGTTGCAGCATTAAGGCACTAATGAGACAGCGCAGAGCTGGCCTGTCTCGAGCAGGAGGCTGGGCTGAGTAATCGAACGGTCCCTTTGGCCTTGCAATTTGTGAAACTGTTTCATTCTGGTAGATAGTTGGCTCTGGCTCTAAATCATCCTCTGCAATCCAACAGCAAAAAGCTGGGAAAAACAAAGACTTTTGGAACGGCCCCAAGAAGCTGCTGGAGTTGTTTCTGATAACATCGCTGGGCCAGCCCCCAGCCCTCCTCGACCGCCTGTGTTCGGTGGGGTTTGATTCCAGCCTGGCTCCCTGGGAGCAGGGACTTCACCCCAGAGATGAGGGATCTGAGGGGGATTTCACAAGCCCCCCTCCCCGTGACGTTGCAAGGGGGGATTTGGATGCAGGCGCTTTCCTTGCCTGAATCCAGCCCCGTTTCCCCGACGGTCGGAGTAACAGAGTCCAACCCTCGGGCCCCGGGCCAGCCAAGAGCATTGTTTTCAGAGGATCAACTGCTGGATGCGGCTGCTGGATGCGTCTCCCCCACTGACTGGAGAACAAAACCCCTGGAAGCACCCAGGGCAGTGTGTGTGCCGGCTGGAAGGGCCCGAGCCCTCGGAAGTGGGCTCTTGATCAGCTTTGCTGGGCTCAGGGTTCCTTGTTTGGATGCCAAGACAAACAAATAAATCACATCCAAAGGCATCTGCCCACAACAGTGCTGAAGTCTGAGGAAGATGAAAGCGGGGAGCCGGGAGCAGGGGTCGGGATTCCTGTCAGACACAGCCCTGGCTCGGGGTGTTCATTTGGTTTTACTGCTGCTCCTGCTGCTGCTCAGACCAGAGTGATTATTTATTTTATAGCCTTTCCTTGGCCTGTTTTCCCGATAGGAATTTGTGATATGCTTATACAGTTCCCTGGCACGGTGGGATGGTCTCCGGCCCCCCCAGGAGAGCTCCCACCCTACCACTGGGGCAGCACCCGCCCCAGAACCTTCCCTGGATTCCTTTCCTAGTTGCTCCTCATGTAGGTCGATCCAGCTATCCCGGGAAGGCAATCACTTCCAAGAGATACTGAAAAGCAATCTGGAGCAGGCTGGGAGTAAGAACACAAACTGCAGAGATGGGGCTGCTCTGGGGGATGCTATTTTTGCCCCAGGTAGGATTTAATGAGGATACTGTCAGATATCATTTTCCCAGAGGATGGAGAAACTTAATAGTCTCTTTAAACACAGTAAGTGACTATTTGCCACCAACATCTCTGCAGGAGGAGCCTGTTGATGAAGGGGAACACAGCTGTCAGTGACCCCCAGCAGCTGAGGGACCTTCCTTGGGGGTCTCTGATGCTCAGACGGGTCCCACTCAGCCCTGAGGCCCCACTGATCCGGCTGGTGGGGACTGAGGGACCAACCTTGGGGTGCTGCCAGGGTTTGGGAAGTGCTGGATGGGGTGTGGGATGAGGGGGGCTCAGGCAGGCAGCTGTGGCAGCAAAGAGAAATTCAGCACGTCAGCTCCCAGCACCAGACTCCAAGTTTGCCAGAGATTTTGTGCAAAGGGCTTGAGGAAATGAGCTCGGAGAAATCAGCTCGGTCATTCCTCACCGCTCTGAGCGGCCAAAAGCACCTAATTGGGAACTGATCTCAGCTGTTTGTTTGCCAGGACTCGGACCAAAAAAAGCTCCATCTGAATTAAAAGAAAAAAACACAAGGAATTTCCTTCCCCTGATGGTTTGGATTGTTTCTTAATGTTATTTTAATGTAGGGCTATTTGGTGTTTATTTGGAGCTGGAGGTGGTGGAAAATCAGCTGTGGATGGAGCTGGGCATCTGCTAAGGATGATGGAGTGAGGCACCATCAGGAGAAGGGAAAGGTGTGTTACCTGAGTTTGGTCTCATCTGAATTATTCCCATACACAGAATATCTGGGAGCAAAATCTCTTGTGGAGTGTTGGATTTGGCTCCTGCTACTCCCAGCACGGGGCTGGCCATGGCGTGTGCCCTCCTGGAGCGTCCTGGCCCATGGGGAATGAACAGGGAGTAGCAAGTCCCCTGCCTTCCCCTCCAAATTTTCAGGCACGTTATTACTCATGAAAAATCGGAGAGAGTTTGGGGACCTGTGAGTGGCTTAATAAATCCCCAGTGACTGTCTTGCTATTCACAAGGAGCGAGTAACAGGATCCATAAATCACGGCAAAACAAACTCAGCACTTTGGGTCAGGAAAATATTGAGAAATCCATGGGTTTTACTCTAATCCTTCCATGGCAGGGGCCCTGGAAATGCACTTTTTTTTCTTTTTTTTTGCATCCTTCTGGCTTTAACACCAACGTCCTATTCCAGCTGACATCCTGCCAGGCTCAGCAGTGTCGTGGGCATCTGAGGTCCAGCACTGCAGGGAGCGGGGAAGCTCCCCAGGGATGTGATGAGCCTGGCACTCATCCCAGCCGGAGAGGAGTTTGCCCCACAAGCTGTGGCTTCTGGGCTTACACCTCCCCCTGCCTGCTGTGCAGCCACCACAGAGCCCTGCAGAGTGCCCCGGGGCCGGGCAGGGCTGTGGGTTTGGCTGGGATGCTTCTCCTGCTTGGGCTGAGGGCTTACACCCTGAGCATCCCACCAGGACATCGCCCTGCTGCTCCAGGGAGCGAGGACTTGGATCTGCCTCCAGCAACGAGGCTTTGCTCTGCTGCATCTTTGTTCTGCACGGACAGGGGTTGGGTTTGGGGTTCTTTGCCATGATCTGAGCTGAACTGGCTGGGGGTGAGGGTGGCCACGATCCTGTGGTGGCTCCTTGGCAGTGCAGTGACCGCAGGCTGTCCCTGGCAAGTGAGGAGCAGCACATGGCAGAGCTGCCCGGCCCTGCTCCGCCAGCCCCGATGGGTGGTCCAGCCCCGGACCTCCCACCTGCCAGGAACATCTGCTGGCCAGAGGAGCCGGGTCCTGGCAGCTGTGAGGGGACAGTGCCACCCGGACAGGGGGGAATGGATCCAAGGCAACGGCGGGAGGGATGGGACAGAACAGAGCACAGCTGGAAAGGGGCATGAAGAGACAGGGAGGGGCAGAAATCCACTCTGGTGCTCTGGATTTTGTGCTGCAAAGCCGAATTGCTGAGGGGTCCTACACGACCATAAAGTAACCGGCTGGTAGAGATGCAGAGCCTGGGTAGATGTCTCCAGCACTCCTCTCCTGCCCCATTCCTACCCCCTGGAACCCTAAAGGTGTGGCCAAGGCAGAGGGACACAGCTGGACACGTTTCTCCTGGGACATGGCCATCCTTATCCCAGGACACATCTACCCTTTTCCAAGGACATGCCTCTCCTACTCCCAGGACATGGCCACTCTTCTCCTGGGATGGGACTGAAACAGCCTCACCAGTGTTATTTTTCTGGGCCAGATTTCTCCTTTGGAAAGGCTTTCCAGCCTGGGAGCAGGATGCTGGTTCATGCTCTGACCTCTCCCCACCCCCAGCTCTCTCCCCAAAGCCATTTGGTCTCTCATCGTGCACTAATCCAGTGGTGACTTCAGCTGGAATCGGCTGCAGTCTGGCATCAATAAACTGAAACATTTATTGCACCGTTTAAATCTAATACAGATTATGGCAACCCCGCTCGCTTTTAATGCCTGAGCCAGGAAGCAGCTCGGTGAACTCCTGCTTCGCAGGCTGGAGGCTTTTCCCAGCCCCTGGAACTCCATCCCAGCCTCTGGTGTGAGTGTCTGGTCCTGGCCTGCTGTCCCCACCTCCTCCATCGCCCACATAACATCCCCAGGTCACCGTGTCAGATCCATATCCTGTGTCCTGGGACGGCCAAACCTCCCTTCCATCCCAGCTGGTCTGGTCCCTCTGTGGAAGGAGGGAGATTTCCTCAATCCCTGTGACATCCAAACCCTGCTGCAGAGCATCGGGGGAAAGGTCGCTCCTTATCTCAGGATCTGCACCGAAATTACTGACTCATTGGCCATGTCTGGCCCAGCCAGGAAATCTGATTTGCGATAATATAATGTTCCTTTAAGTAACATTTTCTTAAAAGACATCATTGAAGTTTAAAGAAGGGGCCGGGCTGCAGGGCAGCTTTAATTCCAGCTTTTGCAATTATTTTCCCAGCTACTGTTGTTTAACCCTTGGGAGGCCGAAGCTCAGCTCCAGGCTGGACCGAGGTGGTCCCCAGGGCAGGGATGGGAACAGCAGCCCTTGCCGAGGGAGCTCCAAAGGCTCTCTCTGCCCTAATGCCGGATTAAAGAAGTCCTCCTGGGAGTCCTTGTGCAGCCTCTCCCACCACCCCGGATCTGGGTCCCGTGCTTTTCGAGGAGCAGTGAGGTAAATCACGTGCACAGCACGAACACCATCGCCTTTTAATGAACCCAATGAGGTATAAATGGCAAATGCCTCATTTTCTCCTGATTTACACAGTGGATTGATGAGACACTCGCTGGCATTTCGAAAAAAGGGGAAAACAGGCACTGGCAGGCTTTGCCAAGCTCGAGCCCAGCAGAGCCCACCCTGCCTGGTGGGGGTTGGAGGCACACGCTGCCCCAGGATGGAGGGATGGGGACAGGAGGAAAACGAGTTGGGAACGATTGGGTTTCTCCCGGACACCCACTCACTCTGCCCCGCTCCACGGAGCTCCCCGATCTGATTAGGCTCTCCAGGACTGTCTGCCGAGCGCTCCCATGCCAGGAATCACTAACAGGGACCGGCTGGAGCGAGGGAAGGGGGAGCCCTTGGCCCGCCCCCTGCCATGGTATTACTATCAGAAATATCAGACGTTTCGCCTCAAATTAAAGTCAGGTTAAATATCTCAAATGCAAAAATCCCACACGGTTCCAGATGGGAAGCGGTTCCCCGCCTTCCGAGCGGCCCAAGGAACTGAGGACCCTTTCAGGGTGTGCAGGGGGTGGGGGCAGGAGCCCCCGCTGAACCTGAGAACTTTGAAGCTGTAATTTGGCTGGGCTAATGCAAAGCATGACCTGCTGCTGTGGGGGACAGGGAGAGTATTCCTGCCCTGCCCGGTGGGAAACACACGGCAGGGATAGTTGCCAGAGCAGAACCGTGTGTGAGGGTGACACGGGTGACACACAGCAGCTCCCACACCGTGCAGAGAGGGAATGGACCAAGCCCACAGACACCCACGGCCCCAGGAGCCCCTGGGCAGCCCCCGGGCACACGGCTGGCACACGGGACACCGCCGTGTCACAAATGAACGGCGACAGGAGGAGAAGAGCCTGAGCCACAGGGAGGATGAATTGGTGCAGGGTGGGCTCTTCACATGTTCTTTTTTCTCTGTGCAGACACCAGGTAACAGGTGACAGGACAAGAGGAAATGGCCTCAAGTTGTGCCAGGGGAGGTTCAGGTTCGATATTAGGGAAAAATTCCTCATCCCTGTTATTTCTCCCCAGGAACTCACACCCTGCTCTCCTTTTTGTCTCTGTTCTCTCGTGCTGCTCCTGCTCCTCCGCCTTCCCGTGGTGTTCCTGATCTTGCCCTTTGGCTCCCCATGGTCTCCACCCCTGCATTCCCACCTCGCTGGGTCTGAGCTGTCCCTGTGTCCTGCTCGTGTTGGGTTGGTGGTTCTGACTTCCCTCTCCTGCCCTTCTGCTTTGACTGAGCACTGGCCTATCTCTCCTCAGGTTAATCACTGGATTAACTGCAGCTCTCCCTCCCTCTCTCCTAAATCCTTATCCTTCATCACATATCTGGGAAACAAAACAGACCAGGTATTTTTCCACGGAGGCAGCCAAACTCTGTCTTCTCTCAGGGAGCCTCTCCCACACCTTCCTCAGGGCCTTTCTGACCCCAGGGACACCTCTGCCTCCCCGCTGCCCCTGCTCTGCTCTGGGAATTCTGGCAGGGCTGTCTTCCTGGAGACACCAGCAGGGATGCCCCAGGGCATGGAAAAGTCAGAACAGGACCCAGACTTCCAAGATCTCACCTGGATACTACCTTGTTTTGCCTCACCTGACTACTCCCTGCCTGCCCTGCCTCCTCTTCCTTTAGGGCTTCTGCCCATTCCCTGTCCCTGAGCTCCTCCTGCACACACCTGACATTCCCCCCACACACTCATCCTTCCTCCCCTCCCAAAACCCTGCCACTCTCCCGTTATCCCTTCACTCCTTCCCACTGGGGTCCCCCCGTTCTCGGGGTGGCTCATTCCCCACAGAGTGTCCCCTGGCCAGCCTGGAGCCGTTCAGCTCTGCCCCGGGACTGACCCTGAGACAGGGACCCTCTCCGGCCGGCGGGATGGGGTCGGAGCCATCCATCTCCCAGGAGAGGGAGGGGCAGCTGAGGGCTGGGATGCACCTGAAGTTTTAAGACCCATCATATTTTCTGCTCTAATCAGCAGCTTCCAGCACTGACTGAAGGCAAGATAAACCCTGTCAGCCATTCAGCACGTGGGAACCTGGGATCTCAGAAATAAAAATGGAGCCAGTGTAGAAAGGTGTCAGGATCCCAGGAAATACCTCTTCCTTGGACAGTGGTGCTAAATGGAGGGAGCAAATGCCTCTCATGGACTCTGTCCAAATGACTCTGATGCTACAGCACTGTTCCAAAGGGTTGGGGACCTCGCAGTCACTGCAGAGCACCGTGGAGGGATGGATGGAGGGATGGATGGATGGAGGGATGGATGGAGGGATGGATGAAGGGATGGACGGATGGATGGAGTCTTCATCCTGGAAAGCAGGGGATGCCATGCCAGCACCCCACTTAATAGCATGGACTGGGAAGCTCACAATGCTGGGACTGTGCTCCTGGTTCTCCCATGGAACCACACAGCTCCTGCTCTGCCAGACACCTCCCTCACAGACCAGAGCAGGTGACAGTGATGCTCAAGGGACATCAGTCCCTTTTACCTCCTCTGTGGCTCTCCCTGCAGGTGTTCTGGCTGTACCCATCTCTCCCATCCTACCTCAGGGGTTCTCCTTCCGAACCTGGAATTTACTCCTGCCGGTGGCTGTAGGACCACACAGAGGAAGATGGCACTAGAGCAGCAAACCGCGTCAGAGGGGGAAGATCACCCCAAGAAACCTCCTCAGGAGGTCAGGGCCCTGTTGTGCCAGGTGCTGGAAATCCAGGGAGAATCTGCACCCAGGAGCGGGACTGGGAGGGAAGAGCCAAGGCTTCCCTACCCCAGCTGGGCGAGGGGAGCCACGGTGCAGCCGGGGTGTGGGGGAGGCACAGGTTGGCCCCTCTCCCAGCGGGAAGCCGTGGGTGCCAGGCACAGAGGTGGGATCGCTCGGCAGGTCTGGGGGTTGTGCGTGGGGGGAGCCGGCACTGACGGACGTTTGGGCCCCCTGCCAGCACTGCGTCAGCACCCGAAAACGCCCGGCCTCAGGGCCACGGGGGTTCTGGAAGATGCTCATCTGCCTGATGTGGTGGAGAAGCTCCAGAGCCCCCTCCCACCGCATGGAGCATCCCAGCTGTGGAGCAGAGTGGGCGAGGGAGGATCCGTGCGGAGCCGAGCCAAGGAGAGGGGTCGTCATGTGAAAAAGCGATTCCGGCAGCTCACGGCTCTGACCCAACTTTTCAGCTCAACCTCTCCTGCCAAGGCAGCGATTCCAGAGCTGCAGCTCCTGATAAAACCTAAAACCATTGCCCATAAATTGTATTAAATAAACAGCAGCTGCAGATCAAGGTATATCCATCAAGGGCTTCCTCTTTTTTTTATGAATGGCTGAGGACTCGGAGATGCCGTTTGCCAATAGTCTGTCAACGGAGCCTGCATTTAAAATCAATTTGGTAATTACAACTCTGACTCGGAGCCACAAATCAAAAGGGAAACTTCAGCCCTTCAGGATGTTTTGGCCCATTAGGGAGCTGGTAATTATGCACCCCAGCCGGGCATTAATTTAGGGCCCTGGTGGAAAAGCGATGGTGTGAATTTGAGACAGGAAACTGGCTGCGAGGAATTTCCAAGGTTGGCGGCGTGCTGTCAGTCTGTTTACAACCACCTCGCTGAACATGGTTAAAATCTGAGGGAACACTTGCTGAACCCGGGATTGCCATTGTGTTGGTTTACTTTTCCTGGTGAAGGAGGCCGCTCTTCTGTCGGCGAGGAATAAATGAGGAAAATATATGTAACCTCTGTTTACACAGGATCTGCAGTGTTTGTATGGGGCTGCTGCAGGTCACTGGGCCGCCGGGGTGATGGACGGGGTGTGTGTGTACAGGGACAGATACGTGTGTGCCGACGGACGGGGGCTGACAGCACGAGCCAGGGGAATGGCTTTAACTCTGCTGGCAGCAGCTGACTGGGACTGCAAAGCACCCCTGGCCCCCTCCCCTGGGAGGTGTGAGGAAGAGCCAGGGGCTGAGCAGCCTTCCTCCCCACGGGGCACAGACAGCCCAGGGTGCCAACACCATCCTCTGGTGCCCGCCGCGTGTGTCGTGTCCCCTTTTCTGAGGAGGAGCTGAGTCAGGGGAACAGGAGGGTTCCCCCTCAACCTCAGCCCTGCAGGGCTGGGTCTGGTTGTTCCTCTGCAACTGGACGATGTTCAGTAGCTGCAAATGTTATTAAGGGTCATAAACTGCTCCGGTTCTTCAGAATATCCCATTACCTAGTTGTCTCCGAGATCTCCTGCAGGCTGGTCCCACGGCCCCTCCTGTCTGGGCTCTCTGAAGGATCAGGTCTCCACCAGGAGAGCTGCAGAGATAGTTAAGCCCCAGGGAGCAGCAGTGGGCTAAGGCTGGGTTTTGGATAACGGGGAAGGAGAAGCCCCTGGTTTGTTTGCCTGTCCCAGCCCAGCGGGGGCTGCAGAGGCTCCATCCCAGGGGATGAACTGGTGCTCTCCTGTGACCTGTACGGAGCGAGGGGCCCTGTGCAAGCATCAGGGATGGATCAAAAATGTGACAATTAATGGGCATCACAGGATCAGAAAGGCTCTGCTGCCCTGCCCCTCCTTGGTAGACATTCCTCTTTCCCTCTCCATAAACAGTTCCAAAGTACAGCCAACTCTGACCACTGCAAGGACTTGACTGGGTGGATAAAAACACCTCTGGGAATTCCTCATTCAGGATTTAAATCCTTTCATTTTAAATCTCTAAGCACCCATCAGAGCAGTGCCTCAGGTCCCTGCAATTCCATGTCCCTCTGGAAAATGCATGTGTCCCTCTGGAGCAGGACAGAGCTATTTTCTATCAGGACATGTCAGTGCTTGGTATTTCCTGTGACTGTCCCCACATCCCCCAGACAAAACCCAAAAGCCATGTAAATATATACTGGAAGCTGTAAATATATACTGGAAGTGGAGACTCAGCTTTCTGACAAGCCTCGTGCTGAACAGCAATTCCTGCAATTCCTCTGAATGCATCCAGTTACAGTGACAGGCGGAAAGAGGCTGAGCCAGGAGCAAGGAGAGGGAAGGGCGGGGAATTCTGCTCTCTCTCCCATTCCCGCCTGTCCTCAACCCCCTGCATGAAGAGGCAGAGGGGTGATGGTCTGGAGGAGGGGTACAAGGCTTGGGGGGCAATGTTGGGAATGCAGGGGTTGGGGATGGATGCAGGGAATGGGGGTGCAGGGGACGGGGATGCAGGGGATAAAGATGCAGGGGATTCAGGGGATGTAGGGGATGGGGATGGATGCAGGGACTGGGACAGTCTCCCATTTCTCTAGAGCCAGGCTGAGCTGCCTGCGGGAAGCGTGGGGAGGGTTTGCAGTGGGGGTGGGGACAACAGAGGAAAAAGATATTAAAATGTTAAGTGTGAAGTTCCTGCCACACCATCAGGCACAGGGACTGCGCAGAACAAAGGTTTGCATTTGCAAATCAATAAAAATAAACGTGCAGTGAAGACGTAAGAATATTTTACCATAAATCTCCATAAAGCCTCAGCTGGCGGTGCCTGGAATGTTCCGGCCGTGCCTGGACCCTCTGTCCAGCTGAGCTGGTGGTGGGGACACCGTGGCAATGTCCAGGACAAGGAGGGTGTGGGATGTGGGAGAAGAGCTGACCCCCCCAGCCTCCCAAACCCCAACTCTGTGCCACAGAAGAGGTGCCACAAGTTGGAGGCTCTTGGCCTTCACCATCTGAATCCCATAATTTTCCCACAGTGCAAAATGCGGTGCCATAAAAGTGGGAAATGACCCAGGGAAAATGCTCAGGTCTCCTCCAGAGGCATTGCCAGCTGGGCATCCTCATTCAATGCATGGAATGGTGCTCTCTGAATGCCAGTGAGGGAGGCAGGGATGGAAATGGGGCTTCTCTTTGCTGGGAAATTCCAACATTACCCATTTTTCTTTGTTGAATTTTCTTTTTTAATCCCATATCAGGACAAAAGGACTTGAAATAGTTTGGAAGATAAAGCGCTCAGCAAAGGTTTCTGCTCCTCACCTTGGAAAGGGTGAGGCACCAGCAGAGAAAGCTGGGAAAGCTGAATCCAAGTCTTGTATTTCCATCCTAAATAGCTCTGAAAATGTCCTGCTGAAACACCAATTATCAGCATATTCCCAGACAACATTCTCATTTCAGGCTTTCTACCAAACACGACTGTTGGTGATGTCACCTGTCCCCACCCGCAGGTCACAGCTGGGCAAACTGAGGCACAGCAGCACCGGCTCCTTCTGCAGTGCCAGGTCCCACCCCGGGGCTGGGGGTGCAGCGGGCACTGAGGGCAGGGCAGGACACTGGTACCTGTGCCGGGGGAGAAGGGATGGCCGTGAGCCCCCCCACGTGCTGGGCCGGTCCCCAGGGCTGTGGGGGACAGGACTGTCAGGACTCCTCTGCACCGGGGGTGCATGGATGGTCACTCACTGCTGTGCCTCCCCTGCTCCCAGGAATTGCCCTTCCTCTCCCTCTTCTTCCTCCTTTATTGGGACATCTGGCAGGGATCTGCTTGTGCACGGCCCCGCTCCGTAACTTCCTCCTTATCAGGGGATTTTGTAGCAAAACAGCCCCCCAACAGGCACCCTCCAATGCAGCAGGCACAAGAGAAATGTCCCTGAGGTGGGACCTTCCCCAGGGTTCTCCGGACACCCCACAGCATCCAGAGACGAGAGATCCCCGTGGGGAGACTGTGCCACCTCAGTGGGAGGTTTGCAGCAGGGTGGGCTGGGCAGAGATCACCCCTTCCCTCACCCCTGGGACCCCAGTTCCTGCCTCGGCCCTGGCAAAGAGGCACAACCTCCCTGGAAAAAGCAGCACGGAAGAGCTCTGAACCTTTTAATCAGGCTCCTTCTTCGCTGCTCCTCCACTTTCTGGCTGGAAATGACCCAAAGGGGAATAGAAACATTTTGTTTCATTTTGAGCAAAGCGTTTTGTTTGATCTGAAGCGAACAGGGGGTTGGGGAGAGGGAGAAGGGGTCACTTCAGCAGCCGGGAAACAGCTCATTGCAGCTCAAATAAACCTGAATCCTGTTCCTGTGTTTGCAGTTGGGGCCCGGGAGGCAGCAGGAGGGGCAGGGAGGGAGGGACGTCCTCACTGAGGCATCCCAGGATGGGCAGGACCGGAATGCCACGGCCACATCACCCTGCTCCAGGAAGCTCTTCCAGCTGACACCTACACCCAGTTTTGGGGTCTCCCCAGCTCGGTGGGCTGTGTCCTTTGGTCAGAAGGACCCAATCAAGACCCTCCAGTGCTGGGTCAAGCGCCCTCCCCCACCAGAGATGCTGTGTGTGCCCCCGGGGCTCTCCTGCCAGGCTGGAGCTGGACTTGGCCAGCCCACAAATAGTTTTAGGAGAGCAAAGACACAATTCCCAGTGAGCTCTGCCACTCTCCCTCTTCCCAGAGTCCTCTGTGCCCACATCTCTGTGGCTCCAAGCAGGGTTGGCCCTGCAGCCGAGCGGCGCTGGGGGCTTTGTGGGTGCTGAGGGCTGGGTGGGTGCTGGGTGGGTGCTGGGGACCACGTGGGTGCAGCCACAGCCCTCCCTCCTCCCACCCCGGGCCCAGGGCCAGGTGTCTGTGACTAATGGGCAGCAAAGCCCTTTATCAGCCCAACTTTAGCCTCTCTTCCGGCTCATGAATTGCTCATGAGCTATTTGTGAATTTTTTTACTTTAATTGTTATCCTAAATTATTCATCAAATAATTTCAATAACCAGCTCTTGGGCCAGATTCCATTTGCTATGAGCTGTTTCCGTGTGTGCTCCTGCCAGGGAATCGCTGCCTCAGAAAGGGGATGCAGAAGGGCCACGAAAGGCAGGGAAAAGCTGTAGAAACACGGAGGGGACGTTTCCCCCCGAGCTGCTCCGTGTCTGGGCAGTGCTCAGCCCATCAGCAGCTGTGGGTGCCCTGCCCAGCTTCTCCAGACCCATCGCTGTGGCTGATGAGCCAGAGCAGTTCCCTCCCTTCGGGCACCAAGAGTCAGAGAACGGATGACAAACCCCAGTGCTGCTGGTCCCAGCAAGGCTCCCACTGCTGGAATGCAGCTCCCTCCCTGAGCTCACATTCCCAGGCAGAAAGGAAAACCTCCTGTCCCTCCAAGGGGCTCTCCTGGACACAGCCCCCTGCCCCGAGCTCCAGTCCCACCCTGCCCAGCACAGCCCAGCAGCGGCTCTGCCGGGCGGGACCGGAGCAGACGGGACAGCGGCGACGCTCAAACCACTTCTGAGCAGAGCAGTGAGGTCACGCTTCACACAGGGCAACTGCAGAGCCAAGGGCAGCTCTTCCCAGCCCAGCCCACAGCCACCAGCCACGGCCCTGGCACTAGGAGCGGCCTGGAGGGAGGAACAGCATTCCTGCACACGGAGCTGCCACGATTTGTTCACAGCAAGTGGTTTAGTTGCTGCTGGACGTGGGAACAGCACTCGCTGTGTCCTCACCATCACCTTCTCCTGCCACCACCCCTGAAATCACCAGTGGCTTTGAGGAAGGCAGTGGGGATTATGCTGGGGTTGGAAGTGTTGGGATGGGCTGGAAGTGTTGGGATGGACTGGGAGAGGGTTGTGTTCTCCCCTGATCCCTGAGCGATCCCATGGACTCACATGTTTATTCTGAGGGTGGGGAGGCCCTGGCACAAGTTACTCAGAGAAGCTCTGGCTGCTCAACCCCTGGAAGTGTCCAAGGCCAGGTTGGACGGGGCTTGGAGCAACCTGCGCTAGTGGAAGGTGTCCCTGCCCATGGCAGGGGGTGGCACTGGGTGGGTTTTAAGGTCCCTTCCAACCCAAACCATGATTCTATGATTCTACTCTAAACATTGAGCTGATGTTGGTTTTCCTGCTCTCTGCATGAAGCAGCACATCCTGTCCTGGGGCCACCACCCAGTGCTGACCAGGAGAGACAAAATCCCATTGGGATCTCTTGTCCCCCCTTCTCTGCCCAATCCCAGAGCCCTCTTGGCTGGGCTGTGTCCAGCTGGACAGGGATGGGATCAGCCAGCACCTTGTACTGCAGGATCCTAACACATCTCTGGGCCTTCAGACTCAGCTAGAGCCCCTCTTCCCAGGGACATCCCACTACATTCCAGTTCAATCTCGCAGGCAACTTCAAGGGCTCATCGTGCAAGTCAGGTGACCACAGCCTCCTCTCCTGGCTTAAAGAAAACCAGGGAAAAGGAGGTTTAGAAACCCCTGCAGCAAGAGGCAGAGGCTGGACTAGAGCTTCTGGGAGAGCCTCCCTACGTGCCCTGCCCTCCCTGGGCTGAGCCAGGCACCAGAGCCACAGCCCAGTCGCGTCCCAACCCCACCCGAGCTCCCACGTGTGAAAGCACAGGCCACGGCCGAAATGAAGCCAAGGTGGGATTCAGGGAGGAGGCCAAAACTGACCCTGTCTGCTCCTGAGATAATATATCTCCAAAAGCCAGCTCAGGTTTCCTGGTCCCAGCACTGCTATTGAAAATTTATGGTTTGAGAAAGTTCTTGGAGCCCGAATCCCTCGACCTATCACCTCTTCAACCTTGTGTTTATCGAGACACGAGTTCCTCTTCCTCCCACCCTTTGTTTTCAGCTCTTGGAGCCCAGAGGTTCAGTCCTGCTGCTGCCTGAGCCATGTGGAGGTGCAATAAATCCTCCCCGTCCCCTCCTTGCCCCCAATTCCTCTCCTTTTGTCCCCGTTTTCCTTGTTTTGGGGTGGAATGTGGTGCTGACATCCTGCTCTTTGCCAGCTCCACGTGTTCTCTACCACTTCCCTGCTCTCTGCTTCGCTCCCTCCACCTCAGCAAAACAGGCATCTCTGATGGAAGTTGCCACGGTGACCGGAAAATCGCGGTGACATTGGGATGGGCGCTGGGCCAGCATCCTGAGCATCACCAACCAATCCCTGGGACATTCCCAGGCTGTCAGGGCAGGGAGTGGCAAGAGGGAATGTCAGTCTCAGGGAGGGCATCCCCCGCCGTAGGAGACGAGTTTCTTTCCTGTTCCATTTATTGCCATCATCACTGGGAAAATAAAATATTTACAGGTTATTTCCAAAGAGTTTCCCAGTCTCACAGATTTTCGGTCACCTGTGGAGTAAGAGGCAATTTAGTGGGAACAGGAGGGAGCCTTCCAGGCTTGAGCAGCAGGAGACAGAGGAGGGCAGCAAGGTCCCTTCTGGGAGAGGAGGCAGCTTCAGGGCTTGGACAGGGATCGCAGGGAAAGTCCAGCCCCGAGAGTGAGGGGACAGCAGGAGCCCAGGTGAGGGGGCAGGGGACACTCAAGAGCCAGAGATTTGTGAAGGAGGCTTATAAAAATGCTGGAAGTAATGAGAGAAGAATAGCCAGGAGAACAGAGCAGTTTATTCCAGGAGAAGTGAGATGGCTGCAGAGGAAAGAGAGGAGGAAATATGAGAGCGTTCAATAAAGCTGTGGACAATGGAGACGAGGTGGATTAGAAAAAAATATTCCCATTGTCTCAGAACACAAACCCCCTCCAGGACATCCAATAAAGTGACGCAGCAGAGGATTTAAATCAAATCAAAGGAAGTCTTTTATCTCAGGAGCCCAGATGTGCCGTAGGACGAGGACAAGGCCACCACCCCGGCAGCCAAGCAAAGGGGCAGCGGCTGAGAAGGGCTCCTACAAACAACGACCCAGACAAAACCTCCAGCTCGGGAAATCCCTGGATTTGGCGGCTGCCAGAAGCTGGAAGAGTGCACAGGGAAGATGGGTGGCTGGACACACCCCATTCCTGATGCTGTGTCCTGGCAAACATCACTGAGTGCTGCTGCCAGAGACACCTCTGGTCCAGGTGCACGTGGCCAGTGAACTGCCAAAAAAAGGAGGAAAAATATACAAAATCCAACCCCCAAATGCCAACAGCTTTGCCAAACCATGGGAGAGGTGCTCCGTGTCCCTGAGAGACTGAGCACATGCAGGCAGGGACACAGCCCTGGTGCTCAGCCAGGGATGATGGGGTGAAACAGGCAGGCTGAACTCTCTTCCTTCCCAGAGAAGGGGAAGGAAACAAGACCCTGGAGGATGGATCTGGAAAGAGAAAGACACATCTGCCGTGGATGTTTTTTCTCCAGCTGGTCTCACAGCCGCCTTTCACAGAGGACACACCAGGCAGCTCTCACCAGTTATTAAAATCTGATAAAAATTCCCCTCCAGTTAATTCTGCCGGCAGAAAGCTCCGGATCGATGTGCAAAGCTGTCCCTGCTTATTTATTTATTTACTCCCAACATGGAATTTGGCTGTACAATAATGAAAATTGGGGCTTGCTGGAGAGGAGAAGCTTGGCGGGGGGAAGGAGGAGGCTCTGGATGCAGAGTGGGGGCTGGGGAGAATCCACGGTGAGCTGGACATGGATCACCCATCTCACCAGAGCTCAGGCAGAACCTCCAGGCACCAGTTTGTCGCCCCCGTGGTCCCAGTGGTATCTTGGCTTGGGAGACCATGGGACACTTCAGCCTCGTTGGCTTCCCCAGCCCAGTCTGTCCCCAAATGCCACCTCACTCCTGCAGTCCCTGCACCCACCCACCACCATCCCCAGCCATGCTTCCCAGAGGGATGCACAGAGACAGCCACACTCAGCTCTTCCCACGCACTGCAACAGCTGCTCTGCTGGTGCTTCCCCAGCCGTCATACGGCTCTCACAGGCAGCTTTTACAGAGCTGGAGTAATTGCTGTTTGTTTATCGTGGACTGTGTGTCCGTGACTGGGTCACACCCCACATGCTCCGGCTCCAAAGGGGCCATCTGATACATTCCATTAAAATTTCTCCTTTGGATGCTTTCATCATTTCAGGAATTTCTCTTTCTGATGGAGGGTTATTCTACCTTTAGGAGCGCAGACCTGCAGAGGAGGTTGATGCTGGCTCAGCCTATGCCACCAAAACCAGCAAAACTCAGTCCTTCACCCCTGATCTTCTTGGCACTTGAGGACATGGCTTAGTGGAGAACATGGTGGTGATGCTGGTTTGATGGTTGGATTGATGATCTCAGAGCTCTATTCCAACTTTTATGATTCCATGATACTGCAGGGTCCCATCCAGCCCAGCCTGGCAACTCCTGGATCCCACTGTTGGACTCCATGATCTTGGAGGTCTTTTTCAACTTAAGTGATTCTGTGATATTCTGTAATATTCTCACCCTGGAGGAATTCAAGCAAACTTCACTGATGGTAAGGAAAGCAAAGAGAGCTCGACAGCACAGACAGGACTGGGAGATGGGAAAAGCCCTTTGCCCACTGCAGCTCATCCGACACCATCCCAGCATCGCCTGCTCCACGGCAGGAGCCAACAACTCCTTGGGATAATCCTCAGCCTCCTGATGGCTAAAGCAGCATCCGAGCAATCGCTGCTTGGGAAGTGGCAAAATGAAAGATGAGTCCATCAGGGACCAGGCTCAGAGACAAGAGAAAGAAAACTCATTCTGCAGCCCCGTGGCTTGGGAGCAGCTGTCCCTGTGCCCCAGGGAAGCCGGGCACCAGCAGCCACTCCTGGCACATCCCTCCTGCTCCAGTCACTCATTCCAGTCATACCCACTGACAGGGCTGTGCAGCACCAGCAGAACAGATTGCTGTCACCAACTCGGAGCTGAAGAGGGGGGAAAACCATGTGGGGAGCGTGTTGGAAAAGAAAATGCCATAAAAAAATCTGCATAAACCAAAAAAAGCCTTTCCCTCCGCCAGGGCCCTGCAGATGGGGTGTGGAGGGGAAGGGCAGGCTGGGTAGCAGCCAGAGCTGAGCAGGGGCTCTGGCAGAGGTGACAGGCACGTGGGTGCCCAGGCAGAGCCACCCAGCAGGGACATGGCACCAGCCTGGGTGAGCAGCAGCCCGAGCTTTGGCAGCTCAGGTTCAGGTCACCCTGGGAGTCTGACAGACCTCCCCTTGCACCCAGACAGTGGGACCAAACCTCAGCGGGGCAGAGCAGGAAAAGGGCAGGAGCTGCCTCTCACAACCATGGGGAAAACCATCCCAACCCCTGCTCACACCACCCCCTCCCGCTATTGGAGCTTTTATTGCCTCCCTGAGAGCCCACCTGCACTGAGAGCCAGCTTCTACCAGCTGGTAATTAGATCAATTAATTAAGGTCCTTATGCCACCTCCTCATCAGACCTTCATAGGAAACGTCAGGGGTGAGTGTAGCGCACGGACCTCGTCCCTCAGCTCCTGTGGGGGCTGTGGAATTCCCTGACAGCCCCGGTCCCTGCAGTGTCTCAGGCAGCTCAGGACAGGGGGCTCTGGTGAAGGACCCTGCCTGGGGCCGTGCTCCCTGCTCAGCCCAATCCCTGCAGCTCATCCACGCGGTTCTTTTATCCATTTATCACAGGAAAACAAGGCCCAGCACCTCCACTCCTCCCACCCCGCCTGCTTCATACATGACAGCCTGGATTTTGTTTCCTGCTCGGATTACTTTACTCTTCTTTCTCTCTCAAATCTGGGCCGTTTATTTGAAATAAAACCAGTGATTTAATACGGAGGAAAAAACCCCCACGAAAACAAAACCAAAAACCCCCAACCCTTACGGTATTGCCTTTCAAAATATTTTGGTTATTTGAACATTTCTGTCTCTTCCAGAGGGGTAAGAACGGTTGGAATTTACCTCACACTCACAATGGGTTTATTTCTCTCCTCGCGTATTTCTGAGTAAATTTGGTACCGGGGAAATAAAACCTGCCAAGCTCCATCCAGCACTCTCCGATCCCGAAATTCCTCTAGGGTTGTCTGGGTTGGCACCCACGGCCTCCACAGGAAGAGAAGGATTCTATTTGGCATCCCAGGTGGCAGCGTCTCTGCTCGCAGCTGGCACAGCTCAGGCTCCTCGGAATGAGGGTGCCGGGATGAACAGCCCCAGGGCACAGCCGGCAGCCTCTCAGTGAGTGTTTATCTCCTCTGACACCTTCCCTCGGAGGTGGCTTTAATGCGCTGCACGGCCCTATCTGGGATTAGGGAAGGGACAGAAAGGTCAGGCCGATCAATGGTGATTAGCTGAAAAGGACCTAAAGATCCTCTTGTTTGCTCTGCATTAACGATCCGGCTGCCGAGCCAAGATTCCCCCGAACCACTTGAGAAATGAAAGGACAAACACACGGCACGAAGATTAGAGCTGGAATCCCCACACCTGCTGGAATCCCGACACCTCTGGGAAGGCAGCGATGCCAGGCCGGGCTGTGGCATCGCGGCTGGGATGTGTCTGCCAGCAGGGAAAGAGGGAAACAAGAGCAGAGGGGCACTGACCACAGGAAGGAAAAATGGAAATGAAGCCCAACCAAAAAGTGCTGCCGGAAGCAGGCACCTGGCCCCTGCACTGGAGACGGAGCACATGGAAATGTGGGATGGACAAGGACATCCCGGGGGTTGTGCAAGGCTTGGACCCCCGGGCTGCCCCAGCTTCATTCCTGAAACTCAGTGCGGGTGCAGGAGCTGCTCGGCCAGGTTCGATCTGCTGTTGTGGGAACAATTCCCAGCCAGCCACATCCTCCTGGACCTCATTGATGGGAGATCGATAATTCGTCCCGAGCATAGGTTGAGGATTCTCCCAAACACGTCAGTTTGATTTCAGCCCATCTCCCGAGCATCACTTGTTGCATCTTCCCACCTCTCCTTTCAGATTTCCCATAAAAGCTTCATTTGGATTGAAAATGATATTTTCAGCACGTTAATTAGGTACTAATTGCTGATTAGAAACATATTTACCGAGGTCTAACAACTATGTAACAAGTGATGTCTTACTACCCGCTCCTTCCCGGGGATTCAGACCTGCGGAGAGGCTGTTCCAATAAGGAACCCGCGTGCGGGTAATGTGCAGTCAGCAGGCACGGAGCCGCTCTCCCAAATGGGAGAAGACAGCTCGTTATGTTAATGAGATGCCAGCTGATTATGAGAAACACATTGATACAGGTTTGGGCTGTGGTGTAACTGATACAGATCTACTGTGTTCAGTAGCTGTGAAACCTCAATCAATATGTTTCTCATAATCAGCCGCCATCTCGTGCACATAAATAACATCCCTGATGGGGAGAAGAGCCGCAGTTCCCAGAAGTTAATAAGAAATCCCCACTCCCACCCCCGCCCCCCTCCTCGCCGCAGCTGGAAGGCTGGGATGGGGCTTTGCTGCTCACCCACCGCCCACGTCGGGGCTCCAGGGCCCCCACAAGACCTGTGCCCACCTCCAGCGGCCTCCAGAGCAGAGGCCTGAGCCACTTAGGTGTCCTGCGTTCAGTATTCCACGAACCCCGACATTCCATGAAACCCCTCATTGTTATTTTGAGGTCTGAGAGCCCCAAGGCCCTTCGGACGGTCCAGGCAGAGGATGTCCATCTCTCCCGACTTCCAGCCATGCCTATCCCAGGTTTTCCATGGTGCAGAAGGCGGGGATGTGCCCAGAGCCTCACTGGCAGAGGGGTGGGGAGCTGATGGCTCTCTTACCTCTGCCTAAAGCTGTTCCCGTGCTACTCACTGTCCTCAGCCCAGCCAGACCGATTTATCCTGGGTTTCTTCACCTTCCCTCACCGATTTTCCGAGCTTCAAAGCCTCCCATCTATCTCTGATACCATCAATCCCCATCTTTCCTGCCGGCCGTGTGCTGTTCCTGGGGGTATGTGCTCAGCTCTGATCATCCTTAAAAAATACATAAATAGACGGACACTTGACCAAAATTATTGCCTTAAGAAAGAGCAGCCTTTTGGCCGATTCATAAATTTTGATTAAAGAATCTCCAGGTTTCATTGTCACTCTTCCCCCTGGTTCTCCCTCGGCAGCCTCGGGGCCATCAGCCTTTCCACAGGAACAAATATTCCCCTTCGTTAGCGAGACACCTCGTTTAGCCTCATCCAGCACCGTTTAGTCACAGCAGCTGAATCTTTAGGCAGTGCTGACACCTCTGCCAGATTTTAATTCCCAAAAATAAAACAGTCCAGAGAACAATAAACTCTTCCCTGTACAAACCGCTGTGCTCACAGTGACAGGTCTGTGCTTCAGGGGACGGGGACAGGGGATGAGAGGGAGGACAGTGAGGGCAGATGCCAGAGGGGCTGGGACAAGCTCTGGACAGGCAGAGGAGGAGCAGATGAGGATGAAGTCAGGGAGAAAGAAGAGACCAAAAAGGCCTTTTTTGGGGAAAAAAGTAAATCAAGAGGAATGAGAGCAGAGCAGAGGTTGACACAGGGTGCTCAGCTCACACCTCGTGAATGCCACAGAGGGGCAGGCAGGGAATTGGTTTATTATTATTTTTTCCTTTTAGCTTTCTTCCTTCCTTTTATCTTTGATCGGGAAACAAGCTGATTTTAATTAAAAAGCCCTCCAATTAATGCTGCCCCGGAGTTTTCATTTCCTGGGCTTCGGTAATTTGCCAGCCGGGTTCTGGAGGTTTTGTGTTCCCTCTTGTGAAATAAATAACAACAAGCAGGATGAGACGGGAAGACGAGCAGGCGCTGGCTGAGGGGAGCAAAGGGGTGGCTGTGCCGGGGGGCCGTGGGAGGATCGGGGGGGATCACGGGGGATCACTCCCTGCTCAGCCTGAGGTCACATCCACTCCTCCCCTCTTTGCTGACCAGGTACCCCGGAGCGGGAGCGTGTCCTCCTCTTCCCTGGGATGTTCGCACCACGGACGGGGCAGTTTCCCAGGCATTGGCAGAGTGGCCGGCGGGGACCCCGAGCTGCCGAGGAGCCAGAGGGGCGCGCCCCCCCCGGGTACACTCCCTATCTCTCACACACATACCCACAGCTGCAGAGCACAAAAGCCCCAGAGAAAAAAAGGGGGGAAAAAGCTTGTGAAAAGCCTTTATTATCCCAAATCCCATCTATTGTTAATGGGATCGTGAGCAGGGAGTGTTTGGAGAATTCATTTGTGATAAATATTTATACCCCGTGTTTTTGGGCTGTTATCTGCAGTGTGGCTGTTTGATCTGGTGTAGGGCTTTCTTTAGGTCATTTACATCCCCTTTTGCATCAGCCCTTGTCCGATAGCAGCTATCACATAATTATGTTTCTTTTGCTTATCCCTAATCCTGTCAAACCACCTACTTATCTCTAATTTCCTGTCCATTACCCTCATCGTGGGAGCTTAGATCTCTCACACAGGACAGGGCAGGCTCCGGGGGCTCCGCGGGGTGCAGGGACACCTCACGGTGCCGGGGCAGCCTCAGCCCCCTTTGCGCAGCCCCGGGGCAGCGCCGGAGCCCCCCGTCCGGGCGGTCCCACGTCGGGGGCTGGCAGCACCCAAAGGGCTGAGACGAGACCTGCTGGGCACGTTTGTCGTGCTGGGGACGAGCTGCAGGCTGAGCTGGAGCCCAGGGCTGTGCTGAGCCGCTGTTTTGGGATCACTTAAAAACAAAAAGCCAGCTCGACTCCACAGCAAAAAAGCTGAACGAAGGCAATCCGAGGCTGCAGCAAAGCCACGGCTTTTTAAAGTCCTTCCTTGTTTTGATTGCCCTCCTCCCGGGACTGGCAGGGACGGGGCACACCTTGGCATTAGCAGGGCCGCCGTTCCCAGGCGGCTGCCCTGGCTGGAAATCCGAGCTGCTGAGAGTCTCGCTCCGCAGGCAGCTCCTCGTAACTGCCTGTAAGACACGGGTCACAGTGTAGGAGCTGACACAGCAGAGCCAGGCAGGGCTCGGCTCAGCCCCGTGAGCAGGATTACATCTGATCTGAGAGAGACCACAGCGAGGAGACCCGCATGAAGGATTTATTTTCTGTGCCCATCAGGATAACTAACCCAATATCCCCAAACCCGGCTGGTCCAAGCCTGCCTGGAAATGTACAAACCCACCCACATCTTATCCCCCCGAACATCTGCTGAACAACTTCCACAGGCGCTCCCACAGGACAGAGCTCCTCCGTGAGCAGTCACCGTCCCGCGTGACCGAGACTTGGCAAGGCTGGGACCGAGCCCTTCCCCTCGCCCTTCCTAAAATCCACCACTTCCTGCCCGGGCTTTTTCCCAGCTATTTATAGAGCAGGGCCGACAAGGTGCCCCTGCGAAGAGCTTTCCCCTGGGAAAGAGCCGCGTCCGTGCCTCGCCCCGGCACCTCGGCGGGTGTGCGGCTGTCCCGGCTCTCCCAGGGCGGGCGAGGGGTCCCCGGCACTGCCCGCCCTGGCACTGCCCACCCCAGCCTTTGCACCCTTCAAAGCTGGTCCGGGAGACTGATCCCTGTCCAAATCCAGTGGCAGAGGCGTGGGCAGGGCAGGTCCCGCCAGGTGTTTGGACTTTCGGTGGTGAGATGTTGCTCAGTGTGTTCGACCCTTTGGCATTTTCCAAATGCTGTGGGAGAATCATCCCCGTCTCCCGGCAGGGACGGAAGTCACCCAGCACGTGAGTCCACCACGTCGCTGCCTGGCCACCCCCGGGAAGGATTCAGGGGTTCACTTACGGGGGTTGCTGCTCTGTTCCCCTCTGCTCTCCTCCCCACACCCCTGCTCGGCCCCAGCTCCAACTGTTTAGCAGCCCCATCTCCCTGCTCTGGCAAAGGCATCCTGGGAGATGGCCAAAAGTGGGTGTTCAAGGCCCGGTTGGTCAGGACTTGGAGAAACACGTGCAGGGAGTGAAACGAGGTGAGCTTTAAGGTCCCTTCCCACCCAAACCGTTCTGGGACCCAAAGCAGATTCCTTACCACGAGCAGCAACTCCCCCTCAGTGCCTTCGCTGTCCCTGCTCCTCCTGGCCCTGCCCAGGAGTGAGGACAATCCCTGCAGCAGGGACAGGACAGGTTGCTTGTACCACCCTTCCTGGATCCAGAGGAATTGCTCCCCGGGACCCTTAGAGATCCTCATGAAGCCAGGGAGTGGCTGCCAGGATGTCTGGGAGGGATGCAGCCCCCTCTGCTCAGGTTGCAGCTGCAGAGGGAAGGGCTGCATGTGTCAGGGGCTGAATGTCTTCCACCCCATGAGAGGAACTCAGGGTGTCTGGCTGAAGTCAGGGATTAGGAGGGGATTTGCTGCCGGTGCTGTACCTGGCCGGAGCAGCAGAGCCCAGTCCCCAGAGCTGTCAATCTGGTACCTTTCACCAGCACTAAAATTCAATTAGTTAAAACAACAACAACAACTGTGGCTCCAGACAGCTTGTGCCTCACACATTTGATCCCTTTTATTGCTCAGCCCTGCTCAGAACCCAGCCAGCAACATCCCAGGGACTCCCACTAGTTCCCCCGTTTTATTCTACCAGGATTAAGTCAACCCTACAGTCTCCAGCTGTTTTGTGGTCGGGCCTGGATACATCTTTATACTCGAGCTACATTATTAAGTGGATTGTGGCCAAATTGACAGAGCTGCTTCAGGGAGGACAAGGCCATTTAGGTCAATGATGGTCCTGCCAGCTGGAGGGACACCCGGGACTCATGATTTGCTAGCAAAGCTCCAGCCTGTTGTCTTAGCCTCACTTGATGTCCCAGAGGGGACTTGTGCGAAAGCCCTGACTCCAGCAGGAATGTTTGATTTCTTGGCAGGGAGATGCAACAATCTGTCTGGGAGTACTGCAGGAAGATTTCGTGTCCGTCGCATCACCCCATCACCCGCTGTGCGATCCACACGAGTCACAGCCCTCGGCTGGTGGGAGTCACAGCACTCGGAACTGGGAGGCTGTGGCACACAGTGACATCACACACAGACCTCGCCAGGTCACCCAAAGGTGTGTGACACGTGCTGCAGCGCGGTGTCGGGATGGGATGTGATGGATACAACGTGACCCGATGTGACACCATGTGACACATGTCACATGGTGTGATACTCACCCAGCAGCCACACTGACGTGTCCAGCCTGGGATGCTCCAGGAGCACGACCCTGGTGGGAGAGCTGGGGGCTGCTGGAATATGGTTTTTCCCGAGCCAAGTGGGATGACTCAGGAGAAGAGTTAACCAAACAAACCGGTGGGTTTGCTCCCAGGTTAAAACGCCCTTTGTGTTGTTAATGAATAGCAGCAGAAGGGTCACAAAAGAAAGGGATGAAAGCTCTATCCATCAGTTCCTTGGAAGCGAGACTGTCTGTGTGATTTATGGAACTCCCCTGAACATCAAGGGCTGTGAGGGGCTTGGGCTCTTCCCAGAAACCAGCAGCACCCAGGCTCAGTGTTGAAGTGAGGGAGGGATAACGGGTCACCATTTGCTAATGGTGTTTGGTGGGAGAAGGTTCCCAGCCTGACATCACCTGGGTGGCAGCAGCTGGGCTCCCCTGACAGCCTGAGGGTCTGCCTGAAATCATGGAATCCCAGAATGCTCTGGGTTGGTAGGGACCAACAAGCTCATCTCATCCCACCCCCTGCCATGGGCAGGGACACCTTCCATTAGCCCAGGTTGCTCCAAGCCCCATCCAACCTGGCCTTGGACACTTCCAGGGATCCAGAGGCAGCCACAGCTTCTCTGGGCAACCTGGGCCAGGGCCTGCCCACCCTCACAGGGGAGGATTTCTCCCAGTATTCATTCCCCCTTGTCTGGCCCCTGCAAGCCCTTGTCGAAAGCTCCTTTCCAGCTCTCTTGGAGCCCCTTTAGGCACTGGAAGGAGCTCTAAGGTCTCCCCTGAGCCATCTCTTCTCTAGGCTAAACATCTCCAATCCCCTCACACCCCACCTAGGTGCAGTTTCTCTTCCCTGTGGGACATGTCCTGGTGTCTCCTGCCCTCTCCCAGAGCTGCTGCTCTCCTGGTGCAGGGTGAGGGCAGCACCGACGACCCTTCCCAGCAGCGACCAGGACGGATGCGCAGTTACCTCGGAAACTCTGCAGAGCTGGTCCTCCTGCAGCACAATTACACCACTTCCATGTGTGACTCATACTTTTCCCCCTGCCTTGGTCTTCTAGTTTTTCTAATTACTGTGAGCTTTGCAACTGTGAGTGTGTAATGTTCCAGCAATGTGTGTGTGATTCACTAACGCAGGGAATGCACTCCCAGCCAAAAGGGACTCGGAGATTTTTCTGGCACCAGCCTGTGACCTGGAGAGCAGCCAGAAAAACTCACCAAGGTCATTTCATTCTTTCTCTTCTTCCTTGTGCTCCTTTCTCTCCCTCAGCCCCTCCGCTCCCTCCCCTCTTTCCTCCAAACAAGGCTCAGCAGCACCTTGTTTATTACTCATCAGCATTCCTGCTATAAAACCTCCCCAAAATGCTGACCCTGCTGCAGCTGCATTCCTGCCAGTGCGCTGAGGCCACCCCTGCCTGGGGCCATGGCACAGCAGAGGCTTCAGCTGGGACACACCAACCTTCCTGGAACACAGTCAGACCTCCCCGCATATTTTAGGAACTTCATTTCCAAAGGGATTTATGCCCTAAATTGCTTAGAAATTCCTATAGAAATTGAGTGTGTGTCTGTGTGTCTGTCCTGTGTGTGTCCATCTGTCCTGCCCAAGCTCTCACCACCAGAGGTGACCTGGGGATATCCCAGAGTGGGATCCTGTCCACCCCAGCCCACACTTGCCCTCTTAGTCCTGTGCCTGGCCCCGGTGGCACCAGTGGGAGTGGCGGGGGAAGGAGCTTGGGCAGAGGCAGCCAGAGGGCTCCTGTTGTGCATGGGAATAATCTGGCATCCCATGAATATCTTTGGAAGCAGGAGAAGCAATGTTTGGTCTGTTATCAGCTGTAACAGGTTAGCGTTAGACTCAACAACGTCTGCCAGAGGGAAGGGCGGAGGGAGAGCAGGACACATCCTTGGCCATGTCCTGTCTCGGCACTGTGTCCCCTTGAGGACAGGGCAGGATGCTCCAACCCCTTCTCTGTGTTCTCACAAGTCCTCAAAGCCTCTGGGCAGCTGGAGGGGTGGGTGCTCCCTGCTCATGGCTGGCAGGGACAGAGGAGCTACTGGGGCCTCTCACTGGTGTCGCACTCGTGTTCACACTGTGACTGAATCTGTTTGTCCTGCAGAGTGACCCAGCAGTGCAGGTGGAGACAGAGAGGCCAGCAGAATCCTCACCTCAGGCTTCCAGCCACCAGAGATGGCTCAGACACTAAAGCCCTTCTGACCCCGGTGTTGGCTCTCCCTGTTCCCAGCAGTCTCCTGCTTCTCCCTTCCTTTGTGCACAAACGATGCCCTCGTGGAGCTCCATCAGCCTTCTCCCATTGAGTCCCCTTTGTCCCTGCTTAGACTTGGGGTTCACTGGCCTGATGGCACCGACAGGACCTTGAGAAGCCCGATGGGACACACCAGAGCCTACAGAAGGTAAGAAAACTCTGTGAGCTACAGAGGGCTGCACAACCTGGTGTGATGCTTTTCCATCACAGAACACATGTCCTAGGCCAGGCTGTGGGCAAGATTACAGCCCTTAGCAAAACCAGCAAGGCAGCGGGGCAGCATCATCCCCCTCCTTGTCCTGCAGGGTTGAGGTGACAGTTTTGCAGAGAACCACTGCCTTTGGCACATGTTCCTGCTCGGCCGAGCCGTGTGTGCCGTGGGCAGGCAAGTGCACACAGTGTGAGCACGGGGGATGCTTTGGACCGTCTCCCCAAACAGCATTTTTCTGAATTCTTCATCTGTGAGATCACAGATCAAGGCAGAGTTGAAAGCAGTGGCCAGATCACTCCTTCACAGCCCTAGAACAAATACGCTAAGAGCTTCCCCTGTGTGTGCACAGATTAAGTCGTTAATGAATATTTTTGCTAAGCATCAGAAATCTGGCTGGTGTTGGAGCACAGCTCAGCCAAGACCTTGGAGATTTGGCTGAAAGGATTCGACAGCAACCAGCAACAGAGCTGGGGGCCTTCTGAGCTGGGAGGACACTGGTTAGTCCTGCAACTGCTCTGGGGTCGCTGAGTGTTGTCCCGCCTGCTGTCCTGTCAGCAGCGTGCCAGGGAGGGATCATCCTGTCTGCCTCCTCCAGAGAAAAGGGGGAGAAACCGTAGGGATGCTCAGCTGAAGGGCAGATACCAGCCAGGCACAGGCTCCCGCTCCTTTGCATGCAGAGAGGAAGGATCCAGGTCACTGCACACGTGGCAGGTGATCTGAAGGCTGGGCTGTGATGCAGAGCTGTGACACATCCCTGGTGCTCCCGGCACTCCTGTTCCACAGGGCCCAGCTACACACACTGTGCCAGAGCAACCGTGGCACTTCACCAGCCTGACCCTGCCCCGCCGCTCCGAGGGAGTTAATTAGCCCAGGGCAGGTGGTCACTAACGAGCCCAGAGTGGTCAGGACCCGGCCATGGCCCTGCCCTGCCCTGTCCTGTGCCCTGACCAGCCGCTCCAGCAGCACCGGGGCCGCTCTGGGATGCCCGGCAGGGGCTGGGCTGTTGGGATATCGGGCACAGGCAGGGCTGTCGGGATATCTGCCCAGCACAGGCTGGGCTGTCACTGCCTGCAGACCGGGGGATGTAATTTGGTTTGTGGTTATTTCTCAGTGAGCAGGCAGCTGCCAACGGGGATTCGAGATGGAACTGGAGCCGTGTGCCCTCCGTGGGATTGTCCCCATGCAAAACCCAGTTTAAGCTACCTTACAGAGAAGGAAAAAGGAAATTTGGGGGGTTCTGCAAATCACCAGGGACTGCAAACTATTCATTCGGATATCCAGTGAGTGAGTGTGTAAAAGTGCATACACAGCTAAGTCCTGCACAGGGAAAGCCAGGAAAAATGGGAAAATGGGGTCAGCAGACTCTCTGCTGGCAGTGGTAATGCCAAAAAACCAGCCCACCACTCAAGAGCAGATGGAAGTCTGTGTTCCCACTGGGAAAAAAAAAAGGGTCTGTGAAGAAGGAAAAGAAAAGAGGATAAACCGACCTTGTTAGGACAGTGATCTGCTCCAGCTCACATTTTCCAGGCACGGTGCTCAGGCAGCTTCATGGATGTTAATTAAAACTTGTGCCCTTCTCGAGGGATGCACTGAGGTACTACAAATAATAGTATTACCAGAAGCATCGGTACAGACAAATTAATTAAGGGTAATATTGGAAAGATGGAAGGCTGTTGGGATACAGAGGGAGGTGACAGTGCAGCCCCCCGCTGATGGATGTGCCCTCCCACCCAGTGGCACCATTTGGCCAGGCCACTGTGGCACTTCCAGGGACTTGTCCTGCCTCATTAGAGACCAAAGCCTGACTTAGCCGAAACCATGCAGCTGCTCTGTGGAAAAGCTGGAAGTAAAACCCAACTTCTCCTTCAGGGAGAGGAGGGACTCCGCTGCATCCAGTGCTGTGTGCTGCCCACCACTGCCTTGGGCATCAGGGGCACAGACCCCCCTGAGCCTGAGTGCTCCTCACTGGGCCTGGGGAAAGAACCAGCAACTTTGCCAGATGTTTGAACCCTGATTTTTCACGAACTGCCCATTTTCAGCCTCTGTGGGGGGAGGCCGTGGCCACACTGACCATGAACAGTCCAGCAATGATCACATTCACAGCTATTTTGGGAGACAACTGCCTGTCGCACTGTTCCTCCTGTGCACAAAGAGCCAGCGAGGACAGTGGGGGAAAAGCACAGCCCTGAGAAGTGATGCAGTTGAAGGTCGGGTAGGATCTGGTCCGATTTCCTGCGATTCTCTCCTCCCGGAGAGCCCGTGTGGATCCCGGGCCAGCGGCACCGGCCGCCAGCGCCGGACAATGGCCGGAGCGCCCGGCCGTGCCAGCACTGAGCCCTATCAGATCCTGCGGGGACAGAGGGGCCTGGCCGGGCTCCTGCGGCTCCCAGATACGGCCCTGCATTGTCTGGAGCATTTATTTCCATCCAGTTTTGGCAGCCAAGGTCCTTGGGACGCTTGGGTGAGGCAGCTCCTGTTGTGTTAGACTTCCATTTTCCTTCCTGCTCTTCCTCTTAAACAAAGCCATTATCACTGCCCTGATCTGACAGCGGGGCAGGGCAGAGGGGGCTCCTGCAGAGCCCTGCCCGGCCTCCCCGGCCCCTCTGGTCATCACCTGAGTGCTGTGATGGGGCCCCTCCGTTCATCCCCTGGATAGCGGGACGGGGCCCCTCCGTTCATCCTCTGGGCACTGTGACAGGTGGAGGCCACTAGGCTGCATTCTTGGAGCACTTTTGGAAAAGTCTGTGGCTTCTTTAGAAACATCAAAAAGAAGAAAACGATTCCAGTATAGCGGAGTCCTTGCTGAGACTGGACAGACAACAGACCGATGGTCCGCATGGATCTGCTGTGCGGGAAGGAGCAGAGGAATACGGGAATATGGGTCTCCAGCCACTAAAGCAGGGATGAAATGCTCTGGCTGGGGGCACCTGGAGGACACTGCCCAGAGGAAAATTTAACGGGAGCCCTGGGTCACCTCTCCGGCAGGTCTCCTTCTCCAGGCAGGAGCACAGCACAGCGCTGGAGCTATGTGAGAACAGCCTTGGCCAAGGCCCAAGGCGAGAGCCTTTCCAGACCCCTAATCCAGCATCAGAAGAGCATGAGCTGAATACCACTCAGAGCAGCGAGGCTTTCAGGAATGTGCTCTCGCTCAGGTAATTGGTGCCGGCAGCTCCTCTGCCCGGCCGCTCCTCTGCTGCTCCCGGCAGCACCGTGCTCGTTATCCGGAGCAGGCACCGGCACCGTGCGCACACGTGGCTGCAGAGCACAAACCATCCCACCTTTCCACCCTGAACCCCGCGGATGCTTTCGTTCATCTGGAGCTGCTGTTTTGTTCATCACTCCTCTTCCAGCATTCCCAGTTCCAGTGTTCCCAGAGAATGCTCAGCCCGTACTAATTACAGAGCCGAGAGGCCGGGATGTGAGCGTGGAGCAGACATGGATGCTGGGAGTCAGGGAACACTCCCTGCCAAGGCTGCACATGTGCTTTTGTACTCACTCATTGTTTGGCTGCTTTGTTTTTTCCCAAAGAGTTAAGCAGATGGATGGGAGCGTTCCCTGGATGTGCCCACGAGCCCACAGAGCCCTAGGAAATCCACTCGGGCTGGAAGCTTTTCGGATGAGCAGAGGTGGGACGGTCTTGCTCAAGAAGTGGGGAGAGAACTGAGAGGCAGAACAGGGAAGTGGGAGATTGGTGGTCCATGCCTGATTCAAGCCACACAGTCCAGGAAAACCAAAGGCATGTCCTGGTTGGAATAAATCCTGTTCCCTGTGGTGAGAAGCTGCAGCAGCTCCTGTCCTGGGAATTCACTGATGTGGGCGAGAAGTGCTGGCTTTGCACTGGGATAGCTTGTGCTCTCAAGTAACATTATCAGTGAGGCAGCAGATGGTCTTGAGCACCCTCCAGAGCTTCTGGATGTGGCTCATCACAGCCTCGGTCACCTTTGCTGGTGCCTTCTTTCTGCAGGAGCGTCCCTGGATTCCCCTGCCCTCCTGCCATGCTGATCTCCCCAGTGATGGCTCAGTACCTTGCCGTCCTCTGAGCCTCAGCCCACACTCTTGGTGCAGCTCAGCCTCCTCTCTGCAATTCCCATACATTGCTTCCAGGGCTCCCGGTGTCCCCTCCTCCTGGGAGGTGACATTCCAGGCCACAGGGCTCTTAGTCCATCTGCAAAGCTGCCCTGATGGGGAGTGGGAAAAGTCTGTGTCACAAACTCACCCAGACACAGGGGAAGGGAGGGAGAAGAGGCCCACAGCACCCCGGGAGCCCAGAAAAATGTCACCTGAAGGTCTTTTTTTGGTTACTCCTCTGTGAAGGCCAATGCAAGGTAGTGCCAACCCCCCAGACACGACCCTCCAGCACTGATGGTGCTCAAAGTGCCCCTGCAGAGGGAACAGGGCAGGAGCAGGAGGCACGATGGGGAGGAATGCAGGCTGAGACTGGCTGTAACAGAACAGACACCTCAGACAGGGTCAGTGTCTGCTTTAAAGCAGGATATTCCTGCCTCACAAACCTCTCATCGGTTCAGGGGGCACTGGGACAGTGGGATGGCTCTGGAGGTTCATGGGAAGCAGCTGGACACCAGCACTACTCCCAGGTTACATTTGTGAGAGCTCTGGAAAACGGTTTAACAACCCAAAATATAAAGCCGCATTTTTCTCAAAACGAGGGATTCCTGGCGATATTAACACTCCCTTATCACTGTGGCCACTGCAGAAGCACGTGCACCTCATCATCTGCAGCCCTCCAGGGAGAGAACACCCCGTCTTCCCACACTTCATTCCAGTGGAGTGCCTGTGAACATCATCCCCTCGTGGATTAAACAGGTGGAGAGGGATGGCAATGAGCAGATACGGCATCGAGCTCGCAGAGAGGCGGGTGCTCAGCTACAAGTGGGTGTGTGAAAGCAGAGCAACAGCTTCAATAATAGCCCACTGTCCCTGGGTTTCTCCCCATCCCATTTCTGGTTTCTCTCAGCAACCATGGGAAAAGCTTCGGGCCACCCAGCGTGCAGAGGCAGCACACAAGGGCAGCTGGAGGGATCTCAGCCAAGCTGGATCATTTTCTGACAGTAGGTAGGAACCAAGCTGCTGTTTTTTCTGAGCTGCTTGGAATAAAACATGCTCTGGCTCAGGCCCTTGTTCTGCAACTCAGCTCAGCCTCAGCTGATACAGGTGAGAAGTGTTTGCTTTCCTCTCGCTCAGGAGGACACGTCCAACAGCCTCCCCACCGCCCCAGCCCTGATTCCATCTCACCCAGTGAGGTGTGGTGAGAACAGCCTTTGTTCTGGTTCAGGCAGAGCCAGGAAGCCCAGGAAATCTCAGTGGAAAGGAGATCTTTCAAAGTTATCCAAACTAACCTTCAAAGATCTGTGCAATTTGTCTGGATGAGCCGCCTGTGCGGCTCCCAGCACCCGAACCTCTCCAGACTCCGGACCAGTGCTCCCAGTGCCTCCTGACTCCTCCTCAGAGTTGTCCTGGTCACACGGAGAGTCACGCAGGTGTGGGGGACATCCCTCTGGGAATGGCAAGGCCTGTGCCATCCCGGGGTCCTGCACCCACCTGGGCACATCTCACCTGCAACACGTTCCCAGTCACCCAGGCAAAGCCAGGGCCAAGCTGAAACAAAGGCAGTTTTGGAAAAATGCCTTCAGAAAAGGCAGGGAAAGGAAAAGCCTTGGGAAGGGCCTAGAGGGCCAGCTCTCTCCTGCCCCAGGGGGGATGGATGAATGGGACCTGGTGAGCTGCTCCAGCTGCAATTCCTCCCTGAAAATGAAAAAACCAGGAGAAAGAAAATGACCAAGAATGCGGGCCGCAGACACAGAGCTGTTTGCAAACAGGATGCTTTTAAAGCCTTCCAGGAGGCATGTGCTGGTTCTTTAATCCCCATCAGTTCATTTGTACCTACTAACATTTTACTGCTGCCCCATTACATCAGGCCGTGGTGGGACTGGAGTGGTGATGGGAGAAACTCAGGAAGTTGGGAATTCTGGGGAGATGGAGTGGATGAGTTATGTAGATCCTTTCTGTCACCAGGTCAGCCTTGGGTAAAACACTCAGATGCTTGAATACTTCTCCAAACTTGTACAAGCCCTCAAGCCTATAAAATTGGGTGGAAATGTAGGGCAGGAGCTCTTTGGAGACCCCACCTCCCTCCTGCTTTTAGGTAGGCCAAAAATACCCACAGATGGGCTGAAAATGGCAAAAATAAAAAAGGCAAGAGAGACCCTCCTCAGCTGCCCAAAGGTTTGTTTTTCACCCTGAGTGTCTCTGGGGGCTCAGAGGGTTCACCTGCTGCCCAGCAAGGTGCAGCCCTTCCCCAGGCCCAGGAGCTCTGGTTTCCAGCTCCTGCTCTGCTGCTCCAGGGATTCTACACAACAGTGGAGCCAGAATCATGTCAGCCAAACCTGTGGCACAATCGAAGAGTAATGAGGGGTTTAAATGTTATTAGGAAAGAAATTCCTCTGGAAAGTGTATCAGGGCTGTCACATGAGGCCCACTCATGGTTCAGTGACCCCAGTGGGGTGGAGGGCATCGCTGAGGGCACAGTGCACTGGGAAGACGTGGAGCAGGGAAACTCCCTTGGAAACGCAATTATTTTGTGTTTTGTTTGAGTACTTGGTGCGATCAGACCAGACAGAGTGTGAACAGCAGCCAGGCTGCTGGAGAAGTGGGAATGGGCTTGGGGTACAGAAATAAACACTACTCTACTGCAGAAAATGGGGAGGAGGATGTGAAAAGGATGCACAGAAAAAATCAGGCAGAAAGGAGAAAGAAAAAGGAATAAGATAAAGTTGGAAAGGGAAGGAAGAGAGGAGGTAAAAATCAGAGGCAGAAGTAAAGGGACAACATGAGCCAGGCTGAGCCTCTCACAGGATTCCCCCCAACCCAGCAGTGCTGCTCAGCCATTCCTTCCCCCTTGCCGAGAAGCAGGAATGCCTTTTCCCACTAGCACCATTTTGTTCCTGCCCTGGTTTTTCCTCGCCTGCTTTGTTCTTCCCCCTTACAAGCTCTTGCTGAGGGTAAGCGTTAATTCTTTCCAGGTGCTCGTGTCTCGCCATCCTGCTGTTCCCCTGTGCTCCCCACCACGTTCTCCAGCAGATTCTGCTTCACCTCCCCACAGGGCAGCACCCCTGGAGCCCTGAAAATGTCTGGCTGTTCCCAATCCTGAGAAACTCAGCCCTGCCCACTGCTTTGGGCCGCAGCCTCAGCTTTGCTGGGATTGCTTTTCCGTGGACAGTTGTTCAGGGTGAGCTCCCTTCCCAGCGCTGCCCCAGGGGACCCCTCCAACAGGGAGGTGACACACACAGAGCCTTCCCACCACCCAAAAGTGCTCAGAACATCGCAGTGGGGTAAGGGACAGGTTGGGGAAGGCTGCCTGACCCTCCAGAGCCTCCTGCCCTGAACCCATGGGAGCGTTTGGAAGGGAAGCCCAATAAAAGACCACTCAGAAACAACTCAGAGCCAGGCAAGGGGGCTGAGAGCACCTTGCCTCTTAATGTGTTTGCAATTCCTCAGCCTCCTTCCTCGCTCCTACAAGCCGAGGCCAGGATCCAAAGGTGAAATACCTGCATCTGCTCCCGCCGTGTCTGCGGCTCCGTGCAGACATTCCTGTTTCTCGGCATATAAACAGCCAGGTCCGTGTTCCAGGACAGCAGTGCCACGGCAGGGACACTTTACGATGTGTGAGCCCGACTGCCGGCTCTGGGGCGGGGGAAAGGCAGCGGAGCCCCCTGGCCCAGCGGGGTGAACCCTCCTGGGCCGCTCCCTTGACTGCCCTCTGCCCCGGGCAGACAGCACCCAAAGGAGGGCACGGCTCCTCCTGCACTCCAGAAGGCAGGATCATGTGGAGTCTGCTGTTGTGGGGGAGAGAAAAGCCCCGATGTCCTTGGCTACCAGGGCACACAGCAACACCTTCCCCATCCCATCCCATCCACATCCCTGGCACATGAGCACCCCCAAAGTACCAGCCACCCCAGCCTTAGCAGTGCACTCCCCTCTGAGGGCCCATTCCCAGCAAAAAGGGGGTCCCAAAAAGTGTCTCCTGAGCCTGGAGAGGGAAGAGCCAGCAGCAAGGGCTGCTCCATGCCAGCACTGCCCAGCCAGCACCAGCCCCCAGGCTGGAAGTGCCACTGGCGCTGAAACCACACTCCAGTGGAAGGGTGGGTTCCGTCCCCGTGATGGGAGCGGGTCCATGTTCCCACACGCACCAAAACTCCCAGGGACATTGTGGGTTTCTATGATTTGGGGATTTCAGTGAGTTTTGAAAGCCTGACCCAGGTTTCAAAGCATAACTGTGATGGTCCAGACAGGGCTGCTCTGCAGGAGCATCCATGAGTTCTGCAGCTGGTGCATCCCAGGAAGGAGGCCCCCAGCCCCAACCCCAGCCCCAGGCTGGATGCAGAGCACAGCCCCTCTGCCTTCCTCAGCCTCCTGGGAGCCCACCCAGCTCCTGACTGACCGTGCTGGTGAGCTGAAGCCATTCATTAATTGATTTGACATCAGCTGAGTAGCACTTTGTGCCGTGGCACAGCAGAGCTGCACATCAGAGCTGTAACGATGCTGTTGGTGCTCCTTGTGCCTGGAATGACAGAGGCCATCATGGGGCCTGCTGGGGTTGTTTTAGCTGGTGTCTGTGCTGAACCTTCCAGCCCCAGCCCCCAGCACCATCACCTGCAGGGAAGTCCCCAGCCTGGGGTGCTCCCAGCCAGGTCAGCCCACTCTGGGCTGGATGCTCCAGGACATGCAGATTTCAGGGACTTTCCCCTCTGGAAACACTTTCCCATCCCTCTTGCACGGAAGAATTACATGGAAGAAACAGGCTTGAACCCCCAGGCAGGGAATAAGGTGGTGCAGGGAGGGAGGCAGGGGAACTGCTCCTCGTTCAGAGGGACGACGTGACCAGATCTGGTGGTGTATATTGGGCACCTAGAGGTACATGTATCCCAAATACAGGGAGATACATCTCCATATCCCTAAGTGAGGGACTGGCTCCCCCTGTTCCTCTTGCCCAGAGTTATTTCACCGGCTGCTGCCTCCAGTTTCCCAGGGCTTCCAAAGGGGAGGTGAAGATAAGAGACATGAGAAGGAGAGACAGGCAGGACAATCCCGAGGAAACAAGGTTACTGGAAGCAGCGAGACAGGCTTCCTTCACCAGCCTGTTTCCCATTTCCTCCCCCTCCTCTGAAATTATCGTGGAGAATTTTTTCTCCCCCTCTTCACTGCCCAATATTTAATTGAAAACGCAGATCTGTAGCCCAGAGAGGTGTTATTTTCGGCACACGAAATAGAGATATCTCCTAGCAGCTGTCAATCCCGCTGACCTTAGCTTCTGTGCAGGCTTTTTTTTTTTTTCCCCCTCTCTTTCCTTTCCTATTTTTTTTCCCACTCTCTTTTTTCCTCCAGCCAAGTTACTGTTTCATTGCTCTCCGCTGGGACTCTGACAAGAGCCGAGCTCCTCGCAGATGACACAGAATAATTGAGATGTCCTTCTGCTGACCTTCAGTCCCTGCCAGCGCTCGCTCCCCTCCCGCTGACGAGCGGAACGACAGCTGAGTGGCACCGTGTGCTCTGTGCCCTCCCCGCCCCACACGTGGGGAGGGACACCCCCTTCCTGGGGGGGGAAAGGAGCTCAGGGGGGGAAAATCCCCCCGGGAATGCAGCAGTACCAGCGCTAAGACCAGCACCCAGCCCGGCACAGCACCCAGGGCAGGTACACAGCACCCACGGGGCAGCACACGGCAGTGCCAGGGACACGCGTGGCCACACGTGTCAGCATCCACCGCTGCCACCTCTGCCGGGCATAAACACAAGCAGGGAGACTCCCCAAGCCCGTGGGAAGCAGCACCAGGGCCCCGTTGATGCAGGTGCTGGAAAGAGGAGCAGGGGGATCATGGAATCACAGAATCATGGAATATCCTGAGTTGGAAGGGACCCAAAAGGATCATCCAAGGCCAACTCCTGGCCCTGCACAGACAGCCCAACAATCCCACCCTGTCCCTCAGAGGGTTGTCCAAACCCTCCTGGAGCTCTGGCAGCCTTGGGGCTGTGCCCACTGCCCTGGGGAGCCTGGGCAGTGCCAACCACCCTCTGGGGGAAGAACCTTTCCCTGAGATCCAACCTGACCCTGCCCTGACACAGCTCCAGCCCTTCCCTGGGTCCTGTCCCTGGTCACACAGAGCAGAGCTCAGTCCTGGCCCTCTGCTCCAGGGATTCAGGGTCCCCAGTGTGTGGGAGGCAGAGTCTGCTTCCAGATTGTACCTTGCCTGGATTTGTGAGTCTGGATTTCTGCTGACAAGGGAACATGCAGCCCCTGTGCCCCACTGGGGAGAGTGTGGTGTCCCCTTTCCCGGCCAGGCTCTGCTCTTGGGCACTCCCAGTGTTAAAAGTTGCCTCACACCGCAGATGAAACAATTACTTCTTCCACATCCACCGTATTTGTATGGGAATCTCACAGAAACACGGCATCAGCCTGACATTGCCCTCGGTTCCACAGGGGCTGCAAGTGCAGGCAGCAGCCCTGGCCATTAGCATTCCCTGGCCCGGGAGCTTCTCCACAGAGGAAGGAAGAGGAGATAGAGGCACTGGTTTAGATTATGGAAACGTTTAAAAGAGTCGGTGCTATAAGCAAAGAGGGTTGTTGGTTGTTGTTATCGCTGTGCCCAGAGATAAGCCATGAGTGGGGACAGGCCTTCAAAACAAATGCAATGAGAGACAGAGCCCGTCCCAGAGAAGTTTATAGTGGGAATAAACACAGTGGGCAAGGGCTGGAGGGAGGGAGATAAGGGGATGGGGAGCAGGGAGCAGCAGGGGGGCAGCTCCCCCACACTCCCCACAACATTCCATCACCCCAGCGAGCCAGGGGTGGGCTCCCCAGCACGGGCCATATCCTGGGATCCTACTGCAAAGAGGGAAGAGGGAGTAAAGGCTCTTGTCTCTCACCCTGAGCTCCATGTCCAGCCCAGAGGAGGGCAGGCTGTCAGGCTGGCTCTCTAAATCTCCGCTCAAACCCCGGCAGATTTTTCAGTGTCCCTTCAAAACAAAAACAAATTCATTTCAGAAAACACTATGACTAAAGGTTTTGACTTTTCCAGGTTTGTTTTTTTTTTTGTACACTTAATTTTTTTTCCAGTCTCCCCTATTCATCCAATTTGGCACCGAGGCACCGGGAGTTTTGCTTGTCCCCAGAGCGGTATTTCTGGTAAATACACCATTGTCCACCCTTGCTCCCCAGCGCTGGCCATGCCAACTTCCATTGTGCTGACAATTCATTCCAGGTGCGTTTTGCTCCTTTTTTCCCCTCAGCATATGAAAATGCCTATACAAAATAAATCTTGGTGACTGGGGCGAAGAAACCACCTCTCAGAACCAGCAGCCAGCCAGAGCCGAGCGCTCCCGGTGTGCTGAGCAGGAGGACAGATTGATGGGAACCTTCCTAAATCCATTAGCTCCAAAACAACCCCTGGGAGACGGACAAGTCCTGCTTGTGACTGGTTAAGTCAGACACTTTAAGCTGGGACTGGAGCACAATGGAAAGGCACTTCCAGAAATGCCCCACTGCCTCATCCTGGGGCTGGGGAGAGGGTGCCCCACTGGGGACACCCTGAGTTGGGAACTGTCCCAATGAATTTTAAAAGCAGCATCACTTCATAACTCCATGATCACAAATGCAGGTGCTATACCTGTGCTGAGACGAAAAACCTGAGGGAGGAGAAACACTTTGGCCCATCAAGTTACTGGCTGAGGCTCTGAACGAGCGACTTTTAATTCCACTTGTGCTCTGGGTCTGGCCCTGAGATATTTCGAGGAATATCTGTAATGGTTTAAAGGCATTACAAGGTGCTGGGAGTTAAAGTGGGAAATGTCTTATTTTGGCTTGGGACCTTAAAAATACAACGAAGAGCTTAGGTGAGACTCATGTGCGGAGCAGGAAACCCGCTGCCTATAAAACAGTCAAAAATGGAATCAGCAGAGGGTAAATGTAATGGCTTTAACTGAGCAAAGACAGTTTCATTGTCCATTCAGAGGGAAATGTCAACGCCACTGTGGAAATACAGCAATTTATAGCAAGGAATTATTTGGCAAAATGTATCCCAGGTCAATCGATGGTCAATGGTTGGGATTTTGGCTGTAAAATGCCATCGGGAAAAGGGGATGCGAGAGACATCTGTGTGGTGAGAAACACTGATTTCCAGCCTGTCCTCATTAAATAACGAGGAGGGTAAAGACCATTTACTCCAGGGACTGATGGGTACTAGGAAATGCTTATTTTCTTCACAGAAAGGGCTGTCAGGCACTGGCAGGGGCTGCCCAGGGAGGTGGTGGAGTCCCCGTCCCTGGAGCTGTCCAAGGAAGGACTGGACGTGGCACTCGGTGCTCTGGGCTGGGGGTCAAGGTGGGTCACAGATTGGACTCACTGAGCTTGGAGGGGTTTTCTGACCTAAATGATTCCATGATTCTGTGATTTTCATTGCCCTGGGCACCTTGCGTGTCCTTCTGTCCAGTTTCACCTCCTGTCCCAGCACCTGCAGAAAGAGATGACACATCCCCAGGGACAGAGGAATGCATGGAGAGCCCCAATCCCACTGCTGATGCTCCCATTCCAGTCTGCCCATGCAGCAAGGGTTGGTGATTACCCTGAATTGACATTTCTCCTGGATTTTCTGGCTCATGAGCAGTAAATCAGCCACTGCCGGGAGCGTGACCCATCCTGGGAGCAGAGCTGCTGCCTCTGGGCTGGGAACCTGCTGCTGAGTAAGGGAGACAGGCAAGAAAATGGTCAAATTTCACCCTTTTTGGGAGGGAAATGGCACCAACTGGGACCTGGTAACCCCAGCATTACCCCAGAAAGACCCTGCAGGCTCCCTGGGTCACAGGAGGTGGGACCAGGAACACCCTCCCCCCCATGGTGCGACTTTATCAGCACTTAATTAAAACTTGACAAGAAGATTAACACACAGAGGGAAGTTTTAATTAACTTAATATCACGTTCAATTTCCCGATTCGTTGCAGTGTTCAGACACCTGCAGCTCTTAATGCAAAACCAGACAGGAACAGGGAGCACAGGGAGATCAGAACCCATCTAGAACCTTCTGCCCTGCCCTTGTTCACCCCCTCACCCTGGATACCTGCACACTTATCCAGGTGCTGATGACAATGGGCCCAGTTCTCCTCTGGGCCTGTTGGACCCAACCTAGGGATGTTTTCTGTACAAAATGCATTTATTTGTTTGAATTTAATTTACTTATACTAAGTTCTTGAGGGCTCACAAAGCAAAAGCCATTTCTCCCCTTTCTCCCACTGTCCAGTGGCTGTGGGAAAAGGCCAGGAGGATGGCAAGGAGAAGGGTCCTGGGTGGCTGGGGCTTGGTGCTGGAAGCACATGCTGCCCCTCCATCCACCTCATGCTGCTACTCAGGGGTGCAGAAAGGGAAGTCATCCATCAAAAACATCCCTGCCCCACTCCTCCTGGCTATTCTGGAGCAAATAGCCTGGAGCAGGAGGCTTCTCTAGGAGTGGCACATGGGTGAGTCCAGCTCCAATTCAAAGCAGGGGAAGGGAAGGCAGAAAGAAAAGAAGGCATGGGAATTGGGAATACTGCCCTTCCCTCCTTGCTCCCACGCCTTTCAGAGCAGTTAACTGCCATGGAATTATGGGCCCCAAATTAGGGAGGTACCAGGAGCCCTGGGCCATCCCCTACCTGACCTTCACCTTCAGCTGCCTCACCTCTGGGCACTGAGGGCGAGGCAGCTCTGAGTGCCAGAGCCCCTGGTCCCTGGAGTATGGAGCAACTTGGGAAGCTCTGGACCACCGGGAGCCCCTGGGGCTGCTGCTGAAGGGACACTGAGTGCAGAGGCACAGGGACATCCAGCACACCCCCAGTAACTGCACAAGCCCCCACCCTGAACCTTCAGCTCGTTCAGTCAGGAGCTGTTTGCCAGGCAGCAAACCAGTGTAACTGTGAACTTTCTCCTTCCCCTGTTTGTGCCGTGTCACCTCGTGCCTCCCCACAACGATTTCCTGACAACCTTGGGAGGAACAATGCACTGACCAACTATTTTTTCCTCTGGATATTTGCAGCCTGTGCACGAGGAGGGACGAGGAATGAGGGTGTCCTGCTCCAGCTCCAGCTCTGAACACCTCACAGTGCTGACAGGTTCATCCACCCGGCTGGGTCTGCTCATTCCAGGGGGAAGAGTGAGGCTTGTTTGTTTTTCATCCATTTCTTTGGAGAATAGTCATTATGAGATGAGAACAAGGTAACTCAGCTTCAGCAGGGATAATCTCATCCGTGCTGCAGAGCTCTCCAAAGGCAGGTCTCTGCTGGACACATCCTTTTGGCTTTTTGTGCCTTTATTTTTTGGCTGCCTTCATACTTCATGATGCTTTGAATTCAGTTCAATGTAATTTAACAAGCTGTCGTAGTCCCATTTTCTAGTTCGTTTGAGACTGGTTGAGGAAGGAAGGGAGATGTCCTCCCAGCACCCTTATAAATGAGGAGAGTTGGACATCAGGAGTTGATGATCCTTGTGGGTTCCTTCCAACTTGGGATATTCTATGATAAAAGAGGATGGGCCTGGGTGGAGGAACATGGGGAGGGATGGAGCCCTCCGTGAGGCAGCTGACTCCTCCATCCCTCTGGAGCAGGGACTGAAGGAGCTGTGGCACCAGTCCCAGTGCTGCTGTGCCAGCTGGTTTCACTCCTGGCTGGCAGTGAGGGGAAGTCAGGCAGCAGCAGCCATCCTCCCCCTGAGCTGCCTGCTGAGATTCCCAGCAGAGAGGAGCAAAACTCACCATCCGATACTGGGTTTGGGACACAAACAGCTCCTTTGCCCATCTCCTACACTGGAACACCTACTGGCATAAGGCTGTGACTGACACCAGCCCTTGTCACCTCTATTCCTAAATGCTTTCATTATCTTTGGGAACCTCCCATCCCCAGCTCATTCCCACAAGAAGCGGAAGGACGGGCAGCCATGGGAGATGGACAAGCATCTAAAATGCTTAATGGACAGAAAGAGGCTGTCCTGAGTGGGGGTCCCAACCTCTTGTAATAATTCAGAGGGAAGAAGAGAGGCAGCCCCTCCTCCCCCACCTTGTTCCAATATGCTGTAGGGTTTAAAGGAGGCTCCCCATGGCGAGGAGCTTCAAAGCCTCACCAGCCCCTCCCTCCGAGTGTCCTCCTGGTTCAGTTCCACCCTCCGCATTTCAGTGCCTTTCATCCTTCCTCTTCTTCGTCCTCCTCGTTAGGAGGTTCCCTTCCCCCCCTCCCGCCCACTCCCACCCTTGCTGGAGACTGCCTTTGGTCAGGAGCCCAATGGGAACCAGCTGTCAGGCGTAGCTGGGATATGCTGGAGAAAACAGCTTGAAAATGCCTCCCCCCACTTCCCCCTCCATGGCAAAGAAAAGAATCCTGCCTCAAAATGGCCCTGCAGATGGAAAAGGCATCCTGAAGGCCACCCTCCTCCTGACCCGTGTGGGTCCATCCGCTGGCTGGGTACCAGGAGGTCCCAGGTCCTGGCTCCCTTTGGAATCATGAACCCATCCTGTTTGTCCTCCTCCTGCCAGCAGGACCTCCTGACCCACACCGCAGGAGCCCAGGGCCCTTGTGCCGGAGCATTCGCGTTAATCCTCCTTTTCCGACCCCAGTGCACCTCGCTCCAGCATTGTTCCTCAAAGATGTTCCTGCCCTTCCCGGCCTGGGGGTGGTTGTTGTTTAAACAGCAGCAGCAGCCACACAAGCTGCTGGCTGTCCTGCCTTTCCAGGGTGGTCTGTAATTGCTTCCTGTCCTCTCCAGCAACTGCCTTCATTTGTTTGAGTTTCTGCCTAATCTCAGAACTGGGGGAGTTCGGAATGAGAGATCCTTAGTCCAGGCTCATGGGTGTTTCCCTGTGCTGGGACAAGCTGAGCCAGTTTTGGAGCTCCAGCCTGGTAAGGTCACAGTCCCACAACCAGGAAAAAAGGCTGAACGCAAAATAACCCGGGGAAGCCGGAGCCCGGTCTCAGCAAAGCTGAGCCCTGGGTTTAGGGCTGCTGTGAGACCCAGGTTTCTGTGGTCCTTGGATGGCTGGAGCCCAGGTGTGTGCCGGCAGGAGCAGGAGTGCAGAAAGGAACGGGGGGATGGGGAGAAGTGAAATGCTGTTTCTCAGACTTCAGAGCTTCGCTGTTCTTGGTCGTATTATGGTCTGGGCTGTGCTTGGGGTGGATTTTATCCAAGGCAGTTCGCACACATCCCGCTGATTTCCCAGCGTGCTGATTCCGTGTCTCTGTGCTGGCCTCTGAGCTCCCATTATCCTGGAGCAGGAAAACGGGATGCTGGGGGCCAGCCCCGAGCAGAGCTGAGCTGCTCAACAGGCTCCAGACCAAACACTCCAACTTTCTGTTTTCCCCTCTCTCCAAAGAGGCGAACTTTGGTTTTTGTTGAAATGGAACGTGCTGTGGATAATGTCCACTTCCAACAGCAGTTTCCACACAGATACACTAAAGCTTTAAAGGAAAATGCCCCAGGTGGTGTTTCCAGAAATAAGAAACATCTCCCAGAATAAACCTTCATGGTCTGTCTGGAGTAAAAAACCGGACAGGCTTTGTTTTGGGGTCTGGTGTGTGACTGAGGCAAAAGGACAGGGATGAGAGGAATAAGGTGTAGGGCAGCCCCGACCATCTGCCTTCCAGGTCATCTCCAACCCTGGAACATCCTCAGGCTGTGCCACTTCCACCTCTGCTATGAGGTCTGTGTCAGCAGGATCTGTGTTCCACGGCAGAAGTCTGGGAGGAGTGTCCTTGTTGCCCAGAGATGTTGTGGAATCCCCACCCCTGGAAGTGTCCAAGGCCAGGTTGGACAGGGCTTGGAGCAACCTGGGCTAGTGGAAAGTGTCCCTGCTCGTGGCTGGAGGTGGAACTGGCTGAGCTTTAAGGTCGTTTCCCACCCAAACCATGATTCTAAGATTCTATTCTGCTATTTAATGTCCTTGGGATAGAGGAGATTTTTCCCTTCAGAAGGAAATGAAGCCACAGTGTGTGTTTCAGATCGGGGATACTCGGATCCAGCCAGTCACTACAGATTATAAGCCCAGTGAGAAATGCAATGGATGCTAGTTATATCTCTGTGGGATGGCACTTCCAGCTGGGATTTGGATGTGCTCCTGGCAATCTTCAGACAGTCAGAGCTGGATGAGAAGAGTTGCAAGTGGGAGGAGAGGTGACTTGGTGGTCGGGAGTCTCGGAGAGGAACAGTGGTGAGGGATGGATGGGAAAGGAGAGGATTTTCCTGGGGTGTGAGATAAGGGGGCTGTGGGCTGGACTGGGATGTGTATGGAGGGGAGGCAGAGGAGGTGAAGGTCACTGCTGTGCCTGGGAGGGGATCTGTGTGTGTTCCCTGCCCGTGCTCAGGCTGCTGGTGCTTGTGCCCTGTGCTGGCAGGACCTTCAGGGTGGAACAGGGGGATTATCCATGAGGCCAGAGCTGCTGGGAGTGAATGGGAATCTTGGTGCCCTCTAGCACCCCTCCTCATTAGATGCTGCTGGAGCAGAGATGACAGCTCAGGATGGGCTGGACTGGATCCTTCTGTGCCTCCTGTGGGGGTCACTGCTCTGTGCTCTGGGATTCCCAGACAGACAGCCTGGAGTTAAAGCAGCCACAAAACCAAGGACAGAACAAGCCCATTCCCACCCCTTACTCCTCTAAATATTTTCCTGAATGGCTTTTCAAGCTGTTCCTGGTCCAGATGCCTCTCACACACACGTTGCACATCTCTCTGCTGCCTGAAGTGAGTGTGCCGGACATCGCCCGGCACAGGATGGAAATCTATTGTCCTCCTGGCTAATTGGAACTGCTCAAATATGATGTGTTAGGTCAGATCTTATATGTGCCTGCATATACTTTAAATTAATGTATGGACAATACAATAGATGATGGCTTTTTAATGCCCCTTGCTGCACGTAGACCCCATGGCAGATGCTGTTCAAAATGCTTCCACAGGCACTGCTGCCGTGGTGTGATGGGAATGGCCTTTCCCATGCTGGAGCCAAGAGCAATTCCCTGGGCCAGTCTGGCTGGGCTTCACCTCACAGGACAAGATCTGGCCTTAGAGACACCTGCTTTTCCCCCTCTGGAGCTGCACAATGGAGACAGATGCTCAGTATCTGGTGCAGCATCTCCAGTACAGCCCAAATCCCTTCTGTGCTTCCAGCCTTAGGATCACGCTCCAACAGCTCCATAGCCCTGCAGGCTCTCTCCCTTATTTTTCCCTGCTCATGCCTCCAGCAGCTCGGGCCCCCTCCTCCAGAGCTCCAGGTCTGTCCCTTCACAGGGTGCACTGACCAGCAAGGACAATACAGGCTGTATAGAGGCTGTTCCAAATGAGGCCCAGCTGAGGAACAACCAGGAGTGTCTGCCTGGGTGTCCCCACCGTGAGATCCTGGATTTGGGCTGGTGTACTTAATGTGGCCCCAGTTCCCTCCCAACTCTGCTTCTGCTCAGTCCTCTGCTTTTTGGCACCAAGTATCACCAATATCCATCCCCCTTCCTCATATCCGCTCCCTCACTCCTTCCTCAATTACACGGAGCTCTTAATGGACCTCTGGTCTCTTTTCTGGCCTCTCTTGCTTCCCTCACAATTCAGACTGTCAAGAGCTATCTGTTCTCAGAGAGACAAGCTCCATGCTGGGATGTGAAAAGCAGGGAGGAATTTGAGTTGGAAGAGAGCTCTCCAGCAGTGAAGTGCAGCTGGGCCACAGGGGACAATGGGAATGGCCACGGAAGCTCCTCTTGTCCTTGTCTGGATCACCTGGGTGTGACCTCAGCTTCAGGAACTGTGCAGACAGAGTGCTCCGTGCTCCAGGTGGATCCCAGTGCTCGGTGCCAGCCCTTCCCCTCACAGACGTCCCCATCCACTGGGACGCCCTGGCCACGACAAGGACAAGCCCTGGACAATGAGCCTCAGGGACAAAGGAAGAGGAAGGTGTAGCCCTGGATTGAGGGAAGAGGAAAGAACACTCCCAGCTGACAGACAAGAATGAAGTTGCTTTTCTTCTTGGCATGTTTCTCTGGCTACCAGTGACGCCGAGGGCTGGCTTGGAGCATTATTCCAAAGGGCTCCAGCCTTGCCAAGGCTTTGACATTGCTGGTCAAGGTATTTGCATGGACTTTCTGAACCAACAAAGAGACAGAATCTGATTGGTACCAGAAAGATATGGGGGAGAAAAAAACATACATGGTTCTGATTAGCTTCAAACCCATGGTAATAAACCAAAATTTGGGAAGCAATTAGAAAGGAAGAAGAAGAGCAAGAAGAAAAGGGGGAATGAGAGAGTCGCCTGGCGGTCTCAAGGCAGCCTTTCAAGGATCAGGATTTGGATGAAAGCCAACATATCAGCTCTAATCTTTGGCTTTTTGTTGGACTTAACAAGGACTTTAAAATGAATCCAGTCGCAACTGACGGGCCCCATATGGATGCTGGTTTGAAACCTCCTCCTCAGCATCGAATCAAATAGTCTGGGACCACAGAGAGCTGGTCAGGAGATTGAAAAGGGAAAAACAAAGGCAGGAGCACAGACGTGGCCTCACCCCCCCCCCCCCCCACACACACACACCCCCCCATGGTGCACACTCACACACGGGCTGGGCATGGACACACCGGGCTCCGTTTCAGCGCAGAGTCACCGCAGACAAGTGGCTTTGTGGCTCCACAGAGGAGCTGTCTGTGACCATGACGATACCACAGTGACATTTCCCTTGATGCCACTCAGCTTCCCAGACTCGCTGTGAGTTCAATCACATCTGCATCTGGAGAGCGCCTTCATTTACTGCCTTTTATTTCAAACTTGGATAAAATAAGTGTGGATATTTTCCTTCACATACAAAAAAAAACAATTAAAAAAACGTCTTTCCCTGCTCTTGCTCTGAGCTGGCGCATCTCTCATCTCCCTAAGCTACAACACAATGTGAGAACAAAGGCATCTGACCTGTATCCATGGCAACCCTCAAATTCTACACCTTTGCCTTTTGTACAAAGTTCCCCCTCCCTTCCTCTGTACACACGTGTGTGTACACACTGCCTGCTTCCTGCCAACGTGCACACACATATGTGGGTACATATAACTCACACTATAGATATCTACATCTATTTTAAAAATGCCGTTTCCGACTCTTACAAGAGCTTCTGCGTTTGCCTCATGTGCCAACTGAACTCCCATTTATTCCACAGTGGGGTTTTCCTCTCAGGTGCTGGCAGGGTTAACTAAAAATCCACTGATGGCCACAAGGTAGCACTTGGTTCAAGGAAAAAAAGCAAGTGTTTCGAGCAGAGAGAAGTAGGAGTGTAATAAGGGATTATTGGATAACACTTGGCATGCCAGGGCTGGAACAGCTGGCCTCTGCCTTTTTGTGGCCACTGCCAGCGATCCAAAGGGGCAAACACCTCCTGAATCCTTCAGTCAGCACCACAGTAAAGGCACCATATCCCTGCGAGGACAAAGGGAACAGCAACAAACATCCATTTGATTGTTCCAAAAGGATGTGCCGAGGGCAGACCCTGCTGGGCCATGTTTTTAGCACCCGCTTTCGCTGTCATCACACCTGGAGCAGCTCCTGGCTGCAGCCAACTGCCCTATTGGGATTGCCCTGTGCCAGGCACGAGCACGGCTGTGGATTTGTGCTGGCCATGGGTTTGTGCTCCTCTGCCTTGGAAGGTGTCAGCCGTGGTGTGGCGGAGGGTGTGGGACGGCTGGAGAGCGGCTCCCAGCAGAGCCGAGGTGGGCTGGCAGCCAGGAGCCAGGCACGGGCAGAGGTCCCTGCAGAGGGCAACAGGCTTGGGTCTCACCCCAGGGAAAAGGGCAGGACTTCTGACGAGGAGCAGCTCAGCTCTGCTCCAGGCACTGACCAGAAGCCAGACCTCCCTGTGGTCCGGCTGGGACACCAGTCCCTGGGCAGAGAGGGCACAGCCAAACCTCTCCCCTCCCTCCCTCCCTTTTAAACGCTTCCAGTTGTCAGTGCAGCAGTATAAAACCAGCTGAACTGTGGTTAGAGACAATGAATGATGCAACAGAATCCCTCATGCAGACATGGAAGGTTTGCTGCTTATTTCCCTTCAGCAGGAGGCCCGTTGTGCATGGGACCAGCTCCAAACTCATTGACGTCAGCAGAAAGACTCCCTTTGACTTCAATGGGCTTTCACTGGGACCATTATTCCCTGGGAGAAGCCACTTACTGGGAAACCAAGGGAGGATCTAAATTTGTGTGGAACAAACATCGCGTGGCCTTGGTGCTCCACAGCACCAAACCATGGGATGGAGACTGCATTTCCCAGCATCCTGCACTCCGTGTCAGCCAGCAGCAGGAACCTGGACAGCTGCAGGCCAGCCATGGAGATGGCTGATGCTGGTGCTTTCTCCGAAACAGGAATGTCTGAAATACTCAGGGGTACAGTCATTGTTTCATTGCTGGGCCAAGGTTTCACTGGATTGGCCAAACTCCCAGGTATTACACTGAAGGTGGGATGGCTGGGAAGCAGGACTTCTGTTCCTGCACCCTCTGACAAACCCCACTGGTCCCTGTGCCTCAGTTTCCCTGTTAGTGAAGGACATCCTTGCAGGATGATGGGTTGTCCCATTTCTGCATGAACAGTGGAAAGACAGCCTCGTTTACTGGAAGGTGTCCCTGCCTTTGGCAGGGGTTGGAATGAGATGACCTTTAAGGTCCCTTCTAACCCAAACAAGTCTGTGACTCTGTGAAAAGCTCCCTGTAGGACGTTACTGGGACTCCCATAGCTCCAGTTATGGATTTATTGGAGGCACAGTGTGACTTGGCAGAGGGTCCCAGCTGGGCAGACACAGCTCAGAAGCCAAACTCCAGGGGCTGCCTCACCATTTGGCATGATCCCTCTCCACTCCCAGAGCAGTGCCATCCACAGGTACTCCTGACTGCACTCTCAAACCTCTCTGGAAAGTTTTTCCCAAGCACTTTGGAGAATCCAGGCAGCTCAGTGTGAGTTCAGACTGAAATGGTGCCTCTATTCCCCAGGGAAGATTCTCCACTTCTCGCCTTACCCATCTAGGAGTGGCTGAGGCCCTTCTCACACCCCAGGCTCTCCTGTGCCTGCTGCAGATGCCACTGAACTTTGCTTCAAGACTTCATGTATCAACAGGATTGAGGACTTTGGGCCTGTAGTTCAAATTCCTCGGCCCCCTGAAACAAAGCCTCCAAGCTGTTTGACACATGGGAATGAAAGGGGAAGAGAACGCTCAATAAAAGGACCAGCGCACACCAGTTCCTGTCCTCAGCTGGGAAGGTTTGGACACGCAAGCAGAACAGAGGAGCTGTCTTCTTCCTGCCCTCTGCTCCATGACCCAGACTCCTCCACCCCTCCAGCCTCCTCCTCCTCCGTGGGGAGCAGGTCCGGAGCGAGGAGCATTCCAAACACCCCGCTGGCACCATGTTTATACAGCGTGTCCTCCTCGCAGAGCTGCTCAAAAACAGCCACAGAAAAAAAAAAAAAAGGAAGATTGGAAAACAGAGAGAGGGAAGAAATGAACAGCTTGGGCTTTTTGGCCAGAAAACAGCATTTTTTGTTTGTTTTTGTAGCAAAAAAAAAGAAACCCTGCCAGAGAATCCAGAGTTTTCAAATTTGAAGGTGTATCTTGAACTAGAGATAGGGAACTGGATATTTGCTTTATTCCCTTTTCCTACATTAAATAAGGCCCATCAAGGACTGATGTTTTTGGCGTGAATAATCCTCTCTTTATCGCTCCTCTGGGTCAGGAAAGGAGCAGGATCCATATGCTTCAGTTCCAAAATCAAGAAGAAAACAATGGAGATGTTCATTTATGGACCTTGAAGTGGTGGTGCAAGGCCCGAGCTTGGCTCCTCTTGGCTGTTGTCTTCATTTGAAATCACAGTCCCTGGAGGATGCTGGAAGAAGCTGCTCCCCAGTGCTCCAAAGGCATCTCCAAAGGCATCTCCAGCCACAGCAAGGGCCGTTTCCTCTGACACTTCAACAAACTGGGATAGCACATGGATTGCCGCCGTCCCTTCTGGGTGTGAAATAGCCACGTCTTTCCAGGAAGCACAAGAAAACTACTGCTGTGCCAACAAAACCATGGACAACATCCACGTCTCCCAGACTTAACCATTTTCAGGGACACAGAAGGACTTTTCCTTAAAGAGCACCATTAGTTCCTTTAGCAATCTCTTATGAGACCCTCATTTTAGGATGCAAAACATTCTAGACATAATAGATGTAGGTGCCACTATTTGCTGTAGGCAGGGGAGTCTAGAGCTTAAGAGCACCACTCTAAGCCAAATTCCCACACCATGCTGCCAAAAATACTTTTGAGTGTGTCTCACTGATGTGAAACATTTCTCTGTGTTTTTTCCTCCCAACATCTCCATTTCTTGTTGCCAAATGCAGAAAGGAACATAGTACAGAGACCCTCGTTTCCTCCCCAAGGTTGGAGAGGGGCCACTCTGCAGGAAACATGGCCTAGGTTTAGCCACAGAGCGGTATGAGGATGATACACAGAGTAGGGACAGGTTCACCAGGTCTGGGATCAAACACAGAGTAAGGACACGTTCACCAGGTCTGGGATCACACACAGAGCAGGAGCACATTCCCCAGGTCTGGGATCCAAGGGAGCTCTCAGGGACATGATGGGGTGTTCTGTGCAGGGCCAGCAGTTGCACTGATGATCCATGTGGGTCCCTCCTGACCCCGGACATTCGATGACTCTGTGATCCTGAGCACCCTGATGGTGTGGGACCACAGAGCTTCACAGGCCAAAAGGCAGTGCCGTGTGTCTGTTCCTCCCTCACCTTTCCCAGGCAGTGAACCAGGGAATGTCCCACTAATTCACCCTGGTATCATCTGTTTTCTGCTTTATTTATCTCTTGGTTCTCAGTCACGCATGGAAAGGGTTAATTAAGTGCCCGGTGTGAAAAGCAGGACACGAGGGAGTATCCTGGGAATACCCTGCTGCAGTCCCTCGTGAGGCACAGAAACAGCTCCTGCGATGAGCCACACTGGAAGCGCAGGTCGGGGCTGTGCTGTCCCCTGCAGACCCGTGGGTGTGAATTCGAGTGCCGATATGAATTATGTTGTTAAGCAAAGGGCTGGGAGTGCCAGACGGAGACAGCCAAGGAGTGGGAAGATGTTAGGGATGCTTCCTCCATCTGTCCCCAGTCACACGTTTCGGTCCCAGGCCTCGCCACGCCCTTCCCACATCTGATCCGTGGCGTCCACAAAGTTCTGTTCACCCTTCCCTGGATCAGAACAGCCCCTTTCTGTTTTCTGTTTTGGCTGTGTCTCTGGAATGTCTCTCTGTGTCTCCTGCCATCCTGCAGCCCCTTCCCAGTCTGCCCACTGGAACTTTGTCACTGGGCTTCAGCTATGACAGTGTGAAAGACCTGCAGTGAAAGCAAAGCTCCTGTCAAACCTTACCCACTTTTCCACCTAATTTCACACAGGACTTTGCCCACTTGCCCGTGTGTTAAAGTACTTCTTTTCAGAAAAATTCTGTGTCCATTGCTTCCGGATCAAGGATACCAACCAATGGGATCAACAGCTTCATCCCTGGGCTTTGGAGGCTCCATTTTGGCTTACTTTGCCTGGACAGAGGAAGGCCAACCTCATCTGCCCCCCAGAAAACATGTGTGCAGCTTCTATTCTGTTTATATGAGACAAATAGCTTGGAAAAGAATCCTGGTTTTGATTCATTCACAATATTCCCCCCTTCATAATTGTCCATGGCACTGCACCACACCAAGCTTTAAACTGATATTCTGATGGACCTGCAACACGTACCCCAAGTGCACATCCCTGTTCCCAGAGTGGAGTTTGGCTGTTCCAGTGCCTCCCTTGATCCCCTTTGATCTGTGGGCACAGCCCGACTGAAGTTTTATTGCTGCTGATTAATTCCCTGGGAGGGAACTGTTGCTTCCCTCTTTCCTCTGCCAGGGTTTGGGGCTGTAAAGAAGCCTCAAATTTACTGTGAGCACAATGTCCTGGTTTACAAGGGGAATGCAGCTGTCTGAGCAGGATCAGAGCTCTCCTGCAGCGTCCCAGCATCAGAGGCATTCCTGGGATCGTCAGCAGCCAAGGAGCACTGACAGCAGCAGCAGGAGCACTGCTGGTGCTTCTCCACCTGGGAAGGCACCTCCAAAAGATGGTGTAATTAATTCAGGCTGGGCATTCCTCTGGAAATGGGGCAGTTTGGTTGGCACAGGGCAGCAGCCACCTCCCAAATTCAGGCACATCAGTCCAGCCTCTGGAATGTGCCAAGGAATGGGCTGCAGCTCCAGTGCTCATCAGGCTCGATGCTTGTACGAGGTCCTGCATTGCCTTGGACTTGTGACCTTGCTCAACGTGTTCCCTTCCTGCAACAAAAGCAAGCAGGTCACAAGGAACATGGACAACCCCAAATAATCACTTTGGCTGTGAGAGCTGGCAATGTGAAACAATGGTTGTCTTTGCTGGAGGGAAAAAAGGCATTTGTTCTCCCTCCCTGCACAAGATTCTCAGGGAAAGCAGGAAAGTCAGTAAAATCAGAGAGAAAAACCCGTTAACAGCAAGATTTGCCAAATAAGTGAGCACATTCAGTGGCCTGGAAAATGAGCCGGCGAGTGATATAAGAGCTCTTTCTGAATTCTGCGCACTCAAGGAAACATTTAATACATCTTGAAGAAAAAATATGCCTGGGCTCTTGCTGCTGGCGTAAATATTTGTGTTCGCAAGTGTTGGCAAATATTTGAGCCATCGATGTTGTTTAACCAAGAGCTTTGTCTCGCAGAGTCCATCTCCCTGTTTGGGCTCCCCTGGAATCACATTAGCCAGAGGAATCCTCTTGGTATTTATGTGAGGGATGGGATCAGAATCATTTCCATTCGTGCCTTAAAGCCCGGGCAGTAGCTTACAGGAGGTGACCAAGAAAGGGCATTGGAGGAGCTGACAAAGGTCGTGCCCTACATCAGTTTGCTCTTGGCACAGTCTTCTTTAGATGGTAAATTTAGCCTGGATTTGCAGGCATGGAGTTGTGCTGAAGGACTTTCTTGCCTCTTCAGTAATTTCTGAGCTTTTATTTACTGTATTACATATAAGGAAACAGAGGAAAAACAATTTGCCTCCCCACATGGCTGTGGTTGTTCAGGTCAGAGACGTGAGGACTTAATACCCCTCTGTAAAAAACTCTCATACAAGAGTTTGATGTCTCAACAGCTTCTGAGGGAAGAAAATCAAAATGCAGGGACAGCAGGAATTGCAGCACTGGCAGCCTGGGAATGGAGAGGAGCTGGCCTTAGCTTCTGCAGCTGGACTGTGACCACATCTTAGGCATACAATGGGTATGTCACTTGTTCAGTTTTTCTTTTCCTTCAAGACCAAACTGTGGATTCCCCATCCCTGGAAGTGTCCAAGGTCAGGTTGGACGTGGCTTGGAGCAACCTGGGCTAGTGGAAGGTGTCCCTGCCCATGGCAGGGGGTGGAATGAGATGAGCTTTAATGTCCCTTCCAACCCAAATCATTCTGGGATTCCATGATTATACCCCAGAAATGTTCCTTGCTAACCCATATATGGACCTTGCTAATGTTGCCCTGAAGCTGCTGCAGAGCATTCCCAGCTGTAATCCCAGCTCAGCAGTGCATGGAAACATCTAAATACATGACAGCTGTTTCCATAGTGACTTTGTGACTTGTCTCTCAGACCTGTCCTCCCTGTGCCCACTGTCAGTGACAGCGTCACTGAAAAATTGTCACATCAAGAAACAATTAGCAAGAAAGTCCTAAAAATTGCTGGAGTAGTTTCTTGAAAGGTCAAGGGGTGCCTTCACAGCATTATGGATAACTCTGGGACTTGGCAGCAGGACACTCAAAGCCTTTTGTACCCAAGCCTGGTTCTAGATAACGTACTGAAGATGCTGAACTGGAAAAAGATGTCAAATCAAATCCTGACAGAACCCAACAGAAATTGCCATGGCAGCCAGCTGAGAGCCAACACGGAGGGGGTCACAGATGAGTAAGTGTGGAGTGAACAGTCGTGAAGCCACCACAGCCTCATCCAGCCTCTGGTAAGGACCACAGCCGGGGTGATTTTAAACAACGAGGACACACCTGGATTTCTCAGAAATGGGCACACGAGACATACAGGAGTGCACTCCAGGCTCTTCCACCCTTTTTAGTCAGTGGAAGATGTTTAAGCAACCAGAAAAAAGCCCTGAACTGCATTTCAGGTGCGAACCTGATCCACCACTGTTATGACAGGTAGGGCAGCATGGATGGAGTAAGAGTTCCTGTTCCGTGCCCTTGCTGGCAGGTTCCTTACAGTTAATGAATTAACCTCTGAATAAACAAACAGCTGAAAAGGCCCTTTCCTAACCCAGCCAAGTACAAACACAGCCTACATTCTTCTGATTATAAACCCACGAGTGCAGGACACACTCCTGGGAATGAGCTCGATATGTTTTCTCTTTGATTCCACCCTCTTGGGAAGATTAAATAGTGTCATTGCCAGGTTAATACAGAATGACCTCAACGTCTAGAAACATTATTGCATTGCAAATAAGACTGACATTTACATATCTCCCCATTGCCCAAGGGTACAGCATCCACGTTCCAGGTGCCTGCACCAGGAGCATGCTGGAAGGCAACAGTGCAGAGCAATGCAGGGAAAGCAAAGGCCTCACACTCAGCACTAATGGCCAGGGAAGGAGGGAGGCTCCCTAAGGACCCAGCCCCAACCCTCTGGCCAGCACAGCAAGCAGCTGTCAGTCAGCAGTGTGCTGAAATCCATCCTCCTGAGCTGAGCTGAGCTCTACCTGTGCCAAGAGAGACGCAGGGAACAGAGACATCTTCCATCTCCTCCTGCTCAGGCTCCTGAGGAGGAGCATCAGGAGACCAGCTCATTTTCTGGGCCAGGTCTGCAGGATGACCCTCTCACTGAAGTGTTTTGTGTCCCAACACACCCCGAGTGGCCTGAAAGGGGATGTGAGTACCTGGCTGGTCTGTGAAGCCACTGGCTCCTGGCCACAAGTGAAAAGAGTTCCCAGAGGATTATTGGCACTTCCCTGAGCTCCGATGCAGAGGGAATGGCTGCAGCTACTCTGCAGGCCCTGGAGCACAGTGGTGTGATGAAGAGGGCAAGGAGGGGGGATGAGGAGCAGCAGAGTACAGCCAGTGCCTGTGCTACACCTGATCCGTGTTCTCCTATCACTCTGCAGCAACACTGGCCACCTTCAGCCTGAGGAAAACTAGACAGAGCCCCAAATCATCATCTAATTTTCCCTGTAGGTACCCAGACCCTTCCCCACAGCACTCCCAGACCGTGCTTCTCAAATCCTGGCTCTGCCAGCCTGTGAAGATGAACTTTTCCCTCACAGGTTTTCCTCTGGTCACACAGTGAGTGAGGCCACACCAGAAGTGAGGCCTTCCATGATCTAAACCATGATCTCGCCATGGGCTGCTCTCCCTTGCTCCTCCCATGCCAAGCCCAGAGGCTTGGCTGGGTCCTGGCAGACCTTCTGCATTCCCGAGAGCCCTGTGGGCCACCACTGCCTGGGCTGGGAAGGACAAAGCTGAAGGAGCCCCTTTGTTGGCTGCCAAACCAACCACAGGGCAGAGGTTCTGTCCAAGCTCACTGCTGGTCACCCCTTGACACTGACAGGGGTAACTGTTACCAGCTGCCAGCTCCCAATTCCCTTTCCCAATCAGAACACCAGGAACTGGACTTTCTTTTGTCCCTGAGGGGGTTTTATTGCCCTTTCAGAAGCAGGATGCTGCGGGATGCTGCAGAACCTCCCCATGGGTCAAGTCAGTCCCTGCCAAATCCACAGGAATATCTCTCCTTAGGAACATCCTGGGTTGTGCTCTGCCAGCGCTCTGTCACCTCAGCCAGCCCTGCTGGGGGGACACAAAGAGCCCCCCAAGCAGCACCCCTGGTGCAGGAGGGCCCCTCCCAGGACGGGGCCATGGGCCCACGCCGGCGTTCCTGAGCAGGAGCCCGATGACAGAGAGCTGAACTCCAGCTCTCCCTCAGCCCATAAATCTCACAGAGGTCTAATTTTGCTAGGAATGATGCCTCAGGGAAGGCCTGTGTGGTCCAGAAAAAGAAAAGCAACACAAACCATGCTTGAAACCCCCTCATTCTGCTCCCACTCTCCTCCCCACCACCATCACTGTCCCACAGGGCCAGATCCAGGTGGTTTGAGGGCTCAGCTCTCTGGGAGCTGGCCTGGGAGCTCAGAGTGCTGCTCCCTGCTTGGAGAGAGGGCTCATGGCAGGTCCTTGGACCTGGCATCGACTGGAACATATGTCCCCTTATCTGGCTGTGACCTCCCTGTGGTGTGGGAGGCCTGTGATAGGCACAGTCACTGCCAGGGTGGGAGAGGGCTCTTGGGACCACAGAGAAGGTTCTGGCTTCCTGGCATCCAGCAAAATCACAGAATCACCAAGGTTGGGAGGCACCTTCAAGATCATCAAGTCCAACTATCGTCCCAGAGCCACCCCAGTCACCCCTAAACCATATCCCCAAGTGCCATACCCAGACACCTCTTGAGCACTTCCACGGACAGTGAACCCACCATTTCCTTAGGCAACTTATTCCAATACCTGACCACTCTTTTAGGGGAAAAAATTCTCTTAATATCTGATCTGAACCTCCCCTGGTGCAACTTGAGGCCATTTTCCTCTTTCAGCTGAGATGTGGCAGAAGTGAGAGACCCCCACCTGGCTCCTCCTTCTGGGGAGTTGTAGAGAGCAATGGGGTTCCCCCTGGAATAATGGGGTCCCCCCTGAGCTACAGCCCTTGCGGCAGTGACTTGCTAGGCCCCAAGAGCCAGGTGAATTTGCCTTGTTGGAAGTGTGGGATCACGGAGAAGGAGGGTGGGTGGTGAGACACCCTCCCCTGTGCATCATAACAATCGCTTGAGGTTTCTGCAGGAGACAAAGGGAGAGTTGTAGCTGTTGTGTTTGGGGGTGGGAGGAGGCTCTGCATCCAGGAAACACACTCCCGTGGGAGATAAGGGGGACCTGGCCACCCACAGCCCCGGCTTGCCAGGAATCCAGGCTTCCATACGTCCAAAGCTGGTGCCAGAAGTGTCATTCCCATCGTCAGCAGGCCACCACCCCCTTCTCCATGTTCTCCCTCCTCCTCTGCTCCCTCTAGAACCAGCTGACTTTTTTCACAACCAGGAAACAATCAAACAACCTCTTGAGCTGCTCCTCCTCCTCCAGCCCCGCCACCTCCCCGCGCAGAGGATGCTGTCAGTACTCCCAGAGCCTGATGTGCTGCGCCGAGCAGGGCTGTTATTCCAGCCTCCCGCTGGGGAAAACCCTCTGGGCTGCAAATACCTGTGTTTCGTTAAGTAAATAATCACACAAGATAAAATATCCATCTTGATGGGGAGATGGAGGGAGGGGAGCAGGAATGCAGACGTGGGGAGCACCAGACAGCGGCTCGGGATCGATGCGGTGGGTGCCGTGCGGTGGCTGGCGGATCCAGTATGTCCCCGCAGGTAACTGGTGATGCTGGCACTCACCAGAGGGTAATTAAGTGGAAAGCTTTTAGTGGGGGTTATGGGGGGAGTGTTACATTTGGCTTTTTGAAACGGCTTTCAGAAAGAGCATGGCTGGGAAATAAATTCAGCGCAACTCACCCGCCCTCGTTGGGAAAGGCCTGGAAACCATCCACTGTGGTGCTCCAGGCCTGCAGAGGAGTGAGGAAGAGGAAGGTCGGTGACCCAGTGGAGGTAGAACTGCTCCTGATCTTCTGGGGGACATCCTGTGCCACTGTGGGTGCTGGGATCTTCACAAATGCTGATGGACCTTTTGAAGGCAAACCCAGCTCCTGTGGGACTCTGATCCCCTCTGACACTTTCCCAGGGCCACTGAGGAAGTTTATGCTGGAGCCAGGCAGTGATCCCACGTGTCCTGGTTTGCTGCCTGTGTGCTCTAACCACAAGCCCATGGTGCTGCTGCCTTCCTGCAAAGAGCTTTCCAAAATTTTATGGCTCACCTCTTTGGGAGACTTCACACGTTCATCATTGAGGCTTATATAAGGCTGGGGAGAGAAGAGAGGAAGGGAAAAGGGGAAGGAGCAGTTCAGCCAGGAGGGAAATACTCTGGAGGTGTTGGAACTTTGGACCGGGACTTGTCAAGGTTGCTCAGGTCCAACCCAGACCATGGGGAGGCAGGGGCATGGTTTGCCCGTGCCAGGGTCACAGGGAAGATGGTCTGGGGTCACCTGTGGGACTCTTGGGAAGGCCAGGATGACTGACTGGAGTGGGTTAAGAAAAGGCTCATGCCAGGCGCAGGTAGCCCTGATGGACAGCTTGGTGCTGCTGCTCGGATTGTGAACTGGAGGTGGAATCAGGGCTGAGAGTCTCCTGGATTCATTTCTCAGTCATTTATTCATCTATAATTGCCTGTCTGCCTGTCTTGGAGCTAATGACTGGATGTGAAGATTTGCAGTTCGGGTTTGTGAGAAGGTAATTACATTGCAATCTCACTGGATGACTATTCCTCGAATGAAGATAAACTTGTTTGAGTAGGTCTGCACATCGCAGGAATCAGTTGTATTACAGAGCCCAGGCATGGCAGGGGAGATAAGGAATGTTTTCGCTGCTGCTTTTTTATCTGCTGACCTATTAAAAGCTTTTCTGTCTGAAGGGAGTGAGGAGCCACCCAAGGGGTTAATCCCACAGCTCCTCACCCCTGATGGACGGATTTCAGCCTCCTGGTGAGAATCGATCACTTGCTTGGGGTTCAGTGGGTGCTCTTGCTTCCTTTCTAATGGGTGCTGCTTTCTTTTTGAGCTGCCCTGAGCTGAGCTCCAGGTCCTGGACAGACTTCACCAAGCTGGACAGACTTCACCAAGAGGGTATGGCAGAGCTGGACAGAAATCCAGCTGATCCCTGGGAAGAAAACCCTGCCCTGGGGAGGCAGGGAAGGGGCTGCAACAGCAAGATGTGAGCAGGTACAAGCCTGATGGCTTAATAACCCTCTCTTTCCTAGGCAGGAGGCCTTTGCTTATTCCAGCACTGCTTGTGATGGGAATCTGCAGAAGAAAATGTCTCTGAGTTTCTCTCCCTACCCTTGTCCCCTGGGTAAAAGTGTCACTTGAATTTGTATCATTTACCACCAGCCTTGTCACCTGAGGGCACTTCTGGTAGTGCACATTGAACATCCTTGTGCAGTCATGGTCCTGCTGCGGGTCCTGGCAGTGCCTCAGGTGTGCTGGCTGCTCCCCAGGGACATCCCATGGGACAGGAGGCAGCACCTTCGCTCCCCGCAGGAGGCTTCTCCTGTTCTGTGACTTTAAAGCTCTGGCCCTGGCTCGGAGCACGAGCCAATGCTCTGAGATCATCTCTGTCCCATCGAGCTGCTAAACCCCCTCAAATCTTTCTTGTTCAGCAGCACTTCATATAAATCCAGTAATGTGCGTATCACTTCGGCTGCCAACTGCTCTTGGGTCAGGAGGGGGGTGGGGGGTATTATTACAGTCACTGCTCCAATCCCAGGGGATCCCAGGAAACCGCAGGCTGCCAGCAAACGTCTGGAGGATGGAGGCACAGCGGGGACCCCTGGGAGTCGGCTGGCAAATGTGATGCACTGGGTATGGATTAACAACCCATTAGGGCAGGGGCTCAGGGCTGCTTTAACCAAATCCCCACCTCAGCCCTGGAACGCCGGCGATTCCTGCCTTCCAGGAGGAGGCTCCGTGCAGGGCCGGCGCTCCGGCATCGCCTTCGCCCCATTAAACATCAGCGAGGGCTTAAGGGCATTGCACAGCGCTTCCCTGAGGGACAGAAATGATTTCCTGGGATGAGCCCAACTGGCCCGCTCTGTGCCGCATTGGCTTCGTGTTGACGCAGCCCGAGGAACACTCGGCCATGAATAAAACATTCTGCTGGAGGAGCAGCAGCCACTGTTTGTCAGGGAGAGCCTCTGACTATGACAGGGCACAATCTCTCGCCTGACTTATCCCCCTTATTCCTCTCTGGCTGAGAGGCTTCCAGGAGCAGTGTGATCCCAATTCCCTGCTCCCTGCTATGGCAGGGAGTTTATCCCGGTGGCCAAGGAAAGACTTTCTATCGGATTTTTCTCCTTTCTGCAGCAATTACCCGGAATTGGTGGCAACTCCCCTCCCTGGGGAGAGGCATTTTGCCCCTGAGGGCCTTTTGGTCCCTGGTGGGGTCATGACCTGTTTATTGGAGGTTTCAAAGGGCAACTGGGAAATGCATATTCTGGTATGTGATATGGGAATCACCATCAGTATCCTTCTTCCCACCAGGGAAAACTGAAAATTGAGAAGCTCTGGAAGCTTCTGCTGGAAGTGAGAGATTTCTGACTGCAGAGGCCACTTCTGCCACGGGATTCTGGCATGAAATTGGAGTGAGTCATGTCACATTCCCGCTCAGTTTGCCCACAGATCTGTCCTGGAGTGTAACAGGCTCACCTCCAAATCCTTTGGGACTTCCATGCAGAGAGTCTGGCAATGGGAAGAACTCACTGTTACCAGCTGCTTGGATGCACATTGACTGTGCTTTGAATCTGGTTCAGAACTCCTTGAATTACAGGGATGGGTTGTGTTGAGGTGGAAAAGAGCAGGAGCAAAAGGAAAACTGCTGCTGGGATGCCGTGGAGTGCTCAGCTCTGTCCCTGGCACGAAGACATTGGAATCAGCCATGCTACAAGGGATTAATAAAATTCTAACGAAAAATTTGCCTCCTGGAAAACACTGTTTTATCTAAAATAAAACCTTTGCAAGAAGAAAAAAAAATAAAGAAAAAAAAATAGCCTAAATGAATCAGCACAGCAGGAAAATTCCGATCTGGTTTGTCAAAATGAGCATCAGCATTCCCTGTCTGTTTTTGTTACAATGTTGTAATGAAATAAAGTCCCTCTGAAGAGATGCTATTTAGAAGCTGTTTGCAGCACTGGTAAAGCAGAAGTATCACAGTGAAACCAAATTGCAAACTCCCGGAGCTTTCTGGAAGCTAAGAATGTTCCCACAGATCCACCAGGGGTTGGGAGAGGAGCAGCAAGAATAGGAATCATAGAGAAAAGGGGGATCTTCCTACTTAGGAAGGCAGTGAGATTCCAGGTTGTTTTTCCTGGAGGAATCTCAGCTTCTTCATCGCTGTGACTCTTCAAGGAGAGGGAAAGCAAACATCTGGCAGGAACAGCAAGGAATGGGGGGTCTGTCCTGGGTGAGGCTGTTTGGGGTCCCTGTCAGCACTGATTATTTAACCAGTCTGTTCCTCAGATGCCCCTTTTCCCAGGAAAACTGAGAGCCAGGAACCTCAGCTTATATTGCTCCAAGGGGCACTGGAGAGATCAGGAGGTCGTTTGATTCTCTGTGCCTTGATCTCCAGAGCCCAGATGGAATTTTTGGGATTTGCAAGGGGTTTGATTTCCCAAATGTTTGAATATCCTCATGCAGGCAGCTGAGGAAAGACTCCATCAAAGTACAAACAAATCCTAAGGGCCTGGATCAGGGGAATGACACCAAGTCACCCTCCCCTCGAGTGCCTGTGACCACAAACCACAGCACTGCTGGGGGACACACACTGCTCTTTCCTTACTCTAAGTGCTAAATGTTACTTCCCAAGGTGACAAATTTATGACTGCAGAATTACAGGATTATTTTATGATGTGCCACCAGCGTGAGAAAATATATCTATTAAAAAGTCACTTATGTCCAAACTGAAAGGGCCAGCAACGAGTGATTGGGGGCAGTAAATAAATGTGACATGTACAATTATTGACTTGGCTGGGAGCTGGAATTTCTGATTGAAGCCCAGCAGGCATTTCAAAGGCTTCAGGTGGTGGGTGGTGGTGGCAGCTGGGCCGGGATCTGCCTGTCCCTGCTGTGTCCAGGGGTGGAATCCAGCTGCTGGGCAGGTGAGTGGTGGGATCTCGCAGCATCAGCCAGGGTTCACTGTGAGCTCTCTGGGGCAAATCCAGCCCTTGGGGTCCTGGTCCAGTGTGGGAATGGGATGGCTCTCCGACAGCGAGGAGCTGTGTGATGCTGGTCACCGTCACCTCAACCTTCCCCTTCTCCCAGCAGGAGCAGGAGGAATTGTAGAATCATAGAATCACAGACTGGCTTGGGTTGGAAGGGACCTTAAAGAGCATTTAGACCAGCTCTGCCTCGGTTCTGGTCCTTTCCCATCTCACTCTCTATCAGAACAAACCCAGGCTGGCCCTCAGATAACCAGGGGTGCAATATGGGCACAACTGATGAGTTCTGAGGCTCCAGCAAGAAAAATAATGTCCACCTAATATGTTGTCTTGAGAGTTGCCATGTTTAGCAGACTTAAAATGAAGCCAGGGAAAACTATGGCTGGGATGATTTTTTATTCTAATTTAAGACATGTAATCAGGACTCTGCATGGTTCCTTCCTAAGAGAGAGGTCACTCAGGGACCCAATCCAGTAAGTTTACCTGTACTGAATCCCTCCATCCCATGAGGGGACGCCAAGACCTCGAACTCTGGTCCGAGGTGGAAAAAAATGCATAAAAAATAACAAAATTGGCAGCCTCTACAAGGGTATTAGGCCTGCCCATTTCCTTTATTTCCCGAGTTATTCCTGTATATCCCTTACTCTTTGGGCAGGTGAGGCAGTGAGAGAGCCAGCACTGCTTCCTGCTCCTCTCACCCCCAGGGTGCCTTAAGGCTTGCCCCGCCTAACCTGCCTTCTCCAGACATGCAGCCCCCAGCAAACACTCCTCCCGATGGCAGAGCGGGTTCCTGAGCCTTGCAGTAACATACTTCCCAGTCTGTCACTTGAGCATAAACTCAGCTGACAGGCTCTGTCTCCTGTGTGTGTGCAGAGCCTTCGATTCCAAGGGGGCTGCTCCGTGGGTCTGGATGGGCAGGGAATTGGAGAAGGTGCTGAAAGTTGGGCTGATTTTCTCTTCTCCTACATGTTCGTACTGCTCTTCCGTGCTGGTTTCACATGATACTCTTTATTCTTGTTCATTCCCGGGGGGGATGAGGTTCACGTGTCGATGATCCGACCTGGAAAGGGTGGGGGGGGTCTGGACGTTTTGGCCTGTGAACCTTTCGGATGCTGGTGAGGCCTCAGGTCCCACAGATCCCCAGTGCCGGTCACACACAGGCAGGGCTGGGCCCAGCGAGGACAGAGGGTGGCAAACACAGGCAGGAGGCTGTGGGAAGCTTTAATTACCCCGACTGTCCCCAGAGGTCCCCAGCGTCCCAGATACTAATTGCTAATAAATGTTCATGCTGAGTAGCTTTTATTTTTCCAGTGTGATGGAATAACAGGGAAAATATGTGAAAGTCCCTGGACCTCAAGAGTGTGTTTTTCTTTCATTTATATTTACCTAATTATGCTGTCATGGGCTGCTGAAAATTGCACCCTACCCCCCTCCCATCCCAAAAATGACCAAATAAACAGAGCAGTGACTCTGGCTGGGCCAGACAGCAGAACTGGGGATAAAGGGGAGGTGGGGGTGATGGGTCTGTATCCCAGCACAGATCCATGGGGCATCCAGCCCCTAGCTCACAACAAGGTCCCTGCCAGAGAATCACAGATAGACTCAGGGACTCCCAGTGGTGATGTGGGATCTAAGGTGTCAGAACTGGCCTGTCCAAATCTCTGCAAGAACAGCCCTTCGTGGCTGTTGGGGGGATGTGAAGGAACAGCCAAGACAACACCCAGAAAACACCACTGATCCCAGATACATCCCTCGGTTTGCCTTCTCCATTCTCTCTTTTCTCCATGAGTTCCTCCTCAGGGCACTGAGCAGATCTGACCACAGAGCACAGCACTGCTTATGGTCCAGTGGAAGGTGTCCCTTGTCCACAGCAGGGAGTTGGAATGGGATGATCTGTAAGGTCCCTTCCAACCCAAACCATTCCACGATCCTCTGGATCCTCTGATTTGTCCAGCTCTCCCCAGGCAGCCCCTCATCACACAAAGAGGGCCTGAGAGAAAGAAGGACACGTGGGGACGACCATGGTCTGTCCCACCAGGACTTTGGAAAAGTGGGAGAGAAAGGCTGCCTTTGGAGCAGAGCTCCCCATCACAGGGCTGCAACACCCACGATGAGACTGCACAGGGTTTCATTAAATTCCTGCCGTCCCCACGAGAGCCCCGGCACAGGCTGGTGTAGAGGTCCTGAGCCACCAGCACGCCTGGAATTCCAACCTGCCCTGACCAGCGGGGGAATGCTCCGTTCCTGCCGGGACAATAAACTCCCTAAAACAGCTCAGCTCGGCCCGGCTCGGCTGTGGTGGCCTCGGCACTGAGGGGTGGCTGTGCTGGGGCCGGGGGGCTCCTGCTGCAGGGGGATGCCGTGCTCCGAAGGGGAGGCAGGTGATGCTCTGGCATGGTCCAGTTTTCAGCTCCTAATGGTCAAACAGGGACATGGTCCTGCGTATTCCATCTCCTGAGAGCAATCTGCCTGCTTCCAGAAGACCTCATTACAGTGAGCTGATTGAACAACGAGCACAATTAAGGCACGTGGGATTCCACAGAGATATGGAGATGGAGGGGCTCTGTGAAAGGCATGTCCTCTTTCCAGAGGGATATGGAAATCTTCTGGAGGTGGGTGTGTTCTGATACGGGCATGTCCTCTTTCCGGAGGGATATGTGTTCCTCCTGGAGGAACTCTGGGTGTGCTCTGTCACAGGGGGAGGATGGATGCTCTCTCTCCCAGGCATGTGCCCAGTGGATTATGGAGTCTGTGGAACTGCATTGCTCCAGTTTCATTTCCCTCAGTTTGCAAACGATGTGACAGGGTGAGACTCTGGCTTGGATGGCAGGAAAATGCAAACCCCCAGTTTTGACTGGGATTTTCCTGTGCTAATTGAGTACAAAGTGGCAAGTTCACTCCTCTGCACTGTGGCAGAAGCTCAGCTCGGCCCAGGAGATTGATTTCCACATACAAACACAGCCGAAGGTCTCAGGATTTCCTCCTGTTATTGCAGCTCTGGCCAATTTTGTTCTTGAGATAGAAACTGAGGGAGAAAGGAAGCGTTAAATTGGAGTGGGAGGTGAGGAGTGTCTGCTCAGAGCTGGGCTGAGAGGTTTGCAGAGCCACAATTTGTGGTTTGTGGAGCCACAATTGTCACTCTGGTGATAACAGGACAACATAAGCACGTCACATTGGCTTCACAGGCTGACATTGAGCTTGTTCTGGAAGAGCTCTGTTCCATCCAATCTCCTTTGTGGCCTTTATCTCGCCAAGCCCGGGATGTTTGCAGCCACTTCAGTGCTCGATGTGTTCATCTTCAGCTGTGACAGGCTCTGTGGAGGTAACAGTGGGAACTGGATGATCTTTAAGGTTCCTTCCAACCCAAACCATTCTGGGATTCTGGGATTCTCTCCCTGCATTTGAAACACACCGTATGGGCTGCTGGGGTGATCTGATTCCAGGCGCTGCTGCTCCCAGGATCTCCTTCCCAGATGGCTGCAATGGTCTCCTCTGTCAGAAAAATTCCCCTGCTGAGTCTTCCTGCTGTCACCTGGGACTTCACACAGTGGTCATGGCTGAAGTGGAGCTCAGGTGGAAGGTCCCACCAGCAGCAGGCCAGGCCCTCACCTCTTCACTCACCTCTTCTCTCTCCTCTTCCCTCTCCTCTTCCCTCTTCCTTAGGACCCATTCTTGCTGTGGAAAGGCTCTTCCCCTCAGCCACTGTCAGCACACCCAGTGCTGGTCTGCACATTTTAAATAACATTTAACTCAGCTGAGTGTGTGGTACAGAAACCACAACTGTGAGTATCCCACAGTCTATAAATATAAATGAGTGTGTACACACAGAGAGAGAATAGGCTCGGGAGGGGGAGCACACACAGCAGTGGGATCACAGCTAAAATCCAGTGTATTGAAATCGATTTAAACCACAAAGTGCCACAGGAGGTACCAGAAATACATGTTAGTTATCACAGAGCTCCAGGAAGCCTTGCCCAGGTTTCGGTGGGCCCAGGCGGCTCAGGCAGGAGACGTGGAGCTGTGTCCAAAAAGCCTGGGTGTTTTTCCCACGTGCTCATCGCAGAGGCAGGCCTGGCACCAGATTGGGTTACTAAAGCATTCCAGCCCCGTTCTCGCTCACAGAAATGCTCTGCTTCCCTGAAAAATCCAAACCACTCCATTTGATTTCTCCTCTTACACTCCCCCGTCCCCCTCCCCTGGCTGGGCTCTGCCATGGGGCCGGGTGGGTTTGCAGTCTCACTGCCTGTTAGCCAGGCTGCTGAGGACACAATATCCACATTCCCTTCTTGTCTCTCTTCATAATGGACCACGACTGAGGGTGCTGAGAACTTCTCAGGGCTTCTGAACCACTGCTGTCCTTGGGACAGGATAACACAGCCACAACCTGTGTCCTTGTGACACCTCCTGGCACAGGTTGCCCAGAGGAGCTGTGGCTGCCCCAGCCCTGGAAGTGTTCAAGGCCAGGTTGGACGGGGCTTGGAGCCACCTGGGCTGGTGGAAGGTGTCCCTGCCCATGGTAGGGGGTGGAATGGGATGAGCTTTAAGGTCCCTTCCAACCCAAACCATTCCATGATTTCATGGTTCTGTGATATTCAGGTCCCAACAGTTTCTGAGACCTCATCCCTCTCCTTCCCCTCCACCTCTCCCACTCCCTCCCCTCCATCCCCCACACTCCTCTCCATGAAGGTGCTGCTCAGACCTTGCTGCAGAGCTATTAAGTTCTCTGAGTTTCCCTGTGGATCCTATTAGTCAAAGAATTTGCTCCTTTTTCAGGGATTTTTATTATTTTAAATTAAAACACTTCAAAATATGTATATATACACCTTCGACTGAGATGAAATTTCAGAGCTAAGGCTGTGCATGCACATTTCTGCCTCGTTCTACCTCAAACGTTGCCTTATATACATATAGGTATGAAAAATCAAGTAATGAATTAAATTCCCTCAGTGCACTGAGTTCCCTGGGTAGGCTGTGGCCCTTTTCCCAACTCCAAAAGGCTGGGATCACTCCAGTCCTCCTGTCCCTGGTGTTTCTCCCCAGCCCTGTGTGTGCAGCTCTGCCTGGGTGCTGAATGGTCCTTTCCCTGCGGAGGGGCCAAACACACCAGGCTCTGTGAAGCACAAACAGCTTTTTTTCCATGGCTGTGGTCCCAGCCCCTGTGTGGGGGCTCTCACGGAGGTTGGGTGGGCTCCATGCAGATCCCAGAATCCTTCTGCCTTGTGCTCAGTGCCGTGTGATCCAGTCCCTTGCCCATCCTCATAGGAACACAGAATGGTTTGGGTTGGAAAGGACCTTAAAGCCCTTCTCATTCCACCCCCTGCCATGGGCAGGGACACCTCCCACCAGCCCAGGTGGCTCCAATCCCCATCCAACCTGGCCTTGGACACTTCCAGGGATGGGGCAGCCACAGCTTCTCTGGGCAACCTGTGCCAGGGCCTCTCCACCCTCACAGGGAAGGATTTCCTCTCTGATACCCCATCTCACCCTGCCCTCTGGCCACGTAACGCCACTACCCCCAGTCCCCTGGGTCATTACACTCCCCAAGCCAAGTCCTTCCTCACATCACAGCCCACGCATCCCCCTGTCCCCTGCCCTCCCACACGTCCCATCTCCTCCATGTCCTCTTTCCCTCTCCTCCTCCCTTCCTGCTCTTCGGAGGCTCTGTGGCACGAGCAGGGCTTCGCCTCCAGGCTGCCTGCTGCTGCCTGAGCACCCACAAGAAAGGTTTGGTTGTGGTGCCTCACAAAGCTCCCTTTCAGCTCCGAGTGGTGGAGGGAGGCGGCACTTGTGGATCTGTCTGGCAAAGAGCTCCAGAAGGAGTTTGTGAGAGGCAGACACGGTGCCAGGAATCTCATTATGCGTCCCTGATTGACGGCGTGGTCCAGCCCTGGGAGGATGTTCTCCACACAGCCACCCAGACACTGCAAACCAGGATCTTGGAGCTGAGGGAGATGCTCTGCAGGGCTGGAGGGGACTCAGGGGAGCTCCCGGACTCACAAACCTCCAAAGGCAGGAATCCAGTGCCCAAGGAAGGCAGAAAAGAGGAATGTGGGAAGAGGATGGAGAATCCACTCCCAGCTTTGTGCAGCACTGAGAACAGGCTGGGAGAGCATGGCAGGAGCTCAGCCCAGGCAGATCCAGCCAGAGCAGCCCCCTTCCACAACACCCCACTCAGCCTCTCCATCCTGATGTAAGGAATTTCCACCCAGCCAAGAGCTGGAGTGTGGAATTGCTCTCCCGTGAAGACAGCTCCTCACAGCCTGACTGGGTCTGCTAAGGGTTAACGTCAGGTCCAGGCACAGATCCATCTCCATTTCAATGCTTCGTTAATAGTTTTGTGGTGAAACAAAGCAAAACCATCCAAGTTTGGTGACAATTTTCCCACAGTCATACGGCTGCTCTGATTCATTTTCATCCCCAGATTTGAGTGGTAATGGCCCGACCACAGAACATTTCCTGGGGATTAATCACGGCTGGGAAAGGGCTGCAGCTCCGAACTGCGCTCCAGGTGCCCCCAGATTGTCCTTCTTTGTCAGGAATTAGCGGCTGGTGAGGTCACTCCTGCTCTGAGGCTGGGGCAATTATAACCCAATTCCTGCTAATTACCAGCAGGTTCAGACATCAAGGTGCCATGCGCTCTCAGTAAAGCCCAGCTCCTGCCCACTAAGTCTCTCTCTGCTCCTGCGCTGTCATTCCTGGCCAGATGCTGCTTCCAGGGCACTGGCAGGCACGGACATCCATGGGGGAGCCCCTTATGTGCTCCCCTTTCTTCCCTGTCCCTCTGTTTCTGCTCCACTACACCTGGACACCCAGGTGACCGATGGATGGATGGATGAGGCATTTTTCTTTCCGAAGCCTGCAGAATATCCCCAGCTTTCAGACACCCCACTTTCCTTCCAGAGAATGAGTCAGGCCTGGAAAATTAAATCCCAGGACATCATTCAAGCAAAAACCTTTTTTCTGTGCACGAGCAAGAAATTCCTGGTCAGAGCCGGTGTGGGAAGGGCTGGCTCTGGGGGGTGGCTCCTGGTCACCGTGCTGGGGCCGGCCTGGGGTGATTCCTGGATCTGCAGGAGCCCCCACAATGCTCCCTGCACAGGAGCAAAGGTGTCCAGGGCAGGTACCTCCATCCCCACTTCCCAGAGCCAGCGGGGATGGATTTTCCCCCAGCACAGGTCCTTGGGGAGTGTCTGGGGCTGGACCATTGGCTCCACACGGACTGTTTGAGGCGGACGCTGTGCTGGCTCCGCTTCCTCGGCACTGCAAAGCTGTGGGTTCCCCTCCCCACCTCGCAGCCGTGGTTTGTGTCAGAGCCCTGTGAGATGCTCTCTCCTCCCGTGAGGTGGTCGAGCTCCAGCGCTGGCTCCCCAGCCCGTCCCCTCCCGCCCTTTGCCCCGACCAGCAGCTGGGGCCCCGTTTTCCACTGCACAGCGAAACACGTTTCTCTGGTCCAGGGACATATTCCAGGTTCCAGTCCAGTTCATAATGGAAAGAGCAGCCGCTGGCAAAGGAGGTCTCCATCACTCCCGGGCGCTGCGGGACCCTCGCTGGGCACTGCAGCCGCCTCCCCACCCGTGGGGTGCTCTGGGGCCGTCGGGACGTGGCGGGTTCGCCACGCAGCCTTTTTCTGCCTCCGGGTGGAGACGACGTGCAGAAACAGCCCGAGAGAAGGGAGCCCACGGGGTATGTGAGAGCTGCTTCACCCTTGTGTTACCCCCGCGAATGCCGGGGGGGCAGCGGGGCCGTGCAGGTCCCACCCACGGCAGACAGCGGAGCTGCCTTGGCCACGGCGCGGCTTTGGGTCCCCTCTGCTGTCCCGTTCCCTGCCACATGTCTGCGCTGGCTGCCGGCCACGCCGGCGGGGACGGGATGCAGCTGAGTTTTGAACCCCGGCTCTGCCAAGAACCTCGAGCAGGGGGGAACCGGCGCGTCCCCCTCCCCACGCTCAGCGCCCAGCCCTGCCCCAGCACAGGCTGCGCAACGAGGAGGCTTTAGGGTGGAATCACTCTGTTTTCCTGCTTTGTTTGGTACACTGTAGAATTAAACACCTGCCTTTTGAAGACTCCTTCTCGTTGCCCGGAAGATTCCCCAGTGCTGTGTCCCTTTTGATTTCCTCCAGCAGCGCTGCCTCCCACCACCCTTCTTGTTTCCACGGCATCCCAGCACACCGGTACCTGCATCCACCTCTTGTGCTGTGGTTTTGAAGCTGGAATTCCATCTCCCTGCGTGATCAGATCTTTGATTTCTGATTAAAGCTCTCAAAGAAACAGTTTCCTGCCTGGTGAAAACTCAGATGTTGAAAAAAAAAAAAAATCTGCATTAGGCTAAAAAGTAAAAATACCTTTTTCATGGACCTAAGAAAGGAAAAGAGCATCGGCACAGGTTGGTCCCAGCATTTCATCTCAGCTGCAGCCTTTGCCTTTCCTCCTTCTACTTCTTTTGTTATGATTGGCATATTTTTAGAAATATGAGCCTGTGTTAAGTGGAAAGACAAGGAAATTTTCACTTTTGGAGTAGCAAAACAAAATCTTCCTGGAAAAATTCATAGGCCCGTTTTGATTTTTGTCCCTTCAACTTCTGGAATTGAAATGTCCCATCAAAACCCATCCCATCCCATCCTAAGGAATGAATGAGTAAATAAATAAACAAATGAATGAATAAGTGTGCCTGGTTTGATCGAGCAAGAACAAGGATGGTTATTAAATTCCCAGATAGCATCACATCGCTTGAGGTATCCATGAGGGACACCTCGGCAGACAGCCCCCTCCTGCTTGGCACATCCTTCCCAAACTCCTCCACAAACAATGGGCCGAAAAGGGAAGGAGGAAAGGCCAAATTAAAAAAGCCTGCTGGGAGCTTCACCGAGAGGCCTGACACCGTCAGCACAGCCCATATGGAAAAAATAGACCTTTTCCATGGCATGGCACCGTGTTTCTTCACCGGGGGATTGCACACACATGTGAAGTGTGCGTGGCTGGGAAGCGCTCGGGTAACCGACCCCGCGGCGCTGCGGTGCCAGGGAGCGGCGGGATTCCGAAGTCTGGGCAATCCGTGTGGATGTTTTATGGAGTGTTGCCTCACATGGCCTAAATCCCTCGTGGAGGAGCACACAGCCAAGGCAGGGAGGTTTGCAGCCAGTCCTGGTACCGTAATGAGGGGGGAACCAAATCCGGAGGCTTTGAGGGGTAAGAGGCTTGTCAGGGTGTCAGAGAGAGGTGGATTTTCCTACGATGCCTGGCACGGATGGCTGTGGGAGTTCTGGGATGGGGATGGCTGGCTCCAGCACCAGCAGGGCTGGCTCCAGTGAGCACTATCCGTGCTTCCTCAGAACATTCCTGCTGGTCAGGCCAGAGCACCGTTCTGGCTCAGTAGGACAGCCTTGCAAAGCCACCCCTCTGTCCCCAGCAGCCACTGGGAACGTGGTGGAAAACAAAGGAAAACCCAGAGGCATCCAGACAGTCCCTTGATACCTGGGTGTGGAAGTGGGTGAGGAACCCTTTACCAGTCTTTGGGTGTAGAATTGGGTGACAAATCCTTTCCCCAGTTTTTGGCAGTAGAACTGGGGAACAAACCCTTTTGCCAATCTTTGGGTGCAGAATTGGAATACAAACCCTTTCCCCAGTCTTTAGGAGTAGAACTGGGGGAGAAAGCCCTTCCTGAACCTTTGCACCCTTCCCACCACCCTCTCTCCCTGTCAAACTCCTTGGGCCAGGTGACCACGAGGCTGCGTTCACAACTTCTGGGTTTAATATACATATTTATAGTCCATGTGCATTTATTTAACAGGTCTGGCCCAACCAGCCAGCGTTTGCCAAGAAGAAACAATCATCCTTCATTTCTCAGCTGTGACATCATCAGGTCATATTTCACGGATGTGATGTCACTACTGCGCAATATGACTTTTTATTTTCAAAAGGTTTTTATTAATGCTGAGGTTTTTTTGTTTTTTTTAGTTTTTTCCTCTGGTCTGGCCAGAACATCTGGAGCCGGGAAACTTCAGAGTCCAGAAAAATTCACAAGATGTAGCAGACAGAATTACAACCCGCAATATTCCTGTGAGTGAGGAGAACAGATAACAATGTGGGGAACCAGTAGTCACAACCAACTGCTAAAAAATCAAAGAGCAGGAGGGGAGAGGGAGGCTTGAGGTGCAGGGGCCTGAGGATGAGTCCTCAGCAGGTTTGGGACACTGGGATGGGGAGGAGACACCAAAGAGCCACACGAGCACCTGGTGCCTTGGCAGAGGAAAAGTGACACCTCCAGGGAGGAGAGAGGCCCATCCCTCTGTTTTTCCAGAAAAAAAGGCATTTTTGCAACTTCATAGAAACCCCGAGAATCTGGGAAGGAGGAATAGGAAAGGATGCTGCAGGAGAGGGTTCCCTGGGCAGGCAGAAGGAATTGTGGAGATGGGACAGAAGCCTTGGGAAGGTGCAGCAGGTGAGCACAGGGCTGTGGGTGCAGTGTTGCTCTGCAGGACTGGTAACGGGCCCCTGTGGCACCCAGCTGCGGGGTGACAATCTCTTGGGGTGCTTGGCACCCTCCCCAGGATCTGCATCCTGCACCCTGGATCTGGCAGTGGCCCCACGTGCCTCCCTCCCGCAGGACCTCCCTCTGCAGCGAGGGCTGCGGGACACACGGAGCTGAACCAAGGTGCTAAAAGCACTTGGGTGACTGTTCCTCTGGAATTTCTAATTAATATATTCCAGCTGCATTCCTTTTGGGTTCCCGTCCCAGCAGCCCTCGAGAAGCGAGCACAAAGAGTCCCAGACAATGGAAATGCTTTTTCCATGAGCCTTCACAGCAGAAGCCGGAATGCAAAGACACGACTGCTGGGGAGAAGCCCATGGAACTGATGTCACCACGTGCAGCCTGGCTCAGCCTCCGAGCAGTGGGTCACCTACCACTTGCCAGTCCCAATAAATGTCATTGCTTGACTCTGAACAACAAATAACGGCCTGGAAATGGCAGGATTTGTGTCACTCCATTCCATCTTGCCAGGCTTGTTGTAACCCATCTGTCTGGCTGCACCAGGGGACCTCAAGCATTTCCCACCTTGGTAAATCCCCCAGGAGCTCCAGGTGGACTCAGTGCCCCCTCTGAGGGAGCCCAGGAGCTCAGGTGGCTGCGCCGAGGAGAGGAGAGAAAGGCTGGAGAATTAAGACTGACAAGCTGATGAGATAAACTGGTCAGATAAAAGGATGACAGAAATAATTTTACACGGCGTTGCTGTGAAAAGCTAATTTATACACAGATGAGCCCATGACAGACTCAGTGGAGGGTGGCAGACGAGCGGGGAATGGAGAGCACTTCATTTATTCTCCGCAGAGCGGGGGGAGTGCCGGGAGCCAGCGGCTGGGACAGCTTCTGCCTCGCTCTCTGCCTTCCAAAGTTATCAAACTTTATCTGGTTCCTTTTCTGCAAATTAGCAAGGAAGGACAGAGAAGGAAAAACACTGAATCCATCAATGTTCCTGCTTGTTTCCCAGCCCATGGGTGAGAAGTCAAAATGATTTACCGTGAGGGTGGTGAGGTGCTGGAACAGACTGCCCAGAGAAGCTGTGGCTGCCCCATCTCTGGAAGTGTTCAGGGCCAGGTTGGATGGGGCTTGGAGCAACCTGGGCTAGTGGAAGGTGTCCCTGCCCATGGCAGGGAGTGGAATGAAATAGCATTTAAGGTCCTTTCCAGTCGAAACCATTCTGAGATTCTGGGATTCTTAAGTCAAGCTAGAGCCCTCATTTCTCCCTCTTTGTTTTTTTCCAGCTCGCTTGGATCGCTGGGAATTGGATGAGTCTCTGGTGGTGTTCAGACAGGGCTGCTGCTTTGGGCCTCAATAAAGAAATCCTCCCCCCGTTTCTCCACCCCCTTCTCTCCACCCTCCCCATCCCCAGCAGGAACCAGCCCCTCTCTGGAGGTGGCTGCGGGGGAGATGCAAACCCGCGTCCCACGTGCAGCGCCTGCACCAGGACGGCTCCCCCGGCACAGCGGGGTCGGGGTACCGGCCCGAGCACCCCTGCCCTGGAGCCCCTGCTGCCCACACCGCTCGGGCAGCCCAGGCTGCCCTGGGGCTGGAGGGGGAGCCAGCGGGATGCAGGCACCGGCACGGGCTGGCAGGCGAGGGAGTAAATTAAGGGAGGAGGATTTTCACTTCATATTTTATGCAAAACTGACACTTTTCAGCCCGAGGAGAAATGCTGTGGCCACCCCTCCCCTACAGCATGGGCAGATCGCTGCCGGCGGGAGCAGCGGGCGGACACCGGCCCCGCTCCCGTCCCCCTGCCACGGGCAGGCACCGGGCAGGGAGAGCCGCTCGCCCCTGCCCTGCTCTGCTCCTCGGCCGTGGCTGTGCTGCAGCTGCCAGAACAATAGTAATAATCCCAATAAACCCCCTCCCCGGGAATACTGCGGGCTCTTGGCAGGTCCTTCGCACACAATTAGCATTTCTCGTTAGGCGGGGGATCACAGATTGCACATGCTGGTAAGTGTTTTGCAGAACAGACTGAAACCAATATGGCCCTGCCTGTACCGTCAGCTAAAAGTGGCTTCCCACCAGGACGGGCCCAGCACGGCTTCCACGGCCCCAGTGGAGGGAGAAGCTCTCCCAAGCGCAGCCCCCCCAGGCCCCTTGGGCACGGCCAGGAGGGGCTCGCTCGGCTCCCCAAAATACACACACAGGAGCTGAGTGGCAGGTGAGACACTGTCCCCAGTTTGGTTTGGTCAGGGACTGACCCTTTCCTCCTTCAAGCTAACAAGAAATGAATATTGGTGAGGTCCAGGCTTGGAACAAGGGCTGTGACTTATAGGGAGTTCTGTGGTCAGGAATCCCAGGATGATTAGGGTTGGAAGGGACCTTGAAGCCCCCCCAGTGCCACCCCCTGCCATGGGCAGGGCCACCTTCCACCAGCCCAGGTTGCTCCAAGCCCCGTCCAACCTGGCCTTGGACACTTCCAGGGATGGGGCAGCCACAGCTTCTCTGGGCAACCTGTGCCAGGACCTTCCCCACCCTCACAGGGGAAATATTTCTTCGTAATCTCTCGTCTAAATCTCTCCTCCTTTAGTTTAAAACCATTCCAATATTTCTATGGGCTCGCAGTGGGTGATACACATGGCCTGGGTTGGGAGAAGGTGCATCTCCACAGGCTGCCACTGCTTATAATCCTCCTGCTCCCCACTGCCGATGCCAAGGAATGCTGTACCGACCCTGGGCCTGCTGCAAATGCCAGAGCAGGCGGGTCACGCGTGCCGGCGGCGTGTGCCAGTGCCAGTGCCTTCGGCTTCCAGCCTCAGCACCTCGGTCGATGCCTGGTCAGCTGTTAAACCACAACTACCCAAACTCAGGGCACAGCCTCAAAGTGACACCTGAAAGGCCCCCCAAAGCCGTGTCTCTCTGTGGAGCTGGGTTTGTAGATCCTGCAGTGAGTGCCGGACTCGCATCCCACTACACCGCCGGCCCGTGCGGACAGTAGTGCTCCGTGATTAATTGCTGTGCTTAAAACTCCTATTTATAGACACTACAAGTGCTGTGCCAGGGCCAGTGCAGGCAGAAACTCCTCCTCCAGCAGCTCCTGGGACTCCACAGCTCATCCCAGCCTGGGGGTCCCGGGGCTGTGGAACAGCCCAGCTCCTTGCCCAGCCTGGGTGTTACTCACCCTGCTTGTCCCATGTTCCACGGGGATCACAGAGGCTTTCCCAGGCTCATGGTGATGCTGGGGATGCTGTGGATGCTCTTGGGTCACCACAGGGCTAAGGAGTTTTACCCAGAGCTTGGTACCTCCGGAGATGTGGACACAGGCCCCGAGAGCACGTGTGCTCCTTGACCTCACCCCACCCCAGTGTCCAGCAGTGTTGGATTTCCAGGGAGGCTCCAGGCCCAGCCCCAGGCTTCTCTGGCCTTTGCCTCGAGTCACTGTTCAGGAAACAGAGCTCACAAAGATGCTGGTCGAGATCCGGGTTTCATCCAGCAGCTGCTTGTGCTGTTTGGGAATTATGTGTTTGGGCAACGATGCTCTGCATCAAACAGGTTCCTACCCTACAAACACTTTTCTTACCCTACAGTTTTCTTTAAAACAACAACAAAAAAAAGGAACATGAAAGAAATCCATTCCACTCTGCTTTTATTTTCCTGAAATCCCCACATCTTATCAGCAAAACCTCCCCTCCTGTCTGGCTGCCCAGAAGGGGAGACAAAACAGGGAGGGAAAGGACAGGTCCCTTTGAGTGTCAGTGGCTCAGACACACCACAGTCACTCCTGATCGCTTTACACAACATGGGGTTTTTCCTTTTCCACTGGGCTGGGTACCACTCCTGTGGGATGTGCTGGTGGGTCCACATGGGACACGGATGCTGAGCCCAACCTGTGCTCTCAGGCACGGATGTGGGTGAGCAGGAGGGGTACTGAGGTACAGAGCAGGGAGGGCTGCGGGGTGTTGCTGCCATGAGCATCATCCCAGAACATCCTGCATCCCTGCTTTGCCTGCTCCTCACTTTTCCTTCCCCCTGTTCAGGCAGAGTCGGGACAGGGTGATGGTGAGGGGGGAGCAGCATCTCCTTGTCCATGTGAGTCTGCTCAAAGGGGTGTGGAGCAATACCTGGCAGACCCACCTACCTGTGGATTTGTCTCCCTGCAGGAGCCTCCCAGCCCTTCCCTGCTCAGCCAAGGCTGGGCAGCTGGCAGCTCTCCTGGCCCGGGGCCTCCTGAGCCCCCCCAGTGCTGCATTTCCACCCTGTGGGGTTGTGGGGAAGAAATATCCTGTGTTTGTGCTCTTGGCTCCAGTGGGATGTGAACGTGTCGGGCGGGGAATGATCCCCCCCGTGCACACTCACACACACGCAGGGCGGGGGGAGCTGGGCTGGGGGAGCATTTCCACATGGACACAAAACAATCCCTATTTGTCTCCGAAGACAGACCCCACTGTTGGGTTTCCTGGGGTCACGCAGCTGCAGGAACATGTGGAAAAGAAATGTATCTCTCCAAAGCACTGGACATACATGTAATTCAATATATTGCTCCCATGTGCAAGAAATCCACCAAACTGGCCCCATTTCAAATCGCAGGGAAATGCAGAGTGTCAGGGATGGAGGCAAATCCTCCCCAAATTCAGGTCTTTATTTTATTTTTAATTGGGTTGGACTGTGAGAGGCGATGAGGGTCATGTGGGGCTGGGGGATGTGGCAGTACGGGGTGGGGGGATCCCACTGTCCCTTCCCAGCACTGGTGATCCCAGTCACACCCTACCAGTGGTCTGAATCTGCTGGGGAGGTGCCACAGGGACCACCAGCTCCCAGGAAAAGCTCACCCAGGCCCCGGAGAGGAGACGTCTCCAAGTTCCTGCCATTGCCCCAATCCCTGCCCCTTCCTGCCACCACAAAAGGGGTTCACCCTGACTTTCGGCATGAACTCTCCCAGCAGCACAATAAAGCCTTTCCCTTGGGATTTTGGTCCCCAGGGATCACCTTGCCCCTGCAGACCTTTACCCCAACACCTCGGCTCCCTCGGGAGCTGGGCTGGTCGTGCCAAGCTCTGATTAAAGCTCTTTGACTCCTGTAATGCTGCGCCAGGACGTGAACTGCGGTTACCTCAGTGAGCCTTAAATGGATTTTTCTGTTAAGAGAGGATTTTTTTTGTCTTGTTTTATTGAAAAGGAATTTGCAGTAATTAGCTCTTACAGGGGATTTCACTGTTCTCTCTCCTCCTCTAAAGCATAAAACACTTATTACAACACATTGTTTAATGTGATATCCACTCCGAGGGGTTTTTCTTTCCTTGTGCGATGATCCAGCCCTGCCTTTGGACTTCAAGGCTCTAAATCTTCCTGCAGCCCTGAGCCATGCCCTGGTCCCTCTGCTTGGATCCACATTTATCTTTCCCCCACAGTCCTCGGCACAGCTGGAGACGAGAGCTTGTAAAATAAGGTGGTTGTTTTTTTCTTTTTAATTTCCCCTGCTTTGTTGGATTATTGTTGGTCAAAACTATCCGTGTCCACTTCCACGGTCATCAGGAGAGCAGCCGGCTGTTGCTGAGCCACGGAGAGCAGAGTTTCCCTATGAACCTCTCTCCCTCCCAGCACCTTCACCTGTGTTAGGCTGGGCTATATTTAGGCTTTTGGGCTTCATCTTCCTTCTTGGAGAATGGATTGGGAGTGGAGCTGGGAGGGGAGCAATCAAACCTGTGTTAGGATGTACCAGGTTGTCCCTCCTGCTCTGGGACGGCAACAGTCCCTGATCCCTGTGCTGCCCTGCTGGCAAAACTCCCCTGATATTCAGCCTACATTTTCCTGTTCTCATTCCCGTGCTTTTCTATCACTCATTACAGCCCCTGGGCTGACCTGAGCACCCACCCCTCCCTCCGTCCCTCCCTCCTCGGGGTTTGGGCTCGGAGGAGGCTGCAGATGGCTCTCCCGCTGCCGGTGGAGGTGGATATCCCCACACGAGGGGGATTCAGCCGTTCACGTGTTTCGTCTGAGCCGAGATGAAACCCCTGCGTGCTGCGAGCGCTTGTTATTGTTGCCGTCACGCAGCCCCTTTAAACTCGCCGCATAAATCCTGCCCTCCAGCTCCTTGATTCTGTTCCTGTGTCCCTCTGAACTCCCTCCAATCCATCAGCATCGCTCCAGCAGGTGCAGCTGGGGGAGCCTTTGCCAAGAGCCTCTGGTTCTCCGCAGGTCCCAGCACGATGTCCTGGTCCAGTGGGGACAATGTGAGGGGACAGGTGGGTGATGGTGCCCAGTCCAGCAGGGACCATGTGAGGGGACAGGGTGGCTGAGCCATGCCAGCCCTGCCCAGGCACCCGCCCTGCCCAGCAATCACGTTTCAGAGCCGTTTCAGACAAAGCTCTGCCGTTAACAGCTTCTCTGGTTGCTCTGTCATCTCCCATTAGAGGCCTCGGTAACCAGCACTTCATGAGGCTTTGCAGAATAATTTGTATGTTTAATACACCTCGAAAGCCCGTGTTGGGCTGCAATTAAGGCGGGGGGAGGGAGCTGGGAAGAGAAGAGACGCCGACCTCCTGCTGGCTGCACAGAACCTGCTGCTTTCTGCCGAGGCTGCGCCGATGGAGGATGCCAGGGAAGCTGGAATTAGAGGCAAAAGCATAATTTGTCATTTGCAAGTGTAAGCCAAAGGCTGGGCTGGTGGGAAGAGAAATGAGAGAGCTGGGAGCTCCTCACGGGAAATTACCATTTAAAGAGCAGAGCTGAGCTGAGCTGAGCTGAGCCGAGCGCAGCATCCTGGCCCGCTGGCAGCAGAGGATCCGGGCTGGTGGTTGAGAGCCTGGAACACTGGACCATGTGGGATAGCAAGGGGGGATCACACAGCCAGGCAGAGCCACCACACGGGTCACTGAGCAGAAGATGCTGCAGCTGGGGCTGGGGACCAGCTCCACACTCCGTCCAGGGAATAGGAAATTCATGTTCCTGAGCACAACTAGGCAGCTTCCCTTTGCCTCATTAATGCTTTTGTTATATGCAGATTTTAGAGAAAATGCACAACTTTTGATAAAATCAAGCAGGAGCAGCCAATCCCACTTTGGTCCTTGTAGGAGCTGGAGTTTGGGGGTGCACAACGAGGTTTAACTCATCCCGTGGGAGAATAGAACCCCCGAGGTGACGGGGTCACAGGGAACCCCCAGACCTCTCCTTGTTCCGGTCAATGCAAGCACCGCTCCACATCGGGAATTCAGAACTCCTGGGAGTAGGGCAGCCTGGAGCAAGTTACGCAGCGAGATTTATTCCTTGAGCTCGGTGCCGATCCAGGTTTCTCTGCCGACGGAAGGGAGTTCCCACTCCTTCCACCCACAGGCACCTGGGCTGGAACAGTGTGACCCACACGTCACCGTGGGCAGAGCCAGACCCACGTCTCCTTCTCTGCGGTTGTCACATGTGGACCTGCCAGGTGTCCGTGGTGCAGGAGCATGGGGAGGACGGGACAGGCGTCCTCGGTGCCGGGGACGGTGCAGCTCACCCGCACACAGGCAGGAGGGATTTCTGCAGGAATAAAGCTGAATCCCCGCTGTAAAACTGTGCAGATTAAATATGTTTAAAAGCTCATCAGAAGTAGCGGCGTGTGGGAGCCAGGCAGCCTCAGAACTGTCAGCAATATTCCCTTTTTCCTTAGGGGCTGCTTCAGAGGGTGCCAGCTCCTTCCTCAGCATCCTCGTTTAACTGTGTGGCAATCGCCCCGGGCAGAGCTGCTGCAGTTGTTTCAGGAGCACACGGAGTCTTGCAGAGTCCATCAGGAAACTCAGCAGCAGCTCAGAGATGGCTCCAGAGCAGCAGAGACAGGAGACCCTTCAAAGCCAAGTGGCCACTGAGCCGTGCAGAACCATCCCAGCTTTGCCCAGGGCTCCTCCCAGCCCTGGCTCTGGGCAAAGGGAACGCTGCTGTCACCTCTGCAGGGGGCTCATCTGCTCCCAGCCAGACTGGGACTCCCAGCCTCAGCCAGCCCTGCCTCCTCCCTCACAGCACATCTCCCTGAGCCCGGGGAGGCTTCAGCAAGGAGCTCCTGCCTTCCCATCAGAGCCTCCTTCTCCAGCCCTGGAGTCCTCACCAGATCTTGTCTAGATGATTTTTTCCTCTGTGCTCTACTTCTGTCTGTTCCTCACAGTTAATCTCCCAGGACTGCCCCTGCAAATCCCCCAAGCTGTGATTTATGCCTCCATGGACATGGAGATGGTTATCCCGTCCTGCCATGGATGTTGGCGAGCCCAGCCAGGCAGATTTAGCTCTTTTAATCTCTCTTCATAAGTCAATCCCTTCAGCCGCTTAATCATTTTGTTGTTCTCCTCCAAATTCCCAACGAGGTGGTTTGTCTTGCAAGTGCCTGATTCATGGTCATATATTTCCCAAAACTTTAGCAGCTTAACACAGGAATAACACTGCATGGAGCCCGAAGAGTCATTAAACTCCAGATGAAATCCTGAGGGGCTCCATGTGCGGGTGTGAATCAAAGTCCCTGGTTGGTGGCTGGGGATGGCTTGGCTGCAAGAGCACGGAGGTGGGATGGGGTTTGGTGATGTTGGGTGGCTGGTGGGGAATGTGCCCAAAAGGGGATGTGCCCGAGCTCTGCCAAAAAAACCTTTCATGACCAAAAAATCTCTATCACCACAAACACTCAGGTTACCTGTGGTGACAAGGATGTGCCCCACGGTGTGGCACAGCCCCACCAGGTCATGACCCAGATGCCAAGCCCTGTGCCACACTTGCTGGGATTTATCCCACTTTCCCAGGACCATGAGAGCCCCTCCCATGGGAAGATGTGATGAGGGCGCTGCTTTCTAATTGCTCCTCTGGCCCAGCTTTATGAGGTTTCTTCGGAAGTGGGAGGTCTGAGATGGTGAGCGAGGGCTGGGAGCAGCCACCTGGCCAAGGGGCCGCCAGAGTGGAGGGGGGCACATGGGAAAGCTTCAGGCAGTCTTTGATCCTGGTGGAGTCCTTGGGAGGAGGACAGGAGGGCGGTGCCGGGAGGGAACACAGATGGGCTTTGACCTTGCTCTGAAACATCAGAAAACATACTGAAGGCTTCATGATCAAAATATTCCTGCTGCCCCGGAATTCCCCCGATAGAAACACACTCGTGTTTGAGTTCCCAGCCCAGGAGCCGTGGGCTGGCAGCACAAGCACCTACTGCTTCAGTGGAAGAGTCCTCCAGTGCAGGAGGCTTTTAGAGCAAAGCTGTCAGCGATGGGTAATCTCCTCTTTTCCCGGGAAGCCAGAGCGCATTAGGATGAAAACCCTTCTGGAGTAAGGTGAGCACAGGTGTAATCCCATGAATCGTCCTCCACAGCCCTTCTAAGCTGCTCATCCACACTGACTCCTCCAGAGCCTGCAGACATCATTTAACCAGCAGTGACGAGGCCTGGGAACAAGGGCCGGTGTGTCCCGTCACCGCCACCGCTCACTGGATCTTCTGATCCCAGCCTGTCCCTGGGGCCAGGCTGCACCCCCAGGGCCAGGAACAGCCCTTGGACATGACCCTGTGGCTGGAGGACTCGGTGGGGGCTGGGAGGAGCCCTGGCAGGGGTTGTACTGGGCTGCCAGACCTCCAGTCCTCCTGCGTGGTTGGAACGGGAGCAGATCCCGACAAACCCCACTGGTGGCTCTTTCCTCTCAGCTGCCCAGCTGGTTTGCCCCGTTCCACACCTCAGCTCCAAGGTGTTGCTGTGCCAAGGGCAGGGGACAGCAGCCAGGACAAACCCTGGACCTGGGCTGAGCTGTGCCAGCACCACGATCTGGGACCTCCATCTGGCGTTTGCAGTCAGGGCTTCCCAGGCAAGGGGCCAAACTCAGGCAGGAACACAATCCAGCTGCTCCTTTCTCCTTGGAGCTCCTTGAAGAGCAACTTCTTACATGGGCAGATAGTCATAGAACAAGGGGGAATGGTTTTAAACTAAAAGAGGAGAGATTTAGATGGGATGTTGGGAAGGAATTCTTCCCTGTGAGGGTGAGGAGGCCCTGGCACAGGTTGCCCAGAGAAGCTGTGGCTGCCCCATCCCTGGAAGTGTCCAAGGCCAGGTTGGACGGGGCTTGGAGCAACCTGGGCTGGTGGGAGGTGTCCCTGCCCCTGGCAGGGAGTGGAATGAGATGAGCTTTAAGGTCTTTTCCAAGCCAAGCCATTCCACGATGACTGTGATGTTTTCCCCAGAGCTCGCAGCAGCAGACAAACCATCCTGCCTGCAGATCCCACATGGAGAGCACAGCAGGAGATCGGGAACCTGCTCCTTCCCAGACACCAAACAGCCCCCACTTCCCAACCCCTCTCATGGAAACTCTATCTCTGCAAACACTTGCTCCCTTTACATCTTTCCTCTTTATTTTTTATGGAGACGCCTTGGAGGAGAGGGAATCAGAGGGGGCTGGCACGTCCCCCTCCCCCTGGCCTCTCTGAAATAAAGGGATGCAGCTGGTGAGGCAGGAGTTCCTGGAGCAGTATGGATGGGGTGAGAAAGTCATTACCTGCCTTGGGTTTCACTGTGGGAATGGCCGCACCTTTCACTGGGAAAGGCTCGTGTCTGGGGGACGGAGGGGGAGCGGGGGGAGGAGGGAGCAGAGGGGCAGAGCAGGGGCTGTAACCGGCAGGCGAAGAAAGGAAAAGGGAAAGGGGTTTTTTTGTGTTTTTGGATGTAGACATGTAGGGTCTGAAATAAATTACCTGTCTCCAAAACCAGTGCGTTAGGGGGAATAATCGATTGAACACGCCACAAACTCTTGTTTTATGGCTCCGTGAGCCCGGCTGGGGCTGGGGGGAAGTGGGGGAAGAGAGAAGCTGTTCGACACCGGAGGGGACACCTCGGGGGGGATGGGTTTGTCTGTCCTTTTTGTTTTTCCTTCTTCTATTTTTTCTTCATCTGCTCTCTCATTTTGTAGTTCTTTGGCTTTTGTGTTGTTGTTTCCCTATTTCTAATCTCCCCTTGGGGACTTTCCCCTTTGTTCTGCTGGGGGGAAGAGAACTGGATTGTGTTTCTCCTGCTCCTGACTAAAAGAAATTACATCAGCCCGATGTGTTTAAGCATCTCCCTCCGCACTCCCCCCCTGCCCCAAACTGCTCCATAATTTAGAGTTTAACAAGGCATTATTATTTTTCCCCTATCTGTGATTGTGAAGGAGGGAGATTGGAATGGCAGTGGCAGAGAGGGAGCAGTGGATGCATCCAGCTGGTTTGTCTCTGCAGTTTGCAGAGGTCCTTGAGGAACATCCCAACCCCTCCCTGTGCTGCTGCTCCCAGACCCCAGATCACCCACAGGGACAGCTTTCCTGCATCCCTGTGCCCCAGGGCTGCCAAATGCACCCGGAGCTTTCTCTGGTGAGGTGGCAGCAAGAACAGGGTCCTCAGGTGGTCCAAGGACCTGAGTCCTGCATCCCCATTCCCAGAGCCACATGGACACGTCCCTGTCTCACCAGTGGGCGGGTGGAGTCATGGGCAGCCCCCAGAACAGCCCTCAGACCCCCCAGACAGAGAGCAAAGGTGCAGAAATTAAAAGACAATTTCCAGAGCCAACAATAAATACGTGGAAAAGAGCAAGAACGTGGCAGCAACTGGGGGAACGTGAGGATTCCTGACAAGCTCCCAGTGATATTTGCCAGGAGGGTCATTAGCTTCCCCTATGGGAGGAGATATCCAGCTTTTTTGGAGCCCCTGGGTCATTTCCTGGGGTTTGTCTACCTCCCTGATGCTCCATTCCAGCATCCCGGTGGGCCAGGATTGCAGCCGGCTCTGCCCCAGGGATACAGGCTGCAGGAGCCCATAGCCACATTCCCATGGAATCACAATCCCTGTGCTTCCAAGTCCTCTGAGAGCCATCCGAGCTGACAAGCAGGGTCTGGAGCCAGCAGTGATGGATCCTTTGGTTCCCAGTGATCGTGGACAATTCACAGCTGCAGTGGAAGTGCTAAAAGCAACTGGGAAGAGCAGAGGCTGAGGGAAGGATTCCAGCCTTGGTGGGACACAGGCCTGGAGCAAGCACAGCTTTTCCCAGTTCTCAGTCCAATGGGCCACAGAGTGACCAGATTTCAGGGGACCAAATATCAGGCCACTGTGAGTTACTCATCTGAGCATGGATTTGGGGCTCACTCCTGCCTGTTGGGAAAGTCCCAGTGCAGCCATGGGGAGGGAGGAGGACTCAGCTTCCCCCAGGGCACCATATCCAGGCAGCCAGCCAGGCTTGGCAAGATATTCCCAATGCTCTACATCCAACTACACCACCACAACAACCTTTCTGAGGCCCAGATCTCAAGGTCACGTTGCAGACCTGGAGCCAGACACACCGACCGCAGGTGAGTCAGCAGCTCTGGGAAGATCCCGTGCCTTGCCCCAAGGTGCTCCACAGGAGACATCATTAACCTCAAGGATTCTGCCGCCTCAATCCCCTGCGTGTGTTATCCATAATTAAAGTTGCACTGAGAAAATAAATCTTGTTCCTCGCTAATATGACGGAGGAGCGTGTTAAATTATGGCTCAGTTTATCAAATGATTGCCCAATGCAGCTCCCTGCTTTAATAACTTATGATAAAACATGTCATAAAATGATTTGGGAATTAATACCTCCTGGATGATGCTGTGACAAACTGCTATAATATGTTTCGCTACGGGAAGGTGCGTGTTCCCGTCTTATATAAAGACGCTGCAAGTGGATTTAGGATTCATGTAAATAAGGGGCTGATTGACAGGTGAGGGCTTAAGAGAGCCCGTGGGTGGAAGAAGAGAATTGCCCTCGCAGCTCTGCTGGCATTACCTGCCGATACTCCCCACTCCCACGCTTTTCCAACATACCTGGTGCATTCCAGCACCATTCCTGCCCTTCATCCCACTTTCCCCTCCCGGATAACCTCTGGGATGCCAGTAAATGAGTGCAGCCCCTCCAGCACCAGGCAGGTGGGATCGTCCTCCTTCGTCCTGGTGTTGTGGTAATAACTGGAGGAAGAGGCCGTGATTTCCAGCCCGGCCTCTCTTGGAAGCACTTGGGAGTGGTTTGAGGATCCTTGTCAAAAGGCAGCCGTGGGGAACTGCCGCCGCCGCCGAGCGGAAACGAGGAGAGAGGAGCAAACATTTTAGAAAAGGAAAAAACCGTGCTGTAAGAATCTCACTCTGTTATCCAGGTCACATTTGATTATCTCCTATGAAAATTGAGTTCTTAGCGGGAGATGTAAATTTTTCACAGTGCAAATCTGCTGTCAAGCTCTGCAGGGATTTCCCAGAGGAGCTCTCACTGCAATCCCCTCCTGCTCCTTCCTAAACCCATCAGCACCATCCCAGGGCTCCACCAAGGCTTTGGCAGCCACCGCACACCTTCCACCAGACCTGCTTTGGGTTGGAAGGGACCTTAAAGCCCAACTCATTCCACCCCCTGCCATAGGCAAGGACACCTTCCACTATCCCAGGTTGCTCCAAGCCCCATCCAACCTGGCCTTGGACACTTCCAGGGATGGGGCAGCCACAGCTTCTCTGGGCAACCTGTGCCAGGGCCTCCCCACCCTCACAGGGAACAATTTCCTCCTAAATTCCCTCCTGCTGAGCAAGTGATCAGTGTCCTGCTGTGCATCCACCCAAACACCCACCCAGCTCCCCTCCGTGGGGGTGAAGGGTCTCCCAGTGTCCCGCAGTTCCACAGTCAGCTGCTCTCCCGGGCTTTGCAGCCAGCAAATGTTAAATGGCCCATGGGATCAGATCCTGCTGTGGAAACCCAGCTCCCTCTCCAGGACGTGGTTCCCACCATCCCTGGTCTCAGGTGGAGGGTGTCAGAGGCTGTCACAGCCCCTACAGCTCCCCAGGGCGATCCTGGCTCCAGTAGCAGCTCTATAAACTCCAAACCTGTGCTCATAATTGGCCTCTGTTTCCCCACTCTCATAAATGTCCAAAGCATTTGCATTTTAGACTGAAATTCCCCATGTTTAATCTCCACTCAAAGGTGAACGTTTGCGGGGAAAGTCAGAACAAGTTTCCTTCATCCATGTGCAATTTATCAGCAGAAAAGGGGAGTGAACCAACCCTTCTTCTGAAATAAAAACAATCTAACCACATTTTTTATAAAAAAAAATTCTTTCTAAAGCAAAACAGGAAAAGTTTGGAACTTGAATCCCAATAGAACCACAAGATTTACAAGGTTGGGGGGGGACAAAAAAAAAATAAAGTGTCCCACATTGTAAATTAAATGAGAGAAATACCACAAACCAAATATTGCATGTACTGGAGCCCTCAAACCATCAGCTCAGCCCCTGCCCAGTGCCCTGGTTTGCCTTCGTTAGCCATGAACATGCAGGGAATTGTGTTTGCTGCCAGGGACCCTGAGAGAAACAGCAGACTGAAGTAAATATTAGGGAACATCCATAAGAAACGCGTTTCAAGTCGATAAGCACAAATTCACACTCTGCCAACCTCACTCCACAAGTCGCCTTCACCCACAGGCAACAGGAAACACGGAGCGTGAGTCGCTCGCCCAGGGAAGCTGCTGGAATTTCCACTGCCACATTCTTGGGGTAAACTGTCCACAAATGGGCCCCAAATGGAAGTGGCTTGTGACAATCACTAAGTAAGGAAAAAAAAATACTGTTGAACAATTAGTTTAATTAAAATCATGCTCTGCAGACAACTTGTGGGTGAGGAAAGCCCTGGTGTGGCTGGGTGGGACAATGTCCACCCAGGTGGTGGCTTTTCCTGTGCTTGGGGAGCACCTCCCAGGGACAGCCCTGCCGGGAGATCCCACCCACCGACCCCTGCTGCTCCTGGTGATGCCTCCCATGGCCATCCTCTCCTGCTGAGCACCAAAAATGAAGAAGTACCTTCCACCCTGACCTGCCGGCTGGGATTCGTCTCAGCCAGCCAGGGAGACCCACAGAAGTGATTGCAGACTGACATTTTGGGGCTTGGAGCTCTCCCAGTCTCCTGGTGAGTCCCGTGACACCCACCAGATGAGGGGGTGACATCCAAGGCTGTGGGGGGAACTGGGGAATGGGGAGATCACCCACCTGCAACTGCTGAAGGAGCCGGAGGGAGACCACAAAGTGAGAGCAAAAGAGGTTGGAGAATTAGCAGCACAGTGGGAGCAGGAGGGATTAAAGGCATCTGGGAAGACAGGGGGACAGCAGTGATCCACAAGGGAAGACCCACAAGCAGCCCCTTTGCTCCCCAAGGGATGAATGTTTTCCTCCAGCAGGACACAGGGACCACCAGTGCCCCAACAGAGCAGGAAGAGGATCAGATCCTGGTGGTTCTGCCCTGGTGGCTTCTTCCAGGCTGACATATGCTGGATTCAGCAGAGGATGCAGGATGCAACCAGAGGAAAAAAATGAGGAAGAGAATCAAGAACTATTTTTTACAACTTCATTTGCCAAAACCCTCTCTCCCCTCTGTTTTTCATCTGGGGAGAGTTTGGAATTTCCATGCACCGTTTCCCTGTTACATTCCAGCCTCTTCTCTCCGGTCTGTGCTGGTGCTCCTCGCCCAGAGGCTCTCACAGCTCGTCTGACACAGGCGATGAGTTCCTGAGTCCCCCTGGGAGTGCAGCCCCTACCTGCCCCTCACCTCTGCTCCGAGCAGCCCTGCCTGCCCCTTCCCTCCTCCTCTGCAGCCTGGGGTGAGCCAGGACTGGGGAGAGAAGCAGCAGGAGGTTTGGAGAGGAGGGAGCCAGGGTGGAGCACATTCCCCACTCCCCAGGCAGCGTGTGCCCTGCACATCCCATCCACACCAGTCCCTGGGAACCAGGAGAGGGTGGATGCCCACAGGTGGGGGGGAGGACTCCCAGGCAGGACCCTCAAACCCCTCTGAGCCCTTGTTTCCCCACTGTCCCTCCTGCCTGTGCCCAGCCGGTGGGTCTGGTGACCCCTGTGTGCCCACCTGCCCAGCAGCCCCTCACAGGGGTCCCTTCACCCTCATCCCCCTGAGCCAGCTGGAAGAGGCAGCAGCTCTGCAGCCCAGCTAATTTCACAAGAGGACATTTGAGCGTTGCCTAAGCCCATTTAAAAGCAGCTCTGATCCCATAAACTCTGCCTACCTTCCCTCATATTACAGGGAATTGGCTGGAGCTGTCGCAGCCGAGCCGTGAGTCAGTTCATCCCAATCCTTCCCCTGCTCCTCTAAATGGGGGCTTAGGGGAAAAGAGCCATCGAGGAGCTCAAACCAGTCATAATGGTGTTATGTTGCAGTAGAGAAAATTAAAGTTAAACATTAGAGGAACCTTTATAACTCTAACTAGAGTTCAGCCAGCGGAACGCTGTTGAATTGCTTTCCCCAGAGATATCCAAGGATAAGGCTAAGCACACATCTGACAAGGATGGTTTACCGGCCTGATGTGGAGGATAAAGTGGAGCAGGTGAGCTGGTGGAGATTCCTGCCAGCCCTAATAACTCTATGATCAGTGCAGGGCCCCTCTGCACTGGAACATCACAGAACATTCCTCATTTTTCACAGCCTCACAGAGCACTTCCAGTGCTAAGTGACACAGAAACAAGGCTCCCATGGCAAGTACTAAGTGGCCGGTGCTCAGGCACTTAAGAGGCTGCAGGAAATGTAAAAGCTCAGAACAAAGAAATCCGTAACAACATGTGTCTGGGGGAATTGCTGGACGATGGGAATGTCTCCAGGAGGATTTTAAACCTCAGTCCAGAAGGCTGTACTGCTGGGGCGGCAAAACCAGAAACCCAGTGTTTGAAGGTTTTGTCATGAAAACACTTTGACAAATACATCATCCATCTGCCTTCCCATCGCTTTGTTCCTAAGCTGTGAATCCTGGCGCAGGCAGGGGGATGCTGGAGCTGGGCTGTGGTGGGCTCTGGGGGGGCTCAGAGGGCTCTGCTCCTCAGCCCCAGCACAGGTCACCCCTGCCCTCGGGGCTGGCTGCTCCTTGTGCCGGTAAGAGCCACTTTGTAGAGATGAGCTGCTCTGTCTGTTGGGATGCAGGACGTGGGAAGACACCCTGGTCTCCAGAGCTCCCCAGGCACAGAGCTCGGATGTTGATTCCCCCATAAAGCCTCACTGAAACACCCCAAAGAATTCCTTCAGCTAGAGAGAGAAAGGAGAAAGGATGTTTCCCAAAACCTCACGGAGGAGGTGGGAGCGCAGGTTGGGGAGCACCAGGAGGGGGCCCCAGCTCCCTTCCCAGCACGGACCCCAACTTCAACAGAGCGCTGCAGAGGGGGGCCGGGGATGGGGGAAGGGGCTGGGAGGCAGATCATCTCCCCATCACCCCCGGCTCATTTGTAAGGCATTACTGCACTGCGGACGGGACACATGTCAGCGTTAAGTCAAGTGGCAGGTTTGCTCCGAACGCGATAACCAAGAGGCTCAAGGAAAGAGGAGGAGCTCGGCAGATAAGGAGAAGGACCCGGGGCCAGCCGTGCCTCGGCCGCAAGTGCCCGCTGACAGCGTGAGGGGATCCTGCTCAGGGATGCAGCCGGGATGTCTCTCATTCCTTCGCTGTTCCCACCACGAGGAAACCCGTGGGATCCTGGGGCATTGATGTTTGCCCAGCTGGTCCTGACATTTCACCCGGAGAGAAGCGTGAGGGAGAGTGAGATGCGAGTGAAGCGCAGCACAGGCGTGAAGCAAACAAGGATCCAGCTGAGAGATTTCCTTCCACACTGCTCTGGGTGATTTCTTCCACTACCACCTCCCTGCTCCTGCTGTCCCCTGCACAGCTGGACAAACCTCTGGCCTGAGCCAGGGTGCTCTGCATCTGCTCCCCTTCACTGTGGCCATCCAGAAGCCCTCTCTTGGATTTATGCCAATGCTGTGGCTTTAAAATTCTGGGAGAGAGAGAGAGAGGAGAAAAGGCTTTGCCTGGCCAGCAGATCCCTCCCAGGACTTCAAAGCCTCTTGGATTCATCCCAAAACAAAATAAGATTTCTTTAATTTTCCAGTAGGATGGGGGAGAAGCCTCCCTGCCAACCTCCGCGGAGCCAGAGAGCAGGGCAGCCACGCTTCCTCTTCCCACAGCTCCGAAGGGAAAAGGACCTTGTCTCCACCTACCTCAGCTAAAAGCAGAGGCAGAAGATGGAATGCCAGAAAGACTGGCAGCAGGAAAAGTTAATTTCTTCTTCATTCCAGCAATTCGATCTATACACGTGCAGCCCGAGCCGCTCCCGGTAGCGCCGGATCCAGGGGCGGGAGCACAGCCCCACTTCCAGCTGCTCCGGAGGCAGGAGAGCTCGTGTTTAATGGCTGTCATATTAGCACTTGCTATTTAATATTGCATGTTTAGTCTGGTTTGTCTGCTTTTCCCTTTAGGATCGAGTCTATTCCAAACAATCTGAGAGAGGAATCGGGTTCAAAGACAGACACAAATTGGTTTCAGGCCGGCCCAGATAACACGCTGTCCCACCCAAAACCGGGGTTCAGCTCCCAGCCGGCGTTGACTGGGATCCTTGGACACCTGCAGTACTGCTGCAAGGACAGCAGGCTCCGAGTCCAAGGTTTGGGGATGTTCCACCGACCCATCCAAAGACTCACCGAATTCTGTGAGGCTGGGGAGGCCCTGGCCCAGGTTGCCCAGAGAAGCTGTGGCTGCCCCTGGATCCCTGGAAGTGTCCGAGGCCAGGTTGGATGGGGCTTGGAGCAACCTGGGCTAGTGGAAGTCCCTGGAGGTGGAATGAGATGACCTTTAAGGTCCCTCCCAACCCAAATTATTCTGTGATTCTGCGCTTCGTGGCCCCAGAGAGGCACCGGTTGGAGCTGCTGGTGGGGAAGGTCTCGCTTGCCTTGTTCTACCTCTGTGGAGGACACCCAGCTTGGGGAACAGCAGCAGCCACAGACACCAGCTCCTGCAGAAGCACCCCCCTGCCAGGGATTCCCTCCAAGTTCTTTTAAATAAAAAGAAAAAAAACACCAATGCCAGCAGCCCTGGTATCCCCTTGGCAAGGTGGGGAGGTGGAACACTAGAGTGTGTTTTACAGTTTGAGAGCTCCAGACAGCTGGAAAAATAGTTAACGTTCCTGTTTGACGTGTTCCAGCCTGGCTTTGCAGGGAGCAGGTCCAGCAGCTGAGCTCTGCCAAAACAGGCAACTGCAGGGATTTCACTGGGGGAGACTTGGGCCATCGGCACCCACGTCTCTGAGGGTTCTGGACAGAGTGGAAATGGCAGGGAGGATCTGGCCCCAGCAGGCTCAGCTTTAAGCAATAGATGAACCCAGTGCCTGGTTGTTTAGGGTATGGCATGGGAGATTGGGAGATAGCACAAGTAGGAGCAAATACCTGGATTACCTTCTGCCTCCCTTTGCTACTGCCAGAATGGGGCATCTGGGATCAAATCAAGGACAAGAACAGATGGGCAGCATTTAGGGGCTGTATCCACCGCCTGGGCCCTTTCTGCCCCACCAGCTCATGCCCTGGGATGCACCGAGGCTCCTGGCACCACTGGCTATGGGAAAGCAGCCTTGCTCTTCCCAGGACTCACAGCCTCAGTCCAAACCCATCCCTCCTGTGGCAGAGAGGCACATTCCACCTGGAAAAAGACATCAGTGGTTCACAGATCACTCAGCCCCCTCCTCCCCATCCCTGTCTCCTCACACCCCAGGGGTGGGGAGAGCCAGACTTATTTTTCTTTGCCTAAATGAGGAGCAGGGTAACCCTAAGGCAACCCCAGATGCCTGTGCTGACCTCCTCACCCAGCCAAGGGCTCCACAGCCGGGCCAGACACCCAGGAGCCAGGCGTGGGGACAGGATTAGGAGCCAAAATATCCCAATTGCTGCTCCGGAGCACGAGCCCTGGGAGCCAGGCTGGGCCTCCCCCTGTGGTGTCGCCGCGCTGCGGAGCTCAGCGGGGGCACAGCTGTGAGGACAAACCACGCCGTGTGCTGGGTGGTTGTCTCTGAGCCTCAGCCACGCTGGACTTGAAAGGCCCAATTCAGCACAGGTCAGGCAGGGTGGGTGTGTCAGTCTTGGTCTAATCCAGTGTGGAGATCCCATGAGGGTCAAGGAGGAGGATGGAGGAGACTGGGGTACGAGGTGCCTCCTCACACCTCTTTACAGGAGATGCAGGGCAGGAGGGATCCAAGGGCAGGAGGGATCCAGGGGCAGGAGGGATCCAAGGGCAGGAGGGATCCAGGGGCAGGAGGGATCCAGGGACAGGAGGGATCCAGGGGCAGGAGGGATCCAAGGGCAGGAGGGATCCAAGGGCAGGAGGGATACAAGGGCAGAAAGGAACACTGGGCAGCTGAGCATGGGCTTTGAGCAGCAGAGTTTAAGCAGTTCCCCACCTTCTCCTTCAGGTAACAGATCCACTGTGGTGGCACTGAGGTCTCAGCTGCTTATCCCAGTATTCCCTGGGAGCCAGGCTGGAGAACTGATCTGGCTGGAAATCAACCTGCTGAGAAAAAAAAAAAATATTTGATGAGGTCTGATCTTGAATAAGGTTTGTTGAGGGTGGGGAGGCCCTGGCACAGGTTGCCCACAGAAGCTGTGGCTGCCCCATCCCTGAAAGTTTCCAAGGCCAGGTTGGACGGGGCTTGGGGCAAGTGGAAGGTGTCCCTGCTCCTCTCAGGAACTGGGTGATCTTTAAGGTCCCTTTCAACCCAAACCATGATTCTATTCTATGTTCAAGTGCCTGACCCAGCTCACAGTTTGTCTGCTCAAACCCTCCTGCTGCTGCAGGGAGGAGGGAAGAGAGAGGCTGGGAAAAGGAATAGGTGGGACCAGCACTTCCAGCAAGGAGCAATGCCAGCCATGTGTGAGCACAGATTCCAGCTCTGGCTCCTGCTCGGGGCAGTGTTTTCTCAGCCCTCCGTGGAGAGGGAGGTGACCTGGTGAACTGAGAATGTTCCACAGCCTCCAGCCCAGCGCCTTCACGCCTGTCAGAGCCGCCAGCCCCGCAAGGACACGGCACGAGGACAAGGAACACGAGGCGTGGAATTTTTATTCAGATCAAACACATGGGCAAACAATGTTCCTCGAGCAATATCACAGGGCAAATCAAAGCTACAGGGTGGATAAAAGGCACAAAGAGCCCTACAAGGCTGCAAAACCTGGTTTAAAATAAAAACTGAAGTAGGAAGCAGCAGCATGAATCATGGAGCACTGCGAACAAGGACGGGATGTATTTAATTTCCAGTTTATGAAGCCAGTTTTATTTATTTATGATTATGCTCCACTGTTTAGCTTATACACAAAGTAATGAGTCACTGCTGAAGTAGCTACAAGTCCTCTTTGGAACAGCACATTTCCTCCACGAGGAAATGAGACAAACCATTTTGGTCCCATCATCTGAGCAGCAGAGGAGGAAGGTTTGACGTTTGCATCAGAAGACTTCCCGTGACACCAAACCTCCTCGCTGCAGAACCTGCCCGTCCTCTGGGTAGGAAACTCCTGGGCTGGCCCCCAGCTGCACTGGGGAGAAGTATGTCAGCAGGAAAGTTGGGCTTTAAGGCTTCAAAGCCACCCCTGGACAGCAGCTGTGCCACAAAGGGGCAGAACAGAGGTTTTGGGGCAAAGCAGCCTGGTTTTGCTGGAGTGGACCAAATCTGCAGGCTCCAGAACCAAGGTCCATCCTCCTTGGTCCTGTGTGAACAGGGATGCGCCCCATCCCTGCCCTGCGTTGGGGTTTGTACCCCACATGTGCTCTTTGCTGCCCCATGGCCTCAGTGCACTCCTTGTCTTCTGAATTTGCAACAATTAATCACACAGTTTTTCTGCCAATTAAACTTCTCCTTTATGAAAAATAATATTTTAATGAAAACGAATTAGCTCCTGTCACAAAGATGAATTTTCCCCTGCTCTGTGCCACAGCCCCAGGTCCAGTGCAGTGTGATCCACTGGGATGAGCCCTGTTCCCACTTGTTTTGCCATCTCTCTGGCTGCCCTTGGAGCACATCCTGCCCTTTATCAGGGACATGTTTCCATGGGCCTGGCTGTGGTCCTGGGAATGCTCAGCTCCCATCATACACTACCAGGTCTCTGTTGAGCAGGATGATCTGTGGCTGCTGGCAGGGACCAGCCCTGTGGCTGGGGATAGGCATGGACCCAAGGAGTCTGGAGAAGGGATGGGGATAGGATGGGATGGGATGGGATGGGATGGGATGGGATGGGATGGGATGGAGCAGCAGAGCCCTGGAGCAGTCCCCACAAAAACCTCTGAGGCTGCACTTGGTGAAGGGCTGCGGAGCTGACCTTCCTCTCCCAGGGCTTGCAACCATCTGCTTAAAGCACAGGGCGTTCCAGGGCAACGTGGTGGTGCCCCGGTGGGAGGAGGACATGGCAGGGAGGACAAGGCATCCAGGACATCACAGCCAGGACCTCCAAGCCACCCCAGTGATCATTGCTTTTCCTTGTCTTCCCCAAATGCGAGGCAGTGGATGCAGCAGCACCATCAGGTGAGATCCCCACCACGGCACGCCCAGCTCGGTCACTTGCCGGCCCCGGGGGTCCCCGCCGGGGGGTGGGAGGGAGCCACGAAAGCACTGGAGGAAGCGCAATCAGGCTGCTATTTACGGCCGATTATCTCAGCCCCGCTACAGCTTCCTGATAATTCCCTGAATTAGCCGCGACGCTTTGTTCTGGAGTGGTTTTGTCAGATATCTTGGACTCCAGGGAAGGGGGGTGGGACGGGCCCAGGTGGGGGGAGCGACGGGCACCACTGCTGCGTGTTTACAAGTTCCCAAGCAGGAACTACAAGGCTAATTAATTTCTCATTAAGGAAGAAGTTGAAGGATAAAGAAGCATAAAGCCCGAGCTTTGGGAGATGCTGCAGAGCCCAAAGACACGCACACACGTCTCTTCTTTTCATCCGTGAGAATGAGGCCCCTGTCATACCACAAACACCTCGTTTTCTGCTTCTCCCTTGTCACCAACACTCACCTTCCCAGAGACAGCCAGGATCACTGCAGCCCCAAAGGTCAGGGAAAGCCAGGGGATTTCTGGAAAATGCTCGGTCAGAGTTTCCGTGTTACATGATGACAGTAGCTGGGATCCCATCCTGAAATTCCCAGGGTGGATTCAAGGCCTGGTTGGACAGGGCTTGGAGCAACCTTGTCTAGTGGAAGATGTCCCTGCCCATGGCTGGGGTTGGACTAGATGGCCTTGAAAAGTCCCTTCCAACCCAAACCATCCAGTGTTTCCATGATCCATGTCTTGGGCACTGCTGTAGCTCCATCCATCCCCTGGCTGTGCCAGAGCAAGGCACTACCCAGCCTGACCTGCTGCAAGGTGTGAAACAGAGGGCACCACGAGAAAAACAGCAGGTATTGCTTCTCCATCAGAGCAGAGAGCCAGGGATGAGCTGGGCACTCCGCCCAGGCAGGGCCGTCCCTGTCCCTGCCACTGTTACAAAGTCAGGAGAGAGAAGAGCTCCGTGAACCTCACACAGCTTTCACGAGAGGTGCCTGCTTGGGTTTGCACCTGAGCCCTCCTGCACGTGTCCCTTGGGAGCTGTGCTGACCCCAGGGCGGCTCCCTGCAGTGAGCAGGAGGGTATTCCAAGGGCAAACAGGATGGGAAGCACTCAAGTGGAAGCAGGTACATCCCTGCTACTGGGCAGGGAAGATTTGGGAGCTAAAACAGTACCCAGGGGTCTTCAAGCCTGGATCTCGTTTTAGGTGAGATCATTTTATGTCCTCGCAGGAAGATCCACACCCGGGGGGAGCTCCAGGAGCCAGGCAGAGCTCAGTCCCCTCCCCAGCCATGGGACATGGTCAGGTCACCACCAGCTGCACCACGAGCAGCCTCCAAAGCCGGTGTGAGGGATGGGCCACCAGCGGGCAGTGACCCCCAGCCCAGCCAGCCCAGTCCAAACAATCCAGCTTGTCCAGGGAAAAAGAAACTCGTCTCCAAAGTTTTATTTGGCCCTTCTGTCGCCAACCCTCCCTGAACACCCAGGGCCATGCAGCTCCTGTGCTGTGTCAGCGCTCCCCTGGAGGCCGAGGGCTGACACAGGCGGTTTCTCCAGGCGTCCTCCTCTGGATGGGATTTGCCTCAGGCCATAGATTTTAAGTACTGTGAAAATTGGCCTATTTGGTGCATTCACAGACGGTGTATTTTGTAAGATACCTTGTCTCAAACACATTAACTAAACAAACATTGCATTTTATCATAAATAACGAACAGAGGAAAAGGGATGTGTGTTTCTTACCTGCCCTGCTCGGAACAGGCTGGGGAAAGCAGGTGATTCCTCAGGGTGGTGAGGAGCTGGCAGTGGTGGGGGTGTCCTGGAACAGTGGCCATGGGGGAGCTTCTCATCCTGGGGTTCTCATGCCAGACCTTCTCCTCCTGAGCTTCTCATCCTGATGCCTGGAGAGGAACATCATCCATCAGCAGGGCTGGGGGGCTGCAGGGCCAGGCGGGTGCCGAGCAAAAGGGAGGACTCCGGAGCCTTCTCCTTCCCACCAGCCCCCAAAGCTCAGGAGTGCATGTGCAGAACTCATGAAACTATTTCTCCTCTCTCGTTTGCAGGAGGTGGCGTGTTTTTTTTCCCAGCTTGGAATTCAGTTAGCTGCAGTTTTCCTGCAGAAAGTGCCTGAGTTGGCCGGCGTTCGGAGGGCTCCAGCCCTTCCCCGCTCCCCCAAGGTGCTGGGGGAAATCACACAGTTCATTTTTTCTGGCTGCAGAATGCCTTTTCCTTCGCATTCTTCATCTCTCAGGTACTTAATCACCGTGTTTCCTATTCACATGTCTGGTCATTTCACTTGTGTCAGGGCTCCTTAACTAGGAAATATCAGGATGTTTTCACCCTAGAAAGCTGAGAAGCATATAATTAGCCACCCAGGTAATAAATTACCTGTGCTGGCGACAGCCCACTGGGGGAACCTTTATTCTCCATCTCATCCTATTATGCTGAGCCAATTTAGCACATCTGTAGTTGTTTTAAAATAGTAATTTAGATGGACTCAGAGCAAAAGGAAGCTTATTAACAACTTAGCTGCCAAGAGGAAGATGGAAGGGACAGCGTCTGCCATGGAGGGAGAGGTTTGTTCCTGGCAGAAGGACAATGCTTCAGGAGGGGGCAAATCCTGCTGGTGCCTCCAGCCCCTTTACTTGGAGTGCAGCTCCATGATTCCCCTCCAGCCTTCCCTAGAGCCCCCAGACAATGGAGATTCCAGGGCTGGGGGACAATGCAGGCATTTGGCTGTGCACATGGGAGAGGACCAGGGGATTCTGGCTCCTTCAGCCACCCCACTGTGAGCCTGGGGAGCTCCGTGACCCCCCGGCACTGTGCTGGCCCACAGCCCCCCACCCTCCCAGCTTACCCTGGGGACCGACGCAGGACAGTGGTGACGTCTAGCTGGTGAGGTTTCCTGATGTCCCCCGCTGGCAGAGCTGTTCCCCATGGCTGTTAGTACACGGTCCCAGCTGCAGGGCCTCGGGGCTCTGCTCCTTCGGAAAAACCATCCAAGCCTGGCCTGGAAGGGCCCCGCAGGTGAGAATTGGGGTGGGCAGCTGAGACCTCAGGCCACCAGCCAACTGCAAAACACCGCGAGCAGTTGGGCTGGGAAGAAGAGAACAGCTCCAGCCTGGAGGGAGGAGAGAGGATTGATATCATGTGTGTGTGAAAGCAGCCAGTTGCTGGCTCTGCAGAGCTGCAATCCCAGCACAGCCGTCTCGGCCGGTGTCTGTGCCGAGGCCGCGCTCTCCGGGCTCCCGGGAACGGGCTGAACACGGAGTGGCTGGAGCTGCTCGGCAGGGCCAGCATGTGCTCAGACGGGCACTTTGTCAGCCAGCACCCCAGAGCCCCCCCAGCACCCCTGGCCGAGCCCCCCCGGTCCCAGGCAGAGCCGGGGCTGCTCGGCAGGGGCTCAGGTTCCCCGTGCCGGCGCTGATGCCAAGAGCAAAGCAGGAGCTCTGTGCCTTGGCACCGTCTCCCGAGTAGATGAAACTGTTCATTTCCCCACTGCTCGTTTCAGCCTTTCCTCCTCCCTCCTCCTTCTCCTCACCATCCGTCATCCGAGCCCTGTGCTGGACACCCCCTGTCCCTGCTGCAGTGGCCGGGACTCTCTGGGGAGCTGTGCAGGGACTCTCCACCTCAGGCAGGAGTGAGCATCCTGCTGTGGAGCCTCCCCACCCCTCCTCCAGCTTGGATTTCATTCCCTCCCCACGCCGCTATGGGACATTTCACAGCTATGCTTGGATGACGGGGGACACACATCATTTTTAAGCTGAGCCTAAGTGATAGAAGGGCCCTCAGCTCCACTTGGAATCCCAGGCAGATGTTCATCCGGACATCACCACCCTCACGTGCACCTACACCAGCGAACAACCCCAGCTGGAGCCCTTCCCTTCGCTCCCAGCCCCTTCCACCCACAGCCCGTCCGTGCACAGCTGAGCTTCCTTGTCACAGAATCAGAGAGTCATGGACTGGGTTGGGTTGGAAGGGACCTTAAAGCTCATCTCATTCCAATCCCACTGCCATGGTCAAGGAACCACTGTCCTCCCAGCAAGGTGATTGCATCCATCTCCCTTGGAAAGAGCTGCCCCTGAGCTGTGCCGCTCCAGGCCCAGGGATTTCCTTCCTAGTGGGATAAGCTGGGCGTGGGGATACCACCCCCATGGCAGAGGGACGTGGGGCTGTCCCAGCCAGAGCCCCCAGGGCTCTTGGGGGTCCCAGCAGTGCCTGTGGCCCCCTCAGCACAGAGGCTGCACCCACTCTTGCAGCACCCACGAAGCTCCAGGTACGGTCGTCTGGAAGGCAGCAGGACATGGAAAAGCAGGTCTGGCTGGGGGAGCCCTGCCTGCCCACACAGCGGGAGCACTGGGATCCCCCTGGAGCTCCCCCCTCCCTGCCCACCCACAGCTGTCTCCAGCTGGGCCCCCTGTCAGGAGAGCTCAGGAGCCCAGCGTGGCTGCTTCCATGGCCCTTTTCCAGCGGGACGGTTAATCCCAGCCTGACTCCTTGCAGCAAGGATCAAAACCCGCAAGAAAGGGATTATTTTCCCAATTTCCTTTCTTGTCTGAAAGCCTGGAGAGCACATCTACTTGGAATCAAGCATCCTGGCATTTCCTCTGCCATGACCTAACCCTGACTGCTGCCTCGGCTCCCTCCCAGCCTCTGCCTGGGATGGGGGCAGGAACCTGGCCTGGACCAGCATTAGCCTTCTAAATAAATGGGATATTAGTCATTGCTCAAAGCAGGTCAGGCTCTAAACCTGGGGCAATCTCCCAAAGCAACGTACATTTGTTTTTTTTCTTCAAACCCAAACCTCAGCATCTTTTAGTAAACACGAAATAACAAGGATTTGCAAAATATTCCACTGTAGCCCCCTCCCGAGCTGGCACAGCCTGGCCACTTCTGCAGATTGCTTTTATGAAGAGATCCCCCTTATCCCTGGAAATCAGATCATCCCCAGGTGCAGCCAAAGCATGAACTTGTTCCTGGCTTGCTGGGACACTGGGACTTAGGGGGAGCTGGGAGGTGCTGAGGCCGAGCAGCAGATTTGCCTAAAAAGGGCAGAGAAAAGCACACAGGAGGAAGCTGTTCCCTGCAGTTTTGTTTTTCCTGTCTTATTTCTTGTTTACACAGGTTGTTCGAGCTCCGCTCTCATATTTTTGCCCTTTGTAAATGGAAAAGAGCAACACAACGTGCCAAAGCCCCGACCCCGAGTAACTCTGTGCAATATCCTTTTGTAGCAACTCCCCAACCCATCTCCAGTCAGTCAGCTCCTGGAAGAGCAGGTCACACATGAACATCTACACTTTATATTCCAAAGAAGCCTTTTCATACCTGTAGTGGCAGCAGTGCCTCTGCTCTGGCTGATCCAGCGCGCGCCTGGGGAGGAGGCCCCGTGCAGGGAACACTCCGAGTCTGGAGGCTCCAGGTGTGAAGGCTCCTGTCCCCAAGGTGCCCATCTCACAGGCTGGTGCTCCTCTCTCTCCTCTGGCCAGATGGCTCCTGGCAGCAGCCTCTTGTCACAGCACCACGCTCTGGAACCGCTCAGTGTATCATTTGCCTTATGCTTTTGTCGAACGGATCATTGACCCCACTTTCCCTCATTGGCTTTGATTATCCAAGACAATCCCTTTCACTGCCTCGTAGAGTTCCCAAGAGGATCCCACCCCTTCCATGCATAAACCAACACACACATCCTTGTTTTTCCGAAGTCTGGATCCATCCCCTCTGATGAATCATTCCTGTGTGTCCACGTTTCACTGAAGGACGGGGAGAGGGGGAATGGTTGTGGGGTTAGTCAACCGCAGATTCACAAAAACAGGGAAAAAAAACCCACTTGACTCAAACATTAGTTGGCAAATCAAATTACTCTCCACTTCATCTATATTATCTAGGCTTAATTGTATTACTGGGGCTGTAATACAGTGAAAACACAATTATTGGCAGAGATTGCAAGGATGGCATCTTAGGAGCACAGGAGGAAAGGCTGCTCGGCTGGTGTTGATGGGGAGGGGGCTGGGAGCTGCCCTGTGCTGAGACAAAGCCTTTCCTTCTGCAGGGAATTCCAGCTCATATCCTAAATGAGGCTGCAGCTGATGTGAGCTGAAGGCTCCCCCCACTCACTGGGTTTTATTTGATATTACTGAGCCTCTGCACGGCCCCCAGAGATTCAGAGGCTGCAAAGGGCCCGAGCGACGATGGGCTTTGTTTTACTCGTGTATCCAACACCTCTCTTCCTGTGCCAATGAACATCCTGCTCTTTACAGCATGCCAAGGATCAGGGAATGTTCTGGTCGCTCCTCCTTGCACAGTTATCGAACCTACCATTGATTTTACCATCCTAAACACCACCACACAAACCTTCTGTCCTCCTGGTTGTCACTGCGGGGGACACTTCCCATTCCTCACCCTGCTCAGGTGCCAGCCAGCCAGGGCTGGGTCCTGCTCCTCCTGTGGGATCAGCAGGCTCTGTGCCACCTCAGGGAACAACCCACCTGCCAGGGAACAATGAAAAAGGGTTCTGGCCCTGGGACACAACCTTTGTCACAGCACCTGCGAGAAGCTGCCAAAGTCAGGGGAGAATCTCCTCTTTGGAAGTTTAAAGACAAGAAAGAATAATTAAAATCCCTTCTGCAATGCCATTAAATATAAATACAAATGGTGTTAATATCTCTGGTTACTACGAGAGCATTCCCAAGCACCCTGTAATTGTCTAATTAAATCACTAAGGGCTTAGGTTAGTGACAGCAAAATCCTTAATGGTGCCTTGCTTGTACATTTATATAAGGTACTGTACAAGATGGTTGTTTATCTAATTAATCCCCAAGGTCAGATCCCGAGCTGGAGTGCCAGGTAATGCAACTTAGGTCCGCTGTATTTTGTCAGGCTGGCTCAGACCTGCTGACACCCTCTTGCTGCACCCAGGGAGGGCAGCTGGGAGCATCCTCGGGGAGGAGGGAGAGCACCCTCATCCTCCTCCAGGCCTCTGCTGACCTTCGGCAGGCTGCTCTGGGAGGGGAAGGAGTGAGCAGCACACAGGGGAGGTTGGGGCCAATGTCCTGAGCCAGAGAGGGATTGAGGAGTCACAGACCCACCTCAGGAGCTGCAGGGACAGAGCATGCCCTGCTGCACTGCCCTTGGGTGTGATTGTGGGGTGGGATGGAATGGCTGAATGGCTGAAGAAACTCGTCCTCCAGGACAGTTGAGAGCAGGAGCAGAGATTTTCTTCCAGAAAGTGCTGAAGAGGCTGAAGCACCTCCTGTCCTCATCCCTCCCATGGCAGGACCTTGGGTACCCAAGCAGAGCTCCAGTCCCAGAGAGCAAAGGCCTTAGAGGGGGCACCTGAGGAAGAGAAGGACGAGGAGGAAGAAGAAGAGGATGAGAGCCCCTCGCTGCCTCCCTGGCTGCAGGCAGGGGGAAGGCTGGGCAGAGCTGCCTGCCATGCTCCAGCTGCTTCAGGGGCAAGGGGAGATTTAAGGAACTTCCAGGAGGAGAGGGCAGGGAAACCAGCACCCTGCCCCGTTTAAGGCATCCCATCCCAACTCCTGCACTGCTGCTCCAAAACACCCCCCTCTGCAGATGAAGGGAGGCTTTAATGCCACTCATCCCAAATTCCAAAAAAAGAGGCAACTCTTATTTCCCTCCCTTTGAAATTAGGATTCGCCCCCCTACTTGCAGTGTTGGCTCAGCCAGCGCTGATGGCTTTGGATAGGAACGGCTGGGCCTGGATTCCTGGGCAGGCTGTCAAGTTGTCACAGCTCGTCCGTGTGCAGTGAGGGGCTGGTGCTCCATTGTCCACAAATCGGGACCAGATGTGAACATCCCGACAGCCGCGGGCTCCCGCTGCCGCCGCCCAGGGAAAGGAGCAGCCCAACGCCCCGAGACGTGGCCAGCGCTCCCCCCACTCCCCGCTCCCTCCTCCCCGTCCCGCTTCCACAATGGAATATGCAAAATGGGAACAACAACGGGCACGGTATGAATAAAGATGTGCAGCTGGGCAAATAATCACCCCTTCCCAGGGATGCCAGCCTTGACCCCCAAACCATCCACAAACTGGGCTGGAAGCACTGCTGGAAAACCCATCCCAGGGGAGGGAAAAGGGGAGCTCCTTTTCCCCAAAACCCCCTGGCCAAAGGCATTAATGCCCTTAAGCTGAAGTAGAGTGGGTTTAGATGGGATATTGGGAAAGAATCCTTCCCTGAGGGTGGGGAGGCCCTGGCACAGGGTGCCCAGAGAAGCTGTGGCTGCCCCATCCCTGGAAGTGTCCAAGGCCAGGTTGGAAGAGGCTTGGAGCAACCTGGGCTGGTGGAAGGTGTCCCTGCCCTTTGCAGGGGGTGGAAGTGGATGAGCTTTGAAGTCCCTTCAAACCCAAACCACTGTGAGATTCTATTATTTCCAGCACACAGCACCAAATCCAACACCCTCCCAATCCCGGCTGAATCCCAAGGGAAGCTACAACAAATGTATCAAGCCTGGCATGGTGCTGCTGACTTTTGAGAAGCCACTCCTGGCTCTGCAGCCCTTCCAGGATACCTTTAAGATGACCAGCTCAAGCCTCTGGCCCTGTCCAGTGCGAGTCACCGAGTCAAAATTCACCGCAGTGCAAGAGCGGCTGAGCCGATGCCTTTGGGAGCTGCAGCGCCAGGGCTGCCTCTTCCTTCCCACGGTCAGTGGTGTGTCACTGCCTCTGACACGCCTGGGCTTTCTGCTTTCTTTTCATTTGCACTGCTGTAAACGAGTGTTTGCTCCACCGAAATCTGCAGCAATGTAAACACTCCGTTTGCAAGGAGGGGGCTGGCCTGGAAACACTTCCGCGGGATCCTTTACCAGGACGCAGAAAGCAGGGAGCAGATTTCCGCTGATATTTGTTGTATTTCAAACAGAAGCAAATGTTTATAGCTGGGCTGTAAACCACGATAATGTGGGGCAGATACATTACGGGAGCTGGGTTTGTAGACAAAGGAAAAGGAGAAGCCGTGGGTTCGCTTGGAAGTTTGGCTCCCGCTTCCGACACGCTTTCCGAGCCTCGGCCACATCCCCCACCTTTATAAAATTACACACTCACAGAGATTTACAGGAGGCTTGGACACGGACAGAAATCCACAGGCACTGAGTCACGCTCCTGTGGAATTTCACTGGTGTTCAGTCCTATTTTCCTGGAATTCCACACACTTGTGGATGGAGCCCCCAGCAGCTCGGAGCGTGTTGCACTGAGCCCATCGCGGAGTCTCCACCGCTCAGGTTCAGGCGTCCCGTCTGAAACGAGGCACACACTCAGCCCTCCATCCCCCAGACAGGCTGGGGCATGGCAAAACCTCGCTGCCACCCCCTGGATCAGGGGCCATGGACACAATTCTCCCTGCAGTGCTGGGCAGCTCTTCTTCCCAGAAAGGGTGAAGCCGTTGGAATGGGCTGCCCGGGGAGGCTTGGAGTGCCCAGCCCTGGAGGTGCCCAAGGAAGGACTGGCCGTGGCACTCAGCGCTCTGGGCTGGGGGACAAGGTGGAGATCGGCCGCAGGGTGGGCTCCATGGGCTGGGAGGGCTTTTCCAACCTCAATGGTTCCATGATTAGTGACTCTGGGAAGTGCCAGCACCCCTCACACATCCCGCATCACTAATTCCCGCTGTCTCCTCGAGCCCTTCCCTGACAAACAGTTTCGGTGACCCAGGAATGTTATCTTAGTAAATCAAAAATGTAAACATTTAGGTTCAGGACTGTGCTGGATAGATTTGAAAATGAGTTATGGAAGGAGCCCGGCGAGGAGTCTGAGTTTGGCTTGGCAGTTGCCTCCTTTGCCTGGAACCTGCTTTTCAAGATTAAATACGATACTCTGCAATACATCCAAAATGTCAATTACCCCAAGTCTCTCAGGTTTGCAATTACAGAATGCAAGTCATGTTCAGCATTTTATGAAACTGCTTTTTTTGGCATGAACCATCTTTCTCTTATTGTAAAAAATAACTTTCAAATCAAAGCATTAAATCAAGGCACATTCGCTCGGAAGGACGCGGGGCTGAGGCTGGGCTGGAAACTTCCAGCACCGGAGCTGGAAGGGAGCTGAGCTGAGCTGGTTTCTGGTCGGGGGAAGGAGAGTGGCAAATCAGGGGGAAAGAATGTGGAACAGTCCCGTCTGAGGAACGCCTAATCCCACCATCAGGGACTTAAATCCCACAATCGCCTTGTTATGACCCCCCGCGGGCGGGGGGAAGCGCCTGGAGAAAGCACCTCTCCCATCCCTCTGGAATCCGAACAGTCCTGCCACGGCTCGGGCTTTAGCTGCTGCCGCAGCAGCTGCAGGCAATTGCTTTCAGGCTTTTCCAAGCTTTAGTCTCTGCTGCCAAAGACGCTGTGACCCCTTTCTTCCTCCTCATCTGGAGGGTGGGGAGGTGAGCGCAGGGAATTTGGGAACACTGACCTGACCGTGTACTCACAGCACTTAGCCGGGGCAGGACCCTGTTTGCAAGCAGTTGTAACCCTCGAGGTAGGGGCAAGGTGTGCTCATCAGTCAGGAACCGCTTGTAGGAACATTGCCTGTGTCGGAAGGAAAAGGGAAATCCCTTGGAAAAGCTGTGATTGGAAGGGAGTGTATTTGTCCCTGGATGGGTGAGCCTGCCTTACTGGGGATCACCTTTCTGTGGCGATTTTGCAGCTTCCCAGCCTTTCAAGTCACATCAAACCCTCCCAGGCCAGGGAAAACCCTCAGCACTGGCTCTTGAGGGAAGCTCTAATCTGTGTCACTGCTGAGCCAGCAGACCTGGAACAACCTGTGCTTCGGGTGCCACCTGGGCCAGACGCGCCCCAGCCTCCTCTGGGTGTTAATGGGAGCAGGGACGTGGATTCCCGGCCTCCCGCCCCTCCTCCTGCCCAGTTGGATTCCCGGCTGGGCAGGACATCTCCCTCCTGCTTTGGGGCCTGTTGATGTTCCTCCCTCAGCCACTCACGCCCTGTTGCCGTGTGGGTTAAGCCGGGGAGGCTCCGCACCGGCGCTGGGAGCCACATCCCCGCCCCTGGATAAGCACTTTTTCATCTGTCTACACATTTCTTTCTGCCTGATGAAGAGCTTTGGCATGGCAGAGTTGGAGAGCTGTGAGATCCCACGATTGGTGGATCCAGACTGGATTTGGGTTCTGAAAGCCCCTGAGCAGCATCACTGTCTCCAAGTGCCAGCCTTGCTCCGGGCATCAAACCTTGCAGGGCACCGAGATGCAGCCAGCATCCCAATATCCTCATATCCCAGCATCCCAACATCCCAATATCCCAGCATCCCAGGATCCCAGCTTCTCAACATCCCAGCACTCCCCTGGCCCCGGCTTCCAGAGCTGCCCCCTCAATACTTTCCAACAGCACCGGCTTCATTTACTGCAGGATAAGGGAAAGGGAGAGCACATCTGGCAGAGGCAGAGGGAGGCAGGAACCAGAAGCTGAGTGAGGACTGAAGCTGGCCAAGGAGTCTTAAAACTCCCAGCAGTTGGAGTCGGGAGCGCCATTCCTGCGGACCCTGCTGCCGGCTTGGGCCCCTTTTGGATGCTCTTCCCGGGATGCAGGTGCACGGTGTTAAGAGATCATTTCCTGCCTGCTCCGCAGCTCCAGGGATGGATTTACCAGTGGGCTCCCTTCACCCTCCTTTGCTCTCTTCGTCTCTTTTTTTCCTTTCCTTGACTCCTCCTTTATTCCCCAAAGGCCCCCAAAAACTGGGCAGAGCTGCTGCAGCACTGGGAGCGTCCTGTTGAGTGGGAAAAGCCAGCTGGTCTCCCCAGTGGCATGGATCTCATCAAGGGAAGAGACAAATGGCTCCACGAGGGGCTTTTGCAAGAGATAAGGAGCTGAGGGAATATTAAGAAATGCAAAAGGCAGAGCAAGGCAAAGGAGGGAGGGACACACTAGAAACCAGGGATAATTCTCCCTGGGCTGAAAAGGGTTTAATTGCCAGTCACACCAAAGTGCTCAGCAAAACCAGCCTGCAGTGGGGAATTCATTTGAAACACATGCAGGGACTGCTGGAGTTGCCAATGGAAGTGCAATTAGGCCCAGGAGCTGGGGAATGGGAATGCTGGAGCCCATGCACACGGCCCCACGCTGCCCAGACTTGGAAGAAAAACCTACTTGCACAAGTGGAGAGGAAGGGAGAGATTTGCCCTCTGCTCTGGCTTTTTTGTTCCCCTCTGGATCAGTACGAAGCTTTCACAAAATAGGCCACTTGGATAACTTTGTTCACAAAATCAATGGGCTTGATTCAAACATCAGCAGAGCCTTTGCCTTCCATGAGCAGTCAATCCCCTGCACTTGCCTGCTGCAGGGCTGTGGCAGGAAAACATTGCTATTCCCAAAGAGGATTTGGAATATTGTAAAGATTTATAAAAGAAAAAAATTACTAATCTCTGTGTCAGATGGATAAAGTCAGTGCAGTCACATTCTGGTCACAGACTCCAGCCACACACTCTGGGATCTCTTCTTCTCCCCCAGTTAAACTCCCACCTTGTGCCTTCAGCTCCCCTATCAGGAACCAGTTTCATTCCTCATTAGCCAGACTTTTGGAATGCTCAGGCCTGGTCACTTGCCTGCAATAATGTCTCCACATTGCAACAGCAGAATGGTTTGACAGGGAGTATCTATGGAAAAAAAAATGAGTAGTAAATAGAAACAGATAGTATCTATATTATCTGTCACACTGCAATTTGGGACATAGGTTAAAAACTGCATTAAGAAGGACTAAATACATTCTATTTTATAGTAAAACTCACCTGGGGAGGGACACCTTCCACTAGCCCAGGTTGCTCCAGGCCCCATCCAACCTGGCCTTGGACACTTCCAGGGATGGAGGATCCAAGAAATCAGTGCTGGCCCAAGGTGACAGAGCAGTGGAAGGGACATCACTGGCACTCACCTGTCCTGGCCAGGAGCAGACAGGTGCCACCCTCACAGACCTGCACCCCCATGGGGAAGGGCCAAACCTCGGGGCTGCTTTTCTCCTAAAATTACAAGAATAAGATGCAATCAAAAACAAGTCCCCCCCCCGCCCAGTGCTGCACCAAGCAAGAGCAGCCATCCACCGCATTTCCAAATGTCTCCCGACACACAGCTGGTGATGGTGCACAGCAGAAAGAAAAGCCTTGAATGCCAAGTCTTTAATTTATAAATCTGGCTTTCTCCAGATTCCTGTCGGAGTTTCCTCCAGCTGCAGGGCAGCAGCAGTGCCTTGTCAACCTGCAGTCAGGGTCACAGGGAGATGCTGGGGAGAACCTTTTTCTTTGGTAGATGTTCCTACAGCGCAGTCCAACCTCTCAAACAAAGAAATCAGTTCCCATTCCTCTCCAGAAAGGCTGCTGACAGCAAACTCCAGCCTCAGAGCAGGGCTGAGGCAGCGAGTCCACCCTGCTGCCACTCGTCCTTCCTTCAGCCCTTGAACGCGGTCCAGCAGCTCCCGGGGATGCCCAGAGCCTGTCACTGGCAGTCTGTGCTCTTTCTCAGCCACTCCCCAAGAGAGAGGATTGTGGCTGGAGTGGAAAACCTTCCAAGTCAGAATGTTGGGTTGTTTTCTGCGCACACGTTGCTGTGTGTTTGTGCTGGGCTGGGGAGGGGGGTTAAACGGTGGGCTGTGGCGTGTTCGTTAAGCACCTCACCACTAGAAAAGATGCTGATACACGGGAAGGGTTGGAGGGGAGGCTGTGCTGATCCAGAGGCTGGAGGAATCCAGGCAAAAACATTTTAAGAGCAGCATCTGCCTACTCGGAGCAAGCAGCGGCTAAATGGGGGGATGACAGCATCCTGCAAATAGCTGGAGTACATAAACACTGCGGACAGGGAGGCTGAGGCTGCAAAGAGCAAGGGGATCACGTTAATGAAAGAAAACTTAAGCTGAATATTGTTGAACTTCCCGGCAGTGAAGTCAGGCTGAGATAACATCTCCCCAGGGAGAGCGGCAGGAGAGGAGATTTAGGGGTTTGCTGAGCAGTTTGTTCCATCTTCGGTGCAAGGACTGGCCATGGCAGAGCCCTCGGGCCTTGGCAAGGAGGCTGTAGGTCTCAGAGGGAGCTGAGGGGGTTCAGGGGTGCTCCAAGCCGGCAGCTGGCAGTGGAGGTGGGGTTTATGACTAAAATAATCCCTTCAAGAGATGGCATCAGGCCAGACTATCACTGCAAGGGTAGAGGGATGCCCTATCCCCTCTGAAAATTCACAGAATCCCAGGATGGTTTGGGTGGGATGGGACCTTAAACCTCATCCAGTTCCACCCCCTGCCATGGGCAGGGCCATCTCCCACTAGCCCAGGTTGCTCCAAGCCCCGTCCAACCTGGCCCTGGGCAACTCCAGGGCTGGGGCAGCCACAGTTTCTCTGGACAACCTGTGCTGGTGTTTTACCACCTTCATTGCAAAAACTTCCACTGCCATCCCCTGCCAACCTCCACGGCCGGGGCACCTCCTGCATTCCTTTGCCCTTGGCTGCAAGGACAGAGTCAAGCCTTGCAGGGAACCTTTGCTCCCCCTGGGCATTCCTAACATCCCTCTCCCTCCCTGCTCCAAGGAAGGGTAAAGCCAGCACACTCCTTTTATAACAAGGTATAAAAAGCCCAATTATTGTCCCTTCTTCAGGCTGTTGAGGGCTTTGTTCCAAATTACCACAAATTCCCTGGATGGGAATGGGCAAAGGGGCAGGAAGTGCTTGTCCTGGGAACCAGTGCAGGGAAGGGGCAGCTCCACACAGGGGTAACTGCAGGGCTGAAGGACCTCCAGGCTGAGGTGACCGTGGGTTGTCGGGGTTTTTTTGGTTATTTTTCCCTGACTTTTTCATTTTCAGCCCAAAATATTTTAATAAATTACGAGTTCAATTTAAAAAATGGAAAGGAACATTTAGCACATTTGGATTAGAGAATCCCCACCTATTCCAGAGGTGATCAGTGGACATTAACAATGGAAAAACGTGCCCAAACAGCAAATCCACGTTAGAGCAACACCCCGAGCCCTCGCTGGGTTATCCTTTTGCTTTGCTGTTCCACTCAAGCTCCCCAAACCCCATTAGATGCAGACACTGATACCAGTACGGCGTCACTGATGGCACCAGGGAGGGACACGGGGCCATTTCAGTCCCAATTAAATAAATACAGGGAAGGTGGAGAGTCATAACCAGGCCATAAAAAAAGGCATCAAATTATTTTTTTATTGTTAAAGCTACCAGAAACCTCCTGTTCATCCCGGCATAAGCACTGCTCCCTGATGGTGAAGGGATTGTCTGGAGAGGGGGGACAGCTGCTGACTTTCACAGTTAATTAAGAAGATGAGTTAAGAATTAATCAGGTAAAGGGAGGGATATGAAAACAGTCACGGAACTACTAAATTTGTCCCTCAAAATAAGTTAACTGGCTATTGAAACTCGTCAGAGACCAAATACAAACATCCCTACACAAATGCACAGCTGCGAAAATGTGAATTTGCAGCTCACTTTCTAACGTGTGAGTGTACAGGATGGACTAAACCAAAATCAGGCTGCACCCCCAGGAAGGGCTCGGGGGGGGGAAGCCTCAGGCAGGGGAAAGTTGCTCACTCAGCCCCTGCCCTGCAGAGCAGTGGGAGATGGTGGAGGGGGCAGCTCCCAGAGGGGAGGAGAGGGACTGTCCCCTCTGGGAGGAGACAGTCCAGCTGTGCCACCCCTGCCCTTTCCCAGCAGCTGACACAGACACAGAAATGAGGCTGACGAGGGGTCTCAGCCACCCCCAAGGCTGGTGAGGTGTCTACACCCACCTCCTCCTTCCAGGCTCAGCATCCGCGGGGATCCCGACGCTCCTCGCTCAGAGCAGGAGCAGGAGCACAGTGTCCTCCCTCCCCATCCCATCCCATCCCATCCCACCCCACCCATCGGGAGGCGATGCCTGCGGGTCCCTCCCGCAGTCGCTGCGGGCGTTGCCAGCTGGGCTGGCAAACTGCTCTTCCCCAGCCAAAGGGCCGTCAGAGCCAACCCGAATTTCCAGCAGCAGCAGCAAGGAACCAGCCCCATCTCCCTGGCAGCCGCGCTCCGGAGCTGCTGCTCTCCGAGATGGGATTGATAAGATCCCTGGGAGGCACGGGGAGCCTGCGTGCCAAACACAGCCAATTAATGTCAGCCCTTTCCCATGCCAACCAATTAAGCTGTGTGTGCCTGTCACCAGCGCCGGGGAAGGGGCTGGAGGGCACGGAGGACGCAATTCCAGAGAAGCCTTGAAGATACAAAAACCTGCTTAATTTATGGAGGGGAGGGCGAAGACACCCTGCACTAACACAAACGGGGCCTGATTAATGTCTCAGCTAATTTAGGAGCTGCTTGGCTCTGGTGACCCGGTGAGGCTCCATTTAACAGGAATCAGGCTGGCATGGGAAGCAGGGAAGCAGCTTAACGATGTAAGAAGCAACAGATGGGCTCTGCAGCCGCCTTGCCAAGCACCAACACTGTTTTCTGAGTACTTTCTCTTAAACCTCCTCCAACAGGGAAAAAGTGATAATCAGAACCATAAAAACCGTGTGGCTGATCCAGGAAGTGGGAAGGCAGCAGCTCCTCTGCCCGGCCGAGGGCTCCCGGGCTGGGAAACAATCCTAGAGGTGCTGAGGCACGCCCAGCCCTGCTCATCCTCATCCAGGGCCACAGAAGAGGGAAAGATGTCTTCTGAGCCACCTGTGTAGAGAACAGTTACGGGCTGTTGGAGGCAGAGGAGGGGGAAAAGGTGGTGAAGCACCTGGAGAGATTAGGGAGATCCTGCAGCATCAGAGGGAGTGGTCTGGGGTGAGAAGATGAACAGCTCCTGGAAAACAGTCTCTCTCCCAAGCTTAGCAATGCTCCAAGCTGCAAGGAGTGACTTCGGAAGCACTTGCAGAAGCAAATTTCACTGACGGTTTTGGGGGGTTTCCCAATACCCAGCAAAGGCTCTTCCTGAGGGCAAATCCTCCTTACTGGGTGGTGAGGAGGCTCCAGGCTCCCAGCAGGGATCACATGTGGTGGCAAGTTCGCGGCTGGCTGGAAGGGAGATGGAAAGATAAAGCCACGGAGCTGTCAGATACTTGGTGGTGGTGGTGAGACCTGCAGCAAACTGGCTGCAGATCCAGGTGGGATTGCCTGGAAACACGAGGGAGCAGGAAAGTCGGGAGCACACGCTGTAAATGTTCCACCATTTACCAGAGGGGGTGAGCAGAGGCCCCAAGAAGGCACTGAACAGAGAGATCCTGCCTGGAGCTGGAGTTTTTTAATAAAGAAACAGTAAAGAACAAGTAGCAGAGCAGCTCCACTCGCTCCTGCCAAGGGCTTTGGGAATCGCACCTGGCACAGGGACACAGCACAGCTGAGCCTGCTCGGAGCCAAGGCTGTGAGAGGAAAAGGTGCCACTCTCATACACCCCCTGTGTCAGGGATTGGATGAAAACATCCCCAAAACCAAGGTAGTCTTTATGGTTTTTTAACAGCGCTGTATTTTTTCCCCCAGGAATATTTATCTGCATAGATCCTGTTGTGCTGTGGCACTGGGAGCCTCAGTTTGCATCCAAATAAAAGTAAGGAACAACTACTGACCCTCTCATCCCTTTTCTGTTTCATTTATGAAGAAATGTACATTAGAAGCAGGAGATTCCCTATATGTGATGGTTTGCAAAGCCTTCCTGAAACCCCACGTGGCCCGAGAACACAACAAAAGCAGTTCAGAGGCAGGTCAGATCCTCTCAAACAGGTTTTTTTCCACCTTTTCATATGGATGTTCTGGGACAGAACAATGCCTGACATTTCCTAAGCAGGTCCCAGGTCCTTTTCAAAGCCTGGTCTGCAGATGCCCAGCTCCAAGCCAAGTCAGGAGTGGAAAAAAAACATAAAGCTTAGGAAAAAACCAAAACAGTTTCCCTTTTTCCCCTGCATATAACGGGCACAGCAAGGCCAGAGCGATCCCCCTGGGCTCCACAGTGGTGCTGTGGCCCTGCCAGGGCAGGGGTCACCTCCCTGCTGGATTTCAGAGGTAGGATGACTTGAGGGCTGCCAGGAAACACCTAAAACTCCTGGAGCTTTACTGCCCAAGGTGCTGTTTGGATCTGCTGATGGACAAGCTGAGCCTCAATAACCTGTCCCTTCCCAGCCCAGACTCCTCAGGATCATGGAATCACAGAATAGTTTGGTTGGGAAGGGACCTTAAAGCCCATCCAGTGCCACCCCTGCCATGGGCAGGGACACCTTCTACCAGCCCAGGTTGCTCCAAGCCTGCCCTTGGACACTTCCAGGGATGGGGCAGCCACAGCTTCTCTGGGCAACCTGTGCCAGGGCCTCCCCACCCTCACAGGGAAGGATTCCTTCCCAATATCCCATCTAACCCTGCCCTGTGGCAGTGGGAAGCCATTCCCCATGTTCTGTCCCTGCAGCCCCCCTCCCTGTTAGTCTAAACACACCTTTTCAGCCCTCTTAAATCCATCCTTGGAATTTGCCTCTTCCCTGCACAAATGTAACTCCTTTGGCCTCCAAGGTCCTGCCACAGCTGGAGCTGCTGCATTTCAAAGATCTGGAAAAAGTGAGGAGCAGCAGCTGGCACTGCTGGGTTTGCTAAAAGCAGGGAGGGACATTCTCTAATCCCAAAGGAGAAGCATTTTTGAGAGGAATGGCCAAAACACCAGGTTGCTGATACACTCCCTAAAAAAAGGGCTTTGCCTTTGCTAGCTGGGTGGGAGATAAGGACATTGTGCAAAGAGGGGAGTGTTGGCCAGGAGTGAGGAATGGGCTACCCCCTCCTGCTCAGCTCCTAATGGATGAGAAGCAGCTCCTGGCAGAGATGCCCTCCCTGGGAGTTGCAGACTCCCCTCCAGATTTATCCCCGGACTGGGGAGCACATCCCAGCTCAGCCACACCTGGAGAGGATCTGAGAGCAGGGAACAGCCAGAACACATCAACAACCTCCCCAAATGGATTTCTGGGCTGAAAGTGTTGCCTGTTTCATCACGAAGGGCTTATTAGGGCAGTCAGTGGCATTTCTCAGCACACGTGAAGCAGTTTATTACCAGTGATTTATTAAACTGCTCCAAGTTGTCAGCAGCCACTTGAAACATTCACTTTCATTTTTTTTTTCCTTCGGGTTTGCTAATGTCTTTATAAATAGCTGAACAAATAGATTTCCAGCACTTCTGGCTGTCCCGTATGAAACCTCAATCGATATGGCACAGATTAGGAATGAGGTGAGGCTGAGCCCTCCCCAGCTCCATCCAGCCCCAGCTGCCGAGGTGAATTGATGGGAATGCACTTCCAAGGAAGACACAGATACATTTTTTTGCCTGTTCATAGGAAGGCTGGACTTGACAGTTTCTGATTTCTCCCAGTTCTGGCCTGTTTTGTGGGTGCTGGAGCCCCAGGTGATTGCTGCTCCTGCCAGACATTCCTGCATCCTTTATGTTCGTGGACAGACCCTCCTGGCTTTATAATCTACTAAACTGGCGGATTTCAGGAAAGACTCATTGAGCAGGAGCTGAAAGCTCTGAACAGGATCCCTTTCTATCACTAGTTTAATCAGTCTCAGCTCATCAGCCTTAATTTATTTGTTGCACTATCACTGTGTAATGCTTTGCTCTGAGCTGAAATTCTTCCTGCTCCCTCCAAAAATGTTTTCCCATGACAAAGTGTCCTGAGGGCTACTTATGCTGGTGCCAGCATGCCCAGAGCCACCTGTCCAGCCTTAATGATTCCATGATTCCGCATCCCACACCTTGCACAAATCGAACGGAAGTTGTTGGGTTTTCCCCCTTTCCACCCCAGATAAGTCCTTAAAGAAAATGCACCAGTGTCCCTCCTCACGCACTTTTTTGTCCCCAGCTCCCAGCTGGCCGGGGCAGAGCTGGGCTGGAGCCTGGTGCAGCCCTTGGGTGCTCTCCCTGCCCCAGCCCTCATTCCCAGTGGGAGCTCTTCCCTCCCTCCCTCCTCCTGTCTGGGTAAATGAGCTCAGAGTCACAAACCATATGCTCTGGATGTGCCTCTCTCCTCGTGCTCTGGCTCCTGCTTAAGTCCAGGGAGATCCTCTGAAAGAAGCCACTTTTAATTTGTAATCTGATTAAGCCATTAGAGGCGAATAGAGCAGTAACTAACACAAATTGCCGATCGTTTCCATCAGCAAATCCCCCCAATTAATCCTGAGATTAACCCTGATTACACGCAGTAATGGTGATCAATGCACCCTAATGGGGTAAATCCGCCCACTCCACTTTCTTCCACATCCCAGAACGATCAATCTGAAGTCAGTGTGATTTATCTGGCGGGATCGAGGAGCCCAGAGGAGCCTCCAGTGCCAGCGGCAATCCCGGGGCCACAGCTCAGCAGTGAACTGCCCCCCTTGGGGAGAAGCAAACCAAACAGGGGAAAAACAGCTGGATAGAGAGAAACAAAGAGCAGGGGAATGCAGAGGGCAGCAGGAATGCCAGATTCCATTTGCCTGCTGCACTCCCTCGGCTTTGAATCCTCCCAGTGATTCCCTAAAAAGCTCTTGTGAGGTGATCAGACCAAACAGCTTGGAGCAAGGCTACACTTCTCAGGGATTCCTCCATCAAAGGGAGGAAGTGAGGCTGAAGAAGAGCTGAAAAAGGAAAAAAAACCCTCCCTACTTTGTGATCCGAGCCTCTGTTCTTCCCTTTGCTGCTAAAATCAGAAGTTACCCCAGGACCACGGGCTTCCAAGGATCCCCAAGCACTCCATGAGCTTCAGAGCCAGGCTCAGCTTCCCCTTAGTTCTGTGTTATTTATAGAGCAGCTGATACCCAAGCGTTTGCTTCAAGGGGGATTTTGCCTTTGTAGGGACTAAGTCGGAACTAAGTCAGAAGCTCAAGTCTTGACCTTTGGAAGGCAGCAATCGATTCCTCCCGCTCCGAGGCACAGCCATCTCCGGGGTGAGCAGCAGCCGAGCAGCGCCTGCGATAAAGCAGCTTGATTTATAGAGCCTTCTCCTGCACTGCTGCTCTGCTTCAGGGAAGCTGAGGAGGAAAGAAAAGGGAACAAACTGCTGGAAGATAAGCTGAGCTCCTGCCAGGGGCTCTGGCATCTCGCTGGGGCAGCAGCTCTGGGGGATACAGGCAGCTTTGGGCCCCAAGGCTGTGGCCAGGACAGGAGAAATCACACAAGTGACAGCTCACAGGGTTGGATTTTTAACTGAGCAGGCAGCACACAAACCAACCCCCCCCTTCCAGGTGTGGGATCCTGCAGCTGATCTCACCTCAGGTGGGCAGACCTGGCCAAAGAGCTCAACCACAGCTTATTACTTGGTGGGACACAGACCTGCTCCAACATCCCTCCATCCAGGGCAGGGAGCAGACCCCGGGCACCTGCAGGGACTCACAGCACAACACAGGCTGCAGGGGACCTTTCCCACCCCTGCCTGTTGCCCCCGAGGTGTTCTGCAGCACATGTGTTTGGGGTGATGCCCGGGGCCGTCCTTCAGCCACCCCCTCTCCCCCCGACTCCTGCAGCCTCACGAGGGGCTCTTGGTTTCCTTTGATGTGCAGATGAATCGAGCCTGGGCCATGAGGAGCCCCGTGGATTTATGAACTCCTCCTCTATGATGTCTTTCCAATAGTATCCCCCAGAAGAGCATTTGCTCTCCCCTTCCTCCCTGGCTCCTCCGAGCCAAGCATTCCTTTCTCCTCCTCCATCCCAGGCAACGCTGCTCATCCTGAGGACACACTCCGGAGCAAAACCCACCCTGCAAACTGGGCCACTTGTCAGCCTGGGGTTCCATATTCCGGCAGGTTTGATGGCTCCTCGCTGCCAGCCCCACGGAAGGAACTCACTAGACAGCCAGAGATGAAATCCTGCAATTTAATCTGCTCCCACCCCAAGTCATGCCAGGTCTGCAATTCCAGAGAAGTTGAAAAGAAAGGGACAAATAACTGTGATGGAAACCATTCACTGGAGACTTGCAGGGGAAATTATACACCCTCGAGGGGAAAACGGATCGTTAAGAGGTGACGGGAGAAAACATTTGCATTGCAAGTCAAAGCAGCTGGAGGCCGAGGGGAAGCACTGTGGTCACTGCCCTCCCCAGTCCGATTCAATCAACTCCAACACTTGGCAAACCCTCCAAGACAGGACCTTCGTCTCTGTGACCCAGATTCCCCCAAACGCAGGAGTCAGCCTCTGCCTATGAAGAGAAGCGGAGCATTACCAGGTCCCCCGAAGTTCACTCCTGCATTAAACCCCCAGGAAATAATGAAATCGCTGTGTCTGTCTCTTTTTTAGCAGTCACCTCCACCTCGCCAGCTTCCCAGAGCCGGCGCCGCGCGGGGAGGTTGCTGTGCTTGGCAAACAAGCGCAGATTAAAGTGAGTTCAGCGGGAACATCTTCTTTAGTCTCATCTCTATTTAGTCTCCGGGCTGAGCACTTGGGGAACGCGATGGCACATTTGACCTGAAACAAAGCACGAGGAGGCGGAGGAGCCATAAAAGTAAAGGAGAATTTATCTCACCATCACACCAAAAATCCCTGTCCCTAAATGCCGCTGGGGAAGGATAAATGGGGATCCTGCTGCATCCCCACAGTGACAGCAGTGGGAAGGAGGGGAGAGCCAAGTGCGGCTCCAAGCAGGGAAAGAGGGAACTCGCTCCCTCAGGGAGAGGAAACCTTCACACCCACCCCTCATTCTCTGCCAGAGCTTTAGCACAGCTCCACAAAACCCCTGAGAGGAGTTTCGAGGAACGCAGTGATGAAAGAGGGGCTGAGACGGGCCATCTTCCAGCCAGCTGGAGCCAGAACTCCTCCTCGGCCCCGGGAATAACCGGCCTCTCCCGCATCCACACACAGGATGCGCTCAGCAGCTTTCCCTGACATTTGTGTGGCAGCTGGAGCCCGGAGCGCTGGGTTTGCAGCTCTGCCTTCCAGTCCCAGACTTGGGCTATTCAATCCAGGGGTGGAAGTTTGCAGAGCTGCTGGAGTCCCTTCCCAGCTGGTCACAGTGAGCCAGGACAATCAGCAATCCCGCCAGGAATTGCTGGGCCAGCCTGGAAGAGCCACTTCTCCCCAGTGGGCAAATCCCAGGAGAGGGAAGCAGTAACACTCTGCAGTGACATTTGTACCCGGGTGCAATGATGTGTCACTCATCACAGCCGGACCAAACAGCATCTCTGGGGGCACCAAAATTACACAGCCAAGTAAATCCTGCAAAATCCATCTGCCCTTTTCAATATTTGGAGATAATTAACTTCTCCAGGCTGAGATATTACAAAAGAAAGCTGTTAGTGAAGCTGTTCAGCCACAGGTCTGGCTGGGTGTGGAGCTTTGCCAGCACTGGGGACACTGAAAGGGCAAGGAGGACATTTCGTATTTCCATGTATTCCCAGCTCCCTCGTAGGAAGATTACAGGGAAACACAGGCAGTGCAGCAGGTCAGAAGGAAGACAGAGCACGGACAGACTTACCAAGACAGAAGAGACGTCTCTACCCCTCCATTGGTGCCATCTGAGCCACAGTCACCACTGGAGCTTTGTCCCAGCCTTGCTCATCCACCAAATAACTTGGCTCAAATAACTTGGAAAAATCAAGCTCAAAGCACACCTTTACCTGAAGGCAAAGAGACCAGACAGAGCTTCTCCAGAAGGCCACAGTCACTTGCCTGAGAGGGCTCACACTGGCCTTGGTCACCAAGAGCTGCAGCCCCAAAGTGACCAACCCACAGCCAAACCACCCAACACCTCCCTCCCTGCCCTAATGCAGGGCCTGAGCTGGCCCAGCCCCACCACGGCAAACGCCAGCTGGGCCAGCTGAGCTCAGCATTCCTAAGCCGGAGGGAGGCAATTAACACTTTCCATCCATTGTCACCCCAGAGCTAAGTACCCACCACAGGGGATTGTGAGAAGTAAAGGACCGGTTTTATTACAAGCAAATGAAACGAACATAGAATATTAACAAAAAGTAATCTTAAATCTTTTTTTCCTTATTACTAACCTATAGGCGTTCCGCGGAGATTGTAAGGTATCCATTTCAGTTCTGAGATGTATGCCAGGGAACTTAGCGTACGGGGACAGGGTAATTACACGTAGTTTTCTCAGCCCCCGCCACGTGGTGAACCATGCGGTCAGATGGAGGCTGCCGTATTACCTGAAACCTTACCCCTGGCATGGGAGGAGGCACAGGAGAGCCAATCTGAAGAAGAGAAATGCCTCCCGTGTCATGAACAGGGGTTGGACTTTGAAAGGTGCTTAAAAGCGGGGTTTTTGAATTGGAAGGCGTGCTTTTTGGTACATCTTGAACCTTGAGCACCCAACACGTGTTGTAATTAAATTTCCCTAATTTTTATTTTCTTTGTTCTGTGGGTATTTTTTTCATTGCCGTAAATTTTAAAGAGGATATTTTTCCAACAGGATGGCAAAGGGAGCCTGGTTGGGCTTTCCTGTCCCACTGGCTGCTCCAAGATCAACCCACAAATGTCTAAAGGAAATTCTCCCTGTGAGGGTGGGGAGGCCCTGGCACAGGTTGCCCACAGAAGCTGTGGCTGCCCCATCCCTGGAAGTGTCCAAGGCCAGGTTGGACGGGGCTTGGAGCCACCTGGACTAGTGGAAGGTGTCCCTGCCCATGGCAGGGGTGGAATGAGATGAGCTTTAAGGTCCCTTCCCATCCAAGCCTGGGACTCTGCTGCTGGTGCTGCTTCCACGGGTCAGCGGGGCAGTAAATATTTGCACAGGCCGGACAAGGAGAAAGCAAACAGGGTTCCCTTATTTATGAGCCTTGGCAGCTCCTCGGGCTCAGCTCCATGGAGTTTCCATCCCCGCCGTGCTCCCTGGCTGCTCCGCGGGGTGCTGGGGCCGTGCAGGGGGAGCAGAGGGGGGAGCAGAGCTCAGGGATGGGGGGTGAGGCCAGAGGCAGGCAGGGGCAGAGTGACAGGGAGAGGGTGAGTGTGAGAGTCGGGATGTGCAGCAGCAGGTGAAGTGACACTGCTGGGGGCTTTTGAAGGCGTGTTTATTTTACCTGCAGGCCAGGAGGAGGGAAGATGGGTGTATCTGCTGGGCTCCTTCCCTGACCATTCCAGGGCCCTTTCCTGACCATTCCAGGGCCCTTTCCTGCAGTGTGACAGTCTGGTGAAGCCCCCAAAGGGTTAAACACCATCTCTGAGTCCTCCCTTTCAACAGGGGGGAGTCCTGGCTCAGAGGGGCTCTCAGGGAACTCAGTGGGACATCCCAAACCCTTCCTGCATGGGCACGTGTGTGCTGCCAGGACACACACGTGTGCACATGAGATGAACCTCTCACAGACCGAGGTTCACTCCCTGCTGCTGGTCTCTGCCAGAAGAGGACCTCGGGAGAAAGCCAGGGATGTGGGAGTGCTCCTGGGGTCTCCGTGTGGGAGGTCTGTGTCTCCTTTAGCAGGAGTGCCTGGAGCAGGGTCCTGCCCAGCGCCTGCTCCAGAGACACAAACCATGAGTGTACCTGGAAGCCGCCGGGTGTCCCAAGTGTGCCTCATCTGCTTCCCATCATCCTTCCAGATGGATGGCAGGAGGCAGAGGGGAAGGAGCTCGGGGATCACTGACCCCTCTTTGTGCTGAGTGTCTGGGTTTAGGAAGGATTCAACCTTATTACAAACCTCCAGAGTTGTTGATTTCTTGGATTTCTGTCATCTCACGAAGAGCTTTCTCTGGGCTGAAAAGGGCAAGGGTATGGATCTCATTCCATAAACTCCTCTGAGATGAGAGTAAAGCCATGAGGCCAAGGGTTAAAAACACCCAAACTGGGCTGCAAATAATCATATGAAGGAGGAGGGCAGGAAGGAACAACAGGGTCTGGGTGGCTCTTCAGGAGGGTTGGAGACACTTGGAGGGGTTGGACAGTTGTTATCACACTGGTGTCCAGCACGAGAATGAAACAAACCTCATCTCTACATTTTCTGATAACTCAGGGGGATAATCTGGCCTGGCCTGGCTGGCCTGGTGTGTCCTATCAGCTTCTCCAGCCTGGTTGACATGTGCTTTACTTCCACACCGTCACCAACACAGGCTCTGGTCACTCCAGCAGCACCAGTGAGAGAGTTTCTCCTGTCACAGATCGATGGCATCTGGCTGGAGGTCTCTGTGTGCTCTGGGATTCCTCTCCCAGGTAGTCTGCTGTGCAAATCACTTCTCTTTCAGGCAGTTATTCCACCAGTCAGCGAATGCAGGAGGTGGGTTTGAGGGAGACCAGAATAACCAGGGCTGTGCTGCAGTGGTGAGAAGGGGAAGCCAAGGAAATGCCCACCCCACAGTGCCCACGGTGGGGACACCTCACAGCTGATGGGAGGAGCTCACGTCTTCCCATGGTGGGCATTTGTTCCTCTCTGAGGTCCCCACAGCCCACCTGGGGATGGCAGATCAGTCCTCCAGGAGGGGCCCCTCAACCAAAACAGTCTGAGAAGCACATGAAATGTCTGTGCTGATGCATAAGTGACAGGATGAGAGGAAATGGCCTCAAGCTGTACCAGGGGAGGGGCAGGTTGGACATGAGGAGGAATTTCTTCATGGAAAGGGCTGTCAGGCACTGGCAGGGGCTGCCCAGGGAGGTTTGGAATCCCCAGCCCTGGAGGTGTCCAAGGAAGGACTGGACATGGCACTCAGTGCTCTGGGCTGGGGGACAGGGTGGGGATGGGGCACACACGGGATCCATGGGCTGGGAGGGCTTTTCCAACCTCAGTGATTCCTCGATTCTGGGCAAAGGGCTGAGGGTGTTTTCATGGGGATGGAGGCTGGCATTTCCCTCAGGGCTGAGGCAGCAGCGGGAGCAGAGCAGGGTGTGAGTGAGTTTTGGCCTGGAAAACATTCATGCAAGACCCTCCCCAGCGGCAGCCCTGGCTGGCGCTGCCTCTCTCGCTCTGCTCCTTGTGCCGGGATTTATCCCGCAGCGCAGGGAGACCAAACGCTCGCCATATGGATCCGATAGCCGGCTGCACCTGTTTCCCACCGTGGATAAGCACATGTGGGCCGGGCTGTGGGGAAGTGTGTGTGTACAAATCAATCACCCCCAGCCCCGCGGGGCCGCTGCTCCCCGTGACCCCCGGGCTGCGGGAGCTGCTGGGCACGGAGGGGTCCTGTGTGCCTTGGTGCCCCAAGGAATGGACTGAGCCACGTCCCCAAGGGGACACCAAAGAGTCCTGAGGTGCCACCAGGAGGGATGCAGCAGCCTGGCTGGGGTGTCCCGTGGGAACGGGGACTGCACCTGCCGAGGGAAACCTGTCTGGATGGACCGCTGGGCACCCCCTGCCACCACAGCAGGAGGGCAGCCAAGTGTTCCAGATCAAGTGAAGGAAGGAGTTCAGGAGCCATTTTTTTCCCACAATGTTTAAATTTCCTTATAGGGAACGCGAAATTCCCTAAGGAAATAAACTGTCGCTGACCTCCAGAACCATCTGCCTGGAGTCCAAGGAATCTCTGGGATGAGTTTACAGAGCTCTGCATAAACACAGCAGCCGAGGCGCAGGCTGGGGTCACGGCTGCTACCAGGGGGGAGCTTTGGCTCCCACATCCATATGGTTTGGAGATGTCACTGTCCCGCATCCTCTCCCTGGCACAGGAAAGCCAGGGCTGTGGGCAGAGGGGCAGAGCAATGCTCTGTGGGCAATGCTGGAGGAGCCCAACCCCGAGGTCAGGAAGGACCTCTGCTCCTGGCCGCCCCTGAGCTCGGGACTGGGGTGAAGATGGATGTCCCTGCTCTGCAGGGGAGAGGCAGCCCTGTGGTGTCTCCTGTCACCCGCTCCCACTTCATCCCTCTCCGAGCACTAAAATATTTATGTCCAAAGTAGACATTAAAATTTAAGGAAAGCTAAATAGAAATTAAACTTGTGTATTTGGAGAGGAAATGAGGCCCGAAAGGTGATCGTGCTGCCGTGCTCCGATGATTGATATCCGTTTATTTATCTGCTACCGCTAAATGCCTGCGCTGGGGAGCAGGAAGGGATGCAGGAAGGGGAGCAGGAAGGGATGCAGGAAGGGGAACAGGAAGGGAGCAGGAAGGGGAGCAGGAAGGGAGCAGGAAGGGATGCAGGAAGGGGAGCAGGAAGGGGAGCAGGAAGGGATGCAGGAGGGATGCAGGACGGGGAGCAGGAAGGGTTGCAGCAGGGATGCAGGAGGGATCACAGCCCAGCTCTGTGGGTGGCACAGCTCCAGGAATCCCGGCAGTGTCCCAGGGTAGAGCTGGACAGCCCTGCTGAGCCACAGCGACCCACCTGTACAGCACAAACCTTTTGGAACCAAAGATGCTGGAGTGGCACAGGGGAGGTCCCTGGCATCTCCCTGTCCCAGCAGCTCATGTCACTCAGCTCTGGAACCACCTGTGAGTGTCCAGCCAAGGAGGGGCTGAGAGGAGCGGAGGCCTTTGCTTGTGCTGCAGTGCAGAAATAGTTGGGGGCTGCCTTCTCTTTTCTTTCTTCTTTTTTTTTTTAATTTCTCCTTTCTCCCTTTCTCGTTACCTTGCCTTACATTCCCTTCCCACTTCCCCTACTTTCATTTTTTAATTTCTTATTTCCCTATAACTGCCAGGAAAATCCCTCTCACCCAAGAAGCCCCTCAGTGCCTTCCTCCCCAGGCCCTGTCCCTCATTTGGCCATCATCCCCTGTGCCCTGGCTGTGTCATTCCACCAGTTCTATCCCTGTCTCCCTGCCTGCAGACCCCACAGCCTTCTCCACTCCCTGTTCCCTCCGAGGGGACTGTGTTGGCCTGGCCACTATTTGCATAATGGTGCCAGAATCACTTGGGGAGGAAATCATTTCCTTTCCCTGGAACTGGGACCTTTCATTGCCCTTTTTTATACCTCTCCATTCCCGAAAGCCGTGTGCTGATGGATGCTGGATGCAATCAGACACCCTCTGATGCCTCCTTGGTTCCCAGCCACCCGGTAACGCGGTCAAGGTTATCCAGGGGCTCGTGTCTCTCCCGTTCTCTCTCTCTTCAAATCCTGCTCTACCCTATTTTACACTTCCTTGGAAAGCGATCAGTGACACGGGATGTTTGACACCCAGGGAAGGGTTAGTGATTGCTTACTGGTTGCTAAGTGACAGTGTCCTGTTGCTGCAGGCTGTGCAGGGCTGGCTGTGTCCGGGGATGCCATCCCTCCTGCTGGGAATGCCATCCCTCCATCCCTCCCACTGGTGTTGCCATCCCGCAATCCCTCCTGCTGGGAATGCCACCCCTCCTGCCAGGAGCTGCAGGTGAGTGCTTGGACCAGGCCTAAGGACGGGCTCATCCCTGCAGCTCCCAAAGCCAGGTGCTGCACCGGCTTCCCAGGAAAGGCAGGGGCTGAGGCACCAGGGACCCACGAGGGTCCTGCCCAGTGCTCCAGCCCATGCTGCCAGATCCATCCCGGAGAGCCCATCCCAGCCACTGCCTCTCCCTGCTCCTGGGACAGCGGAGCAGGGCAGGGAATCTCAGAGGAGGAACTGGGATGGACTTTTCCAATCAGGTGGAGAGAGTTTGGAGTTGGTTTTGTTGTGGGTTTTGGGGTTTTTTTGTCTCTCTGGAAAAATGCTGATGTGTCAAAACGAAGTTTTTTTAAAGGAATGTGCTTGTTTCAGCTTAGCTCTTTTCAGGAGTTTCTGCTCAAAACTGAGAAGCAAGAGAGCAGTCCTATTCTCTCCCATCCCATCAGTCCCATTCTCTCCCATCCCATCAGTCCCGTCCCATCCCATCCCATCCCCTCCCCTCCCCTCCCATCCCATCCCTGCCAGGTGTGGCCCCCATGAGCTGCAGCCCCACAGAGCACAGGGTGCCTGGGCTGGTGCCCTCCTTGCCTGTGCCAGTGCCCTCCTGGCCGTTCCAGTGCCCTCCTGGCCTTGCCAGCCTCCTGGCTCCCTGGGCACGGGGCTGGGGCAGGCGAAGGAGCTGCTCTCTCCAGATGTGGTTTTGATTAGGAATTTTTTTGGAATAAAAATGCGCAACTAAAGCACAAACCAACCTCACCGGCATCGCCCCACGCTTCCTGTAAACGGCTCTGTTTTGATTAACCAACATTCCTCCTGAAAATCATCTCCTTCCCCCAAAACCCCAAATTGCCCTCGCCACGGGGCGGGAGGGCTCCACGTCCCGGGAGGAAGGTGGAAGGTGCGGGTGTCAGCACATGGCTCCCGGCCAGTGAAATCCAACCCCACGGCATCTCTGCCCACGGGCCGGAGCTGCCTCGGCCCCCCGTGCTCGGAGCAGCCGGAGCCGCCGCACGGCCCCCGTTCCGAGACGTGCTGCAAAGGGAAGGTTTAGTGGTTGTTCCCATCGTGGGGAATTTGGGGGCTCAGCCAGCTTCCCTCACGCCGGTGCCCTCCGGGTCTGGAGTGCTCCGTGCCTGGTGCTGGACTGGCCACAGCACCATCACAGGGAATCTCCAGCCCTTCCAACTCCACTTCAGAGACTCAGATCCTATTTAATGAATGATCATTAACTGGGGACGTTTCAGATGAGGAAATTGTTTAAGGAACGAGCAATTAAGTCCTAATGCTCAGCTCATGTAACTCATTCCTAATTAAACTCACTGTAAATTATAGCAACGGTATTTATTTTTAATGAGAAATAAAACTGAAAGGGAATTGTGGCCCTTCAAAAACTGAACTGAGTTGGGGGGAGGGAGAGGGAGTGAGGGATGGAGGGGAAGGAGCAGAGAGCAGGGACAGAGTTCAAAAGTAGGCAGAAAAGGACTTTTAAATCCTGACCCGAGCAGCAGAACAGCCCTCTCCATTCCTGCTCAGTGCCTGAGGACCTCCTGGCAACAGCTGTTTGTATTCCTGGCCCTTCCCGAAGGTGGGTAAACCTCCAGAGCCTGGGCTCTTGAGGCGTTTGCCACTGGCAAGCGGACTCGTATCCCGGTTTCTCCAGATGCAGCTGTGGCGTGACAAGGAAAAATGGTGCCCATATGGAGCCACTAATGCTCAGGGGTTCAAAGCCAGCACGGGGGGATCGGCTGCTCTCCGAGCCAATATTAATCACATCCATCACGGAGCGGCTGGGCACGGCAGGGAGAGGTGGGCGGGAAGCCCAGCACGGGATGGGGAAGGGCGCTGTGGGGTGGAGAGGTGTCAACACCACGGCTGGGTTTGGTGGGAGCTGGGCAAAGAAACGGGGGGGTTTTGTCAAGGATTGTCCTCTCATGGACTCTGCAGGCTCCAGGCATTGTCTCCTCCTGTGCTGTAGGACATGGAGTACAGAGCGCGGAGGAGGAGGAAGGACACTCAGCACCTGAGTGTCCGTGGCAGGTGGAACCTGCAATTAACTGCAGCTGTTGCAGGTGAACACATTCCAGGTGAGCACTGCGGACTCAGCCGGGATGGGTTCCTGTGGGATTGTCCCTGTGAATTAAAGCAGGTGGATCAGCCCGTCCTGCCCAGCACCCAGCGCCCTCTGGGCTGGCTGAGCAGCACCATTGCAATCACCCTCCCCGGCGCCCTTCACCCCCGGGCCTCAAACACCCTACAAACAGCAATTACCTCAAATCACTACCTTTCCATATCTCCTTTATCCTTCATTTTCAGGTGGGGGACCTGGGGGATGGGGCTCAGGGCTGGCTCACCCTGGCCAGAGCCCAGGCTGGGTGACCTGACCATGCTCCACAACCTGGGCTCAGCCCCCCACCCCCAGACACACCGGTACCCCCAGCACCCCGTGGCACTGCAGGGTCTGTGCGTAGGGATCTCCCCATTCCCGGGTCAGGAATCACAGAATGGCTTGTGTCGGAAGAGACCAACAAGACCATCCCCTGCCATGGGCAGGGACACCTTCCACCAGCCCAGGTTGCTCCAAGCCCCGTCCAACCTGCCCTTGGGCACTTCCAGGGGCAGCCACAGCTTCTCTGGGCAACCTGTGCCAGGACCTCCCCACCCTCATAGGGAAGAATTTCCTTCCAATATCCCATCTTGCCCTTCTCTCCTTTAGTTTAAGGCCATCAGGAACTTGCTTTTCATGGAAAACACACTGGCTTGTGTCCAGTAATGATGGATTTAACCCCACAAAGCGAAGTTCATGCCGAGCCCACTTGGAGATTCATAAAAGTTTAACATTTTCAGCAATGTTTCCGCTCCCTCAGCACTGGCTGTGCCTCACGGGGACGGAGCCAGGAGGGAGCTGGTCTCCCTCTGCCCCCCGCCAGCTGGAGCAGAGGCACATCAGGGGTCACTCAAGGTTCCCACTTCAGCTGAGCCCAGGTGAGCCCTGAGGTAGCCCAGGGTGGGGTTGGAAGGGGTCTGGGCTGAGAGATGCCATCCCTGCTCTTGTGCAATGAAGGCAACAGGGCTGCCCTGCTGGGAGGAGAGATGTGGGTCCTGGTTCTCAGCCCTGAGCTGGAGCTGGGGCTGCAGAGGGGAAGGAACAACAGCTGCTCACAACCCCAGGGCTCCTAATCCCATAGCTCCCCATCCCATAGCTCCCCTTCGATATGTCCCCATGCCATCCCACACCAGGACTGTCCCGCTGCACCGGTGCAGGGGTTCATCCCTCAGGTCACCCTTTGTGAGTGCAGGACAGGGCACATCACCGAGAGCATGCCCAGGTTGGAGCCAGAGCACCGAGCAAACCAACCTCTTCAGCTTCCCGGAAACATTCCCAGGCAGCTTTCCCTCTGGCCCTGGCTGTGAAGGCAGCCGGTGCCGCGGCACAGCTCCCCCCCCCAGAGCCTCGCTAATGGCTCTTGGGCAGGGCCCCTGTCGGGCTGCTAAGCCAGGCCTGGCTTTGGGGTGTGAGCTGTGCCGTGCCAGCTGTCTGCACGCGGATTTAAACCTGATCCGCGTGGAACAGCGGCAGCTCCGGCGCTGCCTCCGCACAAAAGTCCTGATTATTCCCCTCCTCCCGACACAGCCGGCCATGTCCAAGGCTTCCTGGCCCGTGCACCGTGCTCCTGTTCCCACTGAAATAGCTGCACGTGGGCACTGACGCTGCAAACTCTGCCCTCCGGGGCCATGTTGTCAGCACACCGAGCTGTGCCCACGCCATGGGCAGTGCCAGTGGCTGTGTCCAGCCAGGACAGAGATGTCCTGGGCAGAGGGAGGCTGATGGGGATATCTGTCCTGCCAGCTCCTACCTTCACCCTGTTTGGGAAGACAAGAGAAATCCAGGATATAGAATCACAGGATCCCAGGATGGTTTGGGTGGGAGGGGACCCCATAGATTATTTAGTTCCACCCCTGACATGGGCAAGGACACCTTCCACTTGACCAGGTTGCTCCAAGTCCTGTCCAGCCCGGCCTTGGACACTTCCAGGGATGATATCTGGGAAGAAGGGAAATCCTTGGTAGCTGGGACCATACCCAGAGTGTCTGCTCCCATGGAACAATCTCCTGTTGTACCCTGTGGTCCATCCCCACCTGGGACTGATGTACACCAGTACTGATGTTCCAGCTGTGAGAGCTCAGGATCCTGTCACCTCTTGGTTATTTGCAGACATAAACCAGCCAAATCCTCAAGCTTTTCTCAGTCCATCCACATTTTTACTCAAAACTTCCTCTCACTCCAAGAAAGGAGTAAGCTAAGAAGATAATGACTCCCTGACCTCTGTTTCTCACCCTTGGAGGGTGGGAGCCTCACACCCAAAGGCCAGTGTCTTCATCTGATGCCCTGTGGGTCACCTCCAACCCCAGGCACAGCCCTGCGCAGGTGCAGAGCAAGGAGGGGTGGCTCCTACCTGTGCTGCCCCAAGGCTTCCACAGGGATCATGCACACGTGGCCAGACTCTGCGGAGCCAGGGCTGGCCTGGGGCCTGTGGGTGGGGGTGGTGGAGAGCTGTGTGAGCACCCAGGGCAGGGCAGGTTCAACTGCACAGGTTGTGCAAGGGGAATCATAGAATCACTGAAGTTGGAAAAGACCTGTAAGATCATCAAGTCCCACTGTCAGCCCAGCACCTCGGCCGTGTCCACCACTAAACCATGTCCCCAGGTGCCACATGGAAGCACTGCCTGGTGATGCAGCTGCTTGGGGATTGTCACTGCAGGAGCATCCCAGCACGATCTGGGCTTCCTCCTTGCAAGGGAAATTCGGGGAGTCCTTCCAGCTCCCCTCCAAGCCCTGGAAGGCCGTGTTAACACATGCCTGATGTAGCACCCGCGTAGAATTATAGGATCATTTAGGTTGGAAAAGACCTCTAAGGTCATCAAGTCCAACCACCAACCCAGTACCACCCCCCTGCTTACACCCTCAAGTGCCACATCCACATGTTTTTTGAACACTTCCAGGGATGGTGTTATTAATGGTGGTTGTTTCCTGGCTGCTCTTTAATCCAGAAGATTCCCAGCAGGCAGGATTCATCCTGCCCCTGTTCCTCTTCTTCCTCACCCCACCTGAAGTGGAGTCAGAAGGAGACCCATCCCAGCCATGCTGTGGTAGCCAAGTCAGCGTTCCCAGTGCCACATTATCCCGCTGCTCCCCCTGAACTGGCATGTGCAGACGGGAGAGGCCGGGCTGCCCAGCCAGGCCAGCATCAGACACGTGCCCCTTTGGAGCGATTATGAGGGGCCTGTTCTGTGCAGCTGGGCCAGCTGTGCTCTGCAGGATCATCTGTCTCCTCGTGGTGTCCTGCAGAGCTCTGGACTTCCTCTGTTTAGGCAGGAGGGGAAGGAAGAAAGGGAGCAAAGGAGGAAAGAACCGCGGCCAGGGGAAGCACAGGACCCTTACACGGCTCCTGCTTGTGGGGACCGGGGTTGGCACCCTGGGCTGGCAGGTGACATGGGGAAGGGTCATTAGTGAGAGAGTTGGGTTTCTGCCCTTCTCACAGAGAAATGCCCTGCAGAGCAGCCCTCGACCCCAGCACACACCGGCCCAGCCGTGTAACCGGAGCCCAGGCAGGAGGACAGGTTGGAGCTAATGATTTCCAACTCCAGACTAAGGAAGTGTCAATTAAAGAGCTCCTTACTGACATAAAGAGCTACTGTGCTGCCCTGACACCTTCAGCTCTGGAGCTGCTCAACCACCTGCCTGGGGAGCAAGGAGAGGCTTTGGTACCATGTGGGTTTGCAGGCACCAGGTTGGGCAGTGGGATGCAGCATCCCTGCTCCACAGTGGGGCATCCCGGAGGGGTGTGGGCTGCCTGCACCCTGCCAGCAGCCGTGCAGTCCTGCAGGATGAGTCCTGCAGCTCTGCTGGCAGCAGCCCCCTGGTGTAGTGTGAGGGTCGCCCTGTGAAACTATTTCCCTCTGAGCATATTTGTCCTCTGGGCTGTCCTTCCAAGGAGATGGCAGCTGGGATGCTGAGGAAGGGGAACATGTGGAAGCAGAGTGATGGGAAGGGATTTGGGGAGTGCCGGGGAGGAATTCCTCCCTGAAATGGATGATGGTATTAGATCCAGATCATCGCAGGAGCTCAAACGTCCACGGCTCAGGCTGCGGTTTGGAGCGGGGCCCTGAGGAGCTGGAGCATTAACACCCACAGCCCCTTCCCTCTTGGAAAGCCTGCCCATCCGCATGGCTCCCTGCAAGGAGGCACAAGGGCCTTCCCAGCTGTAGGGAGCTGCCCCAGATAAACACCCGACAGCTGGAACTGAGAGGAATGGAGCTGCTTCTCCAACTGCCAGCACGAGCCAATCCATCACGCTGGTCCTGGCACCTCTCTTCGGAAGGGAATCAAAGGGCTCCTTAGTGAGAAGGGATGAAATGACAGGTAGAAAGGCCAGAGGATAAATCCTGCTGCCTACTGGGACTGTTAAATATTAGGAGAGATTAGTGTCTGACAGGGGAGAGTAGGGCAGCAGCTCTGCTAAACAGCCAAAGAAATGCGTGGAATTCCTGCTCCTTTGTCAGTGGCAATGCACAACACTCAGGGTGGAATAAAAGGAAGAAGAAAAAATACCTTTCCCTGATTTAGATTAAGGAAGAAGCCCTTGCAGAAGCCTGTACCTCACTCAGCCCTTCCCGGGGCAGGAAGGGGGGACTGAGAGAGGAGGGGATGCTCTGTCTCTAAACCCTCTGCCCAGCACCTGCTCCCCATCCTGCTCCTGCACAGCCCCTGCCTCAGTCACAGCCCCTCCTTGGGACACCTGCCCAGAAAGGTGTGACAAAGAAGGGAGAAGGGGAGGGATGGAGTCCCCATCCCTGGAAGTGTTCAAAAAACATGTGGATGTGGCACTCAGGGACATGGGCTAGTGGTGGCCTTGGCAGTGCTGGGTTAACACTTGGACTCGATGGTCTCAGAGGGCTCTTCCAGCCCAAACGATTCCGTGATTCCGCTCTCCCCATCTGGGCAGCAGAGGCAGCACGTGGAGGGGGGGATGGAGGAGGAGGGTCTGGCTGGGATCAGCAGGTCAATCCAGCTCAGGCAGATTATCCCAAATGATAGTTTCCATTTCCTTGCTAAGGCGTCATAAAGCGCTTTGCTCAGACCAGGAAAGTGTATGTGATGGGGCTTAAAACATTAAAAAATTGGCCAATTTTCATAGTTTCGATGTCTGGCATGTCATGGCTTATTAACCAGCTGAAAAACCTCTGTGTCAGGGACAGGTGAGTGAGTGTGTGCAGGGCTGCCCGTGGCCCGTGTCTGAGTGGCCAGGCAGGGAGGAGCAGATGAGTTCTGTGGGGAGCAGAGGGACTCCCCACCTTCCCCATGTGCCGCGGTTCTTGGGCTGAGGCAGGACGTACAGAGGGGCCAGACTGTCAAACTCAGCCCCATCCTAAAATGAAATTCAGAAATTTGTCAGCCTCCCATCTTGAACTAGTTAAGTTTCCTCCCTCAATTACCCCTCTGCAGAGCTCTTTTATAAACTCCCTCATCTGATGATTAGGAGAAACCTCCTTCAGTTTTCAGCTGACATTTATTCATGACAGGTTTCTACCAATCTATGCTCGTGCCAACACTGTCCTTCCACTCTCAGACTTCCTTGCATTCCCGGCTGTTTCCTCTCCAATGTATTTACAGGCACCAATCATAAACATCTAAGCCTCTGATTTCTCTCTAGACTACACAAGCACAACTCTTTCAGGTCCAGTTGTCCCGCCTGTGCCCACTGAAGCACATTTGCTCCTCTATTGGGAAAAAAAAGTCCACAGATGGCTGACTTGTGTCAGCCCCAGTAAATCTCATCCCACGTCCTCGATTGCAATAAAAAGTCCCAAGTCGCTCGGTGGAAACACTGTTTTCCAAGCAGAATACCTTGTTACCCACCATCCTGCCGTGGATATTCAGTGCAAGGTGAGAGCTGAGCAGATCAGCCAGAAGGCAGAGTCTGCACCTACAGAGTGTAATGAGCACTCAACGCTGTCAGCACTTGTGGGGGCTCTTTCAAGGAATTTTCAAGGCCACAGACCTGAGGAAACCAGTCAGTGCTCCTTCCCAGTCCATGAGCCGTCAGAAGCTGCTGGAAGCTGCAGGAAGGCCCTGCTCCAGCCTGGTCTCGGCAAGAATTCGCTTTGGGATTGGAATTTCTCAGTGCTTAAGGAGCCCTGGGCAGGGCCATCAGCAGACAAACAGCAGCTTCTCCAAACCCTCCATCCCTGGCTCTGGGGGGTCTGTCCCACCTGAGGGAGCAGGGAAAGCAAACGCTGCCGCTCTCCACAGCCGGCAGCAGCCCCGGCAGGGAGCTCAGCACCGGGCTGGCAGTGCCCCATCCCCGCCACTGGCATCGCCACTGTTATCTTTGGATGCGAAACTGGGAAAATTGAGTGCTTGAAAGACGACGGGCTCTCCTGGGTCAAATTAGTCATTCCTCGTTAGAAAAGCCCCGCTGGTTTCTTTGTTTCTCTTGCTCTCCAGTGTACCCAGATAAATACATTTCTAATTCTCCAAGTCCCGCTGAATGGGAGACTGGCAAGGTGAGAATATTAAAGCTGCAGATTATCAAGTGCTTCCCAGGAACTGAGATTCCAGCAGAGGAATGATGGGGAGGGAGGCTGGGGGGCAAACTGTACAGGGGGGAGGCTGGGAAAGCGAGCGAGGGAGGCAGGGGAAGGAGGAGGAGGAGGATGGAGGGGCAATGCCAGGGAAGAGAGCGCAGGGAGGAAAAGGAGACGGGAGAACGCTGCTGGAGGAGAGGAGAGGGGGGAGCTGGGCTGCGGGGAGGTTTGGCAGCTGCTGAGTGTTACGCATTTCAATATTTAATGACTCCAAAATACAGCCATTAACATGTCAGAGGCAGAGGTAAATGGCCCGGCTTTTCTACGAGCCCTCATGTCTTTGAAGAACAAATGCCATCAAAAAGGGAGGCATTTACAGCATTTTGGCTGGGCCTGCTGCCTTCCCCCGCCCTTGCAAGGGAGCACTCCCCTCCAGGGGTGCAGGGAGTCTGCATCGGTCTGTTTGGCTGGGTTGCGTCCTTTATGTTTTTCCTCCAACCTCCCTCTCTCTGGGATCTTCCAGCTCACGACACAAACCTGTGAAATCAGGAGCGTTCTGCTCTTTGCTCCCAACATCCCCCGGCAAATGGATTTGCATCAGGTGCAGACAGTGACAAACTTTGAGCTGCTTTCCCCAATTTCAGCTGCTCGATTTCCCTCCTGCCTCGGTGATTTGGCTTGTTGCGCTCTTTGCCTTCTCTCCAGGTGCTCCTTATTCTCTCTGCCTTCTCATCCCATTTCCCTGCCTGGAGACATTCACAAGAGCAAGAAGCAAAGAAAAAAAGTCAGATTGTCTGCTCAGGAAGGACTGGATGGTCCATCCTTGGAAATTCAAGGACAGCTTGGATGGGGCTTGAAGCAACCTGGTCTAGTGGAAGGTGCCCCTGCTCATGATGGGGATTGGAACGAGGTGGGCTTTAAGGTCCCTTTCCAGCCCAAACCATTCCATGATTCCGTCACACAGAGCCACTCCGGCGGCCCCTCGGTTCTGGCACAGCAGGACATGCTGAGTGCAGTGACACGTGCCAGCTCCAGGGCATGTCTTTCCACACAAAATAAATGCAAAAATAAATGAGAACCTGAGAAGGAGGTGGCATGTGCCAACCCTGTGGACAAGGTTCAAGTCACTCTCATGAGTGACTCATTTATTCTGTGGAAATGGGAATGAAACAGCACCAGTTTGGATGTGGAAGTTGTCAGGTCCCACAAACAGTCTCCAGGAAATGCTGAGACAGAAAGAAGGGCATCAGAAAAGAGCCTCTGTACCCATGTATGGCATCAGACCCACTGCAGGTCCCAGCAATCTGAGCTTAGCATTGCCCAGACAGGACTCACCCAGGAAACCCAGACACAGGAATCCACTGCCAGGTGGGCGCAGGGGGCTCAAGCTCCTTGCAGAGGGCAGAGTGAAGCACTCTCATCCTCCCTCCTCCCCACCAAAGCTTTTTATCCCCCTCTTCTGCTGATATGACATTTTCTGTTCCAGCTGGAAGTCTAAAAACAACTTCTGAGGGGTTTTTCTCAAAGAATTCCTACCCTGCTCAGACATGGGAGTAAAAGGAGACTTGGGAGAGCAAACTTCCTGGCCAGAGAGCCCTGAACAGCCTTACTGACCCCGAGGCTCCCAAAAAGCTGAGTGGTCTCCGAGGGAACCCAGCAGTGGTGCCTCACAGGCCGCAGACGGGTGGATAACTGGATCTTTACACCTCTGAGAGGATTTCATCACTCAGCCTTAGACCGAATACATATTCATCATCTGTGGATTTCTTTTTAATGGGTAAAATATCTTCTTTTTAAAGAGCAACCCCACTGCTGATGGCACAAACAGCTGTGCAGGGAAATAGCGTCAGAGCAAACCCAGGCAATATCCCTCCCTGGGCGTCCGGGGAATCTGACAGCTTTTGACTTTCAAAATAACTCTGAACGCAGAGGAATTTCAAAGAGAAGACAGAAAGCCTCCCAAAGCCTCCCTCTGCTCAACCACATCGGCCGGGCAGCCTTCCCACGGCCCTTCCCCTGCGCCCAGCGCTCCTGCCCCTCTTCCATGGGTCAGGGTCAGGCACTTCACCTCCGCCTCTCCGGAGATGTGCTGGATGCTCCTGTGCTGGGCAGGGAGAGCTGCTCACTTCCCCAGGCCGACGACTCCAAGTCAGGCTTCCCAAGTGTCCCCCAGGGCGGGAGCTTCTCCAGCCCCCCGCCACCGCCCCTCACGAACCCTTATTGAGTTTGACATGTGTTGTTCTATTCCTGATGGATCCCGGCCACTGGAATATCCATCTGAAAATCAAATAAAATAGCCAAGCCCCCTGCATGCTGCATATTTTATATGCTGTTCCCTGACTTCCATTGTTTCACATTGTTTAGACTATTAGTCAGAACAATTTGTCATCCTACCCCTGCTGCCTGCTGGGATTCCGCGTGTTGGGAAGACGGAAGCTCGCTCGGCGCTGTTGGTGGAGAGGCGATGCCCAGCAGACCCACACTGGGCTTCAGTACAGCCCAAACCCCCTCACACCATGGGGCTGGGTCATGAAACCCAGAGGGAGGCTCATTCCCTGCCCCAAAAACCTTGCAGGCTGAGAAAAACACACTGTGTGAGCTTCGGGGTAGGAGGTGAGGGAGGAAGAGCCTGAGGATACGGGCAGGGCTGACTGTGAAGAGGCACCAGTGGACCAGAGAGAGGGGTTTTCTGGGGCTGCCAAGCTCCTGGTGCTGCAGGAGCTCCTGTCAACTCCGTTTCCCACTCCTCCTGTCGGGGGGAGAGCCTGGAGGCCGGCTCTGCCGGCAGAGCAAGGAGGCAGCTCCGCTGGCGGGAATCCACGCGCCGACTGCAGGCAGGAGTTCAGCCCAAGCAAAGGAGCTTCTGTTCCCATTCCTGCTCAGATCCCTTCAGGGGTTCCTCACATTATAAACACCTCCTCAGGAGACAGTGATTGCTCTGGCTGCTGGTATTTTGTCTGCCGAGCTGCCCTGTCAGCTCCGCCGTGGTGTCAGGGGTGGGAGACTCAGCTTAGGCTCACAAGGAGCAGCAGCAGGGAGCTGGAGCCCGCAGTCAAGGAGGATGAGTTGTCCCATCCTGCTCTGGTCCCCTCCCGAGGAGCCGAGGGGATGATTTCCACGCTTGCACCAGCTGGGCAAGCTGGGGGCACTGGGAGCCACCACTGCTGAGACCTGCTGGCCAGAGCAGCAAGTCCGACTGCCAAAGCCCAGCTCTTCACTCCCAGTTGTCCCAGGACTGTCTCCAGCCTCCCCCCAGACCCACGCGGCCGCCAGACCCTCTGCACTTCCCAGCTCTCCCCTTCTCCCGGCACAGGCTGAGCAGCCGCGGTAGCGCCTGAGTCGGCCCAGGAGCAAAACTCACAGCTGGTTTTCATCCAGCTACTAAAACCTCCTCCAAAATTTCTCCTGCCCTTTCTGATACTTGCTGCTGCCTCGGCTCTGCCCATCCCTGTGGCATGTGGCAGCTTGGCACGTGGGTGGTGTTTGACAGAACCTGCCACCTGCCAGCCCCCGACCTTGGCCTGCCGACATCTCCTGGTATGTCTCGATGGGAACACCAGTGGCCCCTCCATCCCTGCTGGGGATCCATCCTCCTCACTGAGGAAGTGTCTGGGGCCAGGCTGGGCAGGGCTTGGAGAAACCTGGGCTCGTGGAAGGTGTCCCTGCCCGTGGCAGGGGATGGAACTGGATGGCCTGTAAGGTCCCTTCCAACCCAAACCATCCCGTGATTCTGTGTTTCTATGGTAAAGAAGTGGCAGTGACAGCCTGGGCACTGTTTCCCAGCCAAGCTGAGCAGAGGGAAGATCCTCCTGGTCGTGCTCTACCCAAACATCCGTGACCTGCTGTGCGGCCACCAGAGGAGGTGGCCTGGGAAGAACTTAGTGAGGCCAGGGGATTCTGGGGGGCTGAAAATCTTTTGACCAGCCCTCAGTGCCTTGGAAGGTGCCATAAAACCAGTGGGAGGGGAGGGGGCTGTGAGGACCTGCCTTCATTCCCAAACATCCATCTTCCAACAAAAACGTGCTGTCCAGATCAAGCCCTTCCTTTCAGCAGGCACTGGCCTCCCGCTCTCACCCCTCATCTCCAGGCTGCTCATCAAACCCAAGGGCAGCATCCCTCGGAGCTGCATCTTGGAGCAGGCTGGAAATTCAGGCCTTGCCTTGGAGGGAGAGCAAATCCCCATAAAAGCTCTGAATGGAAACAGAAGTGCCTGTTATTAAAAAAAAAAAAAAAAAGAAAAAAGAGAGGGAGGGAGGAAATTTGGAACCTGCCCCCCCCATCCATGCACAGAGATGTGTCCCTACACAGCAGGAGCTGTTTGCCAGGTGGGACAGGGGTGTCCCAGCCATGCCCCCATTCCCAGGACCTCGCTGGGGGTGACCACGCTCTGAGCAGGCACCCACTCCTCTGGCTCAGCTCTCCCGCGGCAGGCGAAGGGGTTAAATCCCAGCAGCTGCTCCCCAGATGCTGGTTCTGGAATTCACATTTGTGTAATAATAAACCTCAGGGAAAGCGCTGGTGGTGGGGGGGTCTCTCTGTCCCCCCTCGCTCCCACTTGAAGCCAGCGAGTGGCTGCCAAGGGGGCGGCTGGAGAGGGGTGGCAGCCCAGGTGCTGCGGGATCCTTCCGACGGACTCACAGGGAGATGAATTAGGGGCCGCCAGGAGAGCTGGCCTGGTTTTCATACCACTTGCTATTTTCCTGCTACTCACCCCCGCTGTGCTGGCACCGGGCTGGGGCATCCCAGGGGCCATCGGACCCTGGTGGGGGCAGACCCCAGTGGGTCCCCCCGAACGGGGCAGGACTGAGGTGTAATTGGTTTCAGGAGAGAGGGGTGAGGAGAGACAGACATAAATTTTATTTAGAGGCTTTCTCCCTAATGGCTCCCATCGCCTGGCAGGGCAGCACACCTGCTTCCAATAGCGATCCCAGCTCCTGCCGTGGGTGCAGGAGCAGGGCTGTTCTCCCATCACCCCTGCCGGCCATGGGCATCCTGCCCCTGGAGGGAGAGGGCTTTGCCTGTGCTTCAAAGGGGTGGCGATGGATTTGAACCCCGTGCTTTCCCCTTTCCATGGGTGTCCAGGTTTCCCCCATCCCAGCTCTGCAGTCCCTCTTCTGGACACCTCAGGTGAGCTCCTGACCCCCTGCACTGCTCAGCCCAGCACAACTCATCCCGTGAGGATGCTGTGGAACGGCACAGCCGGATCCGAATAGGTCACGGTCCGGCACGGAGGCGGCAGGAGGCTCCAAATGCTGCCGCCCCCGGAGCCATCTCCGGCTTTGCGGTCCCGGCTCTGACCTACCAAAACCCCAAGAGTTATGTGGAGAGTTGGAGAGGGATCAGAGGTTTGGCAGTGAGCGGAGGCAGCGGCAGGAAGAGAGTTCGGGGGGTCCGGATTGAGCCGATCTGTCGCTCCATTTGGTCTGAAACCCTAAACCGGGTCAGCTTCCAAGCGAGGGTTCCTGCTGCCTTTCCTCTGATCCCGGTGCCGTGTTTCACACAGCAGGGACAGGAGGTGGCACGGAGGCAGGAAAGCCTCTGCTGACTGGGGCTCACTCCCTGCTGAGGGTCACCCAGGCCAGAGCCGGGTGACAGAGGGGTCCCAGCTCAGCCCCTGCCCAGAGACCCTCCTGCAGGGCCCCTGGACATCCCCCTTCTCGGGGATGGGGAGGACACAGGGAAAAACAGGTGTTTCACACCTTTCCCAAGGGCTCCCTTCACCACTGGGGTGGGGGGGTCCTCTCCCCACCCAGACTTCCCTGCAGGATGGACATCAGCTGCAGCTTCCTGGCGACGTGGGTGGGTTCACCCGCTCTGATCTCCGGTGATCCGGAGCATCTCTGCTCCCCCGGCACGGGTGGGGGGCTCATCCTGCCCTCTTCCAGGGCAGCCTCCTGTGCTCCTGCTGTTTGGCAGCGTCGCAGGCAGCGCTGTCCCAGCCCACCCCAATGGAGAGGGGTGTTTGGGAAGCAGCTGGGAAGAGCAGTGGGAGCGGGAGAGCCTTTGAAATGTGAAGAGCCGTGCGGGGGTGCAGCAGGGGCAGTTGCACTTTTCGTGCAGGAACCCCGGCTCTCCAGGAGAGTGGGCATGGAAAACATGCTGCTTTCCTTCCCAAAAAGCTGAGAGGGATCAAAGTTCCCTGTCTGTGGCCAGCTGGCACCTGCTTCCCTCTGGAAAAGCATCTTCTGGCAACATCTTTAGATGGTCCCAAGCCACCAAGGATGTGAAGTGCTCTCCTCACGGAAAGCTTATGTGGCTCTGAGCCTTGTCCAGAGAAGCTCTGTGCACCTTGGAACCTCTGAGAGGGATTATTTTCAAATCCACCCCCTCTGAGGGATTTCTGTGTGTCCTTGGGGATGTCCCTGGGAATTCTCCCCAGCCTGGCTGCAGCCAACCCAGCAGTGTGGCTCTACCTGTGTGTTCACCAGTGGAGGGCTCCTAGATTGCTCCAGGAAAACAGATGGAGCCAGGGAAGGGGAAGGGGCAGGAGGTAACCTGCTCCTGGACCCACACCTGATTCTACAGCTGAAGACACTCCTGAACCTGTGCCTGAATCCACACCTGAATCCACACCTCAAAACCACATTTGATCCCACTTCTGAACCCACACCTGAACTCATCCCTGGAGCCCACACCTGATCCCACACCTGATCCTGCTCCTGATCCCACACCTGATCCTGCTCCTGATCCCACACCTGATCCCACACCTGGTCCTGCTCCTGATCCCATGGCTGAGCCCACACCTGATCCCGCTCCTGATCCCACACCTGATCCCAAACCTGGTCCTGCTCCTGATCCCACACCTGATCCCAAACCTGGTCCTGCTCCTGATCCCATGGCTGAGCCCACACCCAGACCCACTGCTGTCCCACACGTGACCCGGTGCTGGCACACGGTGCTGGCACACACCTGGCCGGGAGCACTGGCAGCTCAGGGGGGAAGTGGCACCTCGTGGTGACCCCTGGAGCTGCTGCTCTGGAGCTGCTGCTGCCTCACCAGGCCAGGGGGTTTCTCTAAGAGAAGAATAAAAAATTAAAGCAAAGCAACCCCGGCCTCCAAATTTATCTCCAAAGGCCTCGTTATGACTATTTTATTTGCTGGCTCCAGCCCAGCAGCTCGCTGGCCAAAGCTCCTCGATTTCTCCCTCCAGCCCCAGCGTGCCGGGGGGAGCAGCCTGGCCGGGATCCCGAGCTCTGGATCCGAGGAGCCCGGCTCGCCTTTGGAAAGTGCTGTTAATTGACATGAGAAAATAATCCCAGGCTCTTTCTCTCCCGAGCAGCGATGGCTCTCCTCACAGGGAGGCTTGAAAAGCAGCACTGCTTTTTGGGGGCTGCAAATGCGTCCGTCAAAATAACATTCCCTGGGCCAAAGCTCTTCCCTGGGGCAAGGCCATCTGCTTCCAAAGGCTACGGAGATGCCTGCAGGCACTTGATTTCAGACTGGATGTGGAGCAGCTCCAGCCCATCAGCCTTGTGTCCCTTTCTGCTCCCTCTGGCACCCACTCACCTGTCCCTGAGGCTGGGTGCAGGATCCCTCTGCCCTTGCACCCTGCCTCCAACGGAGCTCTGTGGGGAGCATCCCTTGGGAGCATCCCTGGGAAACATTCCAGCAGATTCCAGCAGGTCTCTGCCCACTGCCCGCCCTGTGGCAGCCATGGGGGTGCTCAGGCATCGCCCTGGGTAGCAACCAGCTCACCATCACCTCCATCCTGTGCTGGTCATCCCACCTGGAAGACACCGGGAAGAGCCCAAGGGAGCAGGAAAGGGGAGGAATTGCTGACTGGGAGTATGAACCCAGCAGGCAGAGGGAGGAGGGCCTGGGGTACCCGGGGAGGGGGCACAGCCGGGGATCTGCCTGTAGGAGGGTTTGCAAGGCCCAGTTTGTTATTCTTAGAATCAGCTTTATCTTACTGGTGCAAAAGCAACGGAGGCATTTCCAAGCAAAAATAAATCCTCCCTCCTTCCTCCCCCCGACATGACATTAGATCCCAAAAACTGCGTTGAAAGAGCAGCAGGGCCCCAGCCAAGCCCGCACAGTTGGCAGTGCCCAGTGTGGGACTGTCAGCCTGCCACTGTGGTGGGGTCCATGGGGCCTGGGCTCCCTCATTCCATGAGGAAGGTGCTGGCTGAGGAAGCTGACAGCTGTCCAGCAGTGGGGACACCTGCTCTGGGACGTTGGAAGGAACCAAGGGCTGGCACCAGCCCCGGGAACATGCATGGCTGAAAGTGGGAGCAAGGGTCCAGCAGGGATGTGGGGTGTGCTGAGTGTGGCTCAGGGGACTGCAGGGGCTGCCTGGGGACAGGGGAGAATGGCTTCATTCAGAGCAGGGTCAGGTGGGATATTGGGAAGGAATCCTTCCCTGTGAGGGTGGGGAGGCCCTGGCACAGGTTGCCCAGAGAAGCTGTGGCTGCCCCATCCCTGGAAGTGTCCAAGGCCAGGCTGGGTGGAGCTCTGAGCAACCTGGGCTGGTGGAAGGTGTCCCTGCCCATGGCAGGGGGTGGAACAAGAGGGGCCCTAAGGCCCTCCCAACCCAACCCATTCCAGGATTTTGTGATTCCATTGCCAAGGCAGAACTGGCAGCAGTGAGCCCCCCCAGTGCTGCAGACAAGCGCAGGGCTCTGCCATTATCCCTGTGAGCTGGTAATTTCCACCAGCAGTAAAATTTGCTTTTACATTTGTATAAACTCCCCTTAAGTGCAGAGCGGATGAGACAGGAATGGCAAATGGAGTGCAGGCCATATTGATTATCCAGGACTCATTCCCTGAGGTTCCCGAGGTTTGCCAGACACACAGATCTCTTTGCACAGGGCTGGCGTTTTAACACTCACAAAATCAGCTATTAATAGTTAATGGCTAATTTAATAATTAATCAGTATTTAACAAACGGGGAGTGGAGGAGCAGCCTGTCTGCCACCGAAGTGGAATAATAAAGAGGAAAAGTTTACGGTGACGCCGTCCAAGTGGGGGTTTGTGTTGTTTTGCTACTGTGAGGGTGGTGAGGCTCTGGCACGGGTTGCCTAGAGAGGTTGTGAATTCCCCATCCCTGGAAGTGTTCCAGGCCAGGTTGGACGGGGCTTGGAGCAACCTGGGCTAGTGGAAGGTGTCCCTGCCCATGGCAGGGGGTGACACTGGATGGGCTTTAAGGTCCCTTCCAACACAAAAATTTCTGGGTTTCTGTGACTCTGAGGCTGTGAGATGACAATTGTGAGAAGGACCATGGACACCCACTGTCCTCAGATCATCCCCACCACCCCCAGGTAACCCTTCATGGCCTCGTAAGGCTTGTGACAGAAGTGAGACATGCCGAGTCCCACCAAGACTCCCCTCTCCATGAGCAGTGACACCAGGACACGCTGCCAGCCCCACGTCCCCTCCCACCCCCCAGGAATACTTTATGATTACAAGTGGGCCCAGCACATGCTGCACATTGCTCTGAATGTGTATTAAACAGGCACTAATCACCTCATATTTGTGGGGTGACATGGGAGAAGCTGAGTCACCGCCCAGGAGCCACCAAAGGCCACCACCTGTGGGGACCCTCTGTCCTTCCCTGTGTCCTGCAGGACACTGAGCTCCCAGGGCTACACTCAGAGTGTTGGGAAGTGATGGAGACTGCAAATCCTGCATCCCAACCATGGCTGGGTCAACACCACAGGACCAATGGCCAGGGGATGGTGGGTAAGGTCCCCCAGCAGGTCCAGGCACGGGCACAGCACCAGCCCCTCCACCACAGGCTGCAGAGGCTCCGAGCCAGCCTTGGGCATTTGTAAAATAAAGGCTTATTATTAGCAGTACTTGAGATGTTCATGTTCTCTCTCCCTCGGGATGTTCATTTCGTGCCGATTATCATATTTTTTAAAATGTAATGAATTTATGGAGATAATTCAATCCCACTGACTAGGATTGTGTCTTACTTCTGCCACAAGTAAAGATGCTGTGTGTGTGAAAATGGAAATTGCTGCGGCACTTTCCATGGCTTTTGCCTGTCTTCCCCTTCCAAAGGATCCCAAAATGCTTTGCAGACTCTATCTGCTGGTTAGATCGACCAGAAGCACATCACTCCACAGGAACGTCGTCACCTCTGGGCTGGAACACAGAAACTCTTTAACTAGAAGCAGAAATGTAATCAGATTAATTAAGTAAGTACAATTCCAAGGCAAGAAAGTCAATTAAATGAATCACAAGTCAATATGTAAATAAAAGGAGCTGGCTTTGAAGCAGGATTAGAGACAGTGAGGTTCGAGAGCAACGTGTCTGCGGCCTCTGGGAGCTCCGGGCAGGACACGGCTCCGGCTGCACACCCGCTGCCCACGGCGGGGTGGGATCCAGGCCTGCACCAGGTGTGCACCAAACATGTACCAAAAGTGTTCCAAATGTGTACCAAAAGTGTACCAAGTGTGTACCGTGTGCACCAAACGTGCCAAGCGCACACTGAGCACACACCGAGCACACACCGAGTGTGCACCAAGTGTGCACCAAGTACACACCAAGTGTGCACCAAGCACACCAAAGCCATCCCAGCACCTCTCCAGGATGTGTCCTCTGTGCCACTGGTGCCTGAGGGCACCCAGGCGTGTCTGCTCCATCCATGTCCATGGATTTACACCCGCATGACCCTGAGACCAAACCCTTCCCGTGCCCAAACCCACGTGAGCACATGTGGTACCCGTGGAGGAGCAAGGCTGTTCCCCAACCCTTGTTGCCTCACCTCCACGGTGTCTCCCTGCTCCCCATCCCCAGCTCTGGGTATCCTTTGCTTTTCCAGCACGTTTCCTTTCCCCCCTTCCTTTCTTTCTGCCAGCAAAGCCTCCCTGCCACGGGTGCCTTCCTGCACCCATAAATCTTTTGCATGGGCTGAAATGGTGTCATTGAAGAAAGATCTTTTTTTGTGCAAATTTCAATAAATGCCACTGGAACAACACGGTAAATGATCCTGAAAATGCAAGAGCAGAAAGGAGAGAAAGAAATGGCAGCCGAGGGGGAAAGAGAGTGAAACGCCTGGATTTGAGGCTGCCAAACAATGCATTTAAATAATTCAATTTGCAAAAGCAGAGAAGAAAAGGAGAAGAAAAGAAAAGGGGAGGAAAAAACCCAACTTGTGTAGCAATCCCATAAATAACCTTGGAGAGCGTGAGGCTGGGAACGCAGGATGGGATCAACCTTCTCCTCTTTACATGAGTCTTCATTAAAATGCCAGAAAAAACCTACATATTTTGATAGGTTAAGTCTGTAATTTCACTTTTAATTCCTGAAATCCCCACAGAGATGGTCGTATCACCTTCCCAACCTGCACCTCAGCTCTCTGAACTCTCCCCCTCTCTCTCCTCTCGGATGCTCTCAGCAAGGCTCCCTGGATAATTGGAGGCTGAGGGCATCTGGCGCACTCCTGTTCCATGGGGATGTCTCTCTGCAGTGACAGAGGTTGGAGCCTCATTAGCTGGTGGTCACCAACCCTCCTGGAGCAAGCAGAATTTTGTAGAAGGAGGGACATACTTAAAGAACTGCAGCTCCAGTGGGTTGGCAAAAAGACTCCCAAGGTGTTTGGGAACTCACGGCACCCAAGGTGTTTGGGAATCTCATCGCCCCGCGGATCAAAGGCTTCCCTCAGGACTCATGGTCTTCTGGCTCAGCTCCCTGATCTTGCCCTGTGATTACAGTGGCTGGCAGCTGGTGGAACCTCCGGGAATAATGAGTTAGCTTGGATTTGCCAACCCCCCTGGGAAAGAGCCTGTACATCCTGCCAATACCTGGCCATAAATCCCTATTTATGTCAAAGGTGTTCAGAAAAATGAATCAAAATGTTGATCTCTCATCACCTTTCACTGGTGAGGACAGTCCTGGTCCTGCACCAGCCGGGTGCTCTGGGAAGGAAAACAGAGATCACAGAGTATCACGAGCTGGAAGGGACCCACAGGGATCACAGTCCAACTCCTGGCCCTGCACAGGACCCCTCAACAACCCCACCCTGTCCCTGAGAGCGCTGTCCAAACGCTCCTGGAGCTCTGGCAGCCTTGGGGCTGTGCCCACTGCCCTGGGGAGCTGGATGTCGAAGTCTAATTAGAAAATCAAGCAGGAACATCACAAAACAGTCTGAGGGACTGGAAAGGTCTGTGACAGGTCTGCTCTGTGATAGGGCAACATTTCCAGGGAATCCACTGCTCCATGTTAACGTCATGTCCCACCTGGCCATCCGTGCCTGGGCACTGCCCCCTCTGCTCCCTCCATGGCTGTTGTGCTCCGGAGCCAACCTGAGTCCTCCTCGGAGCAGCATCTCTCAGCCTCCAGCCCGGGGCCCCCAGGGGTGTCCGGGTGTCCCAGACCAGGCAGGAGGGGGGAGCCCCAGTGTGGTCTGTTCTGGGTGGCACAGGCAGCAGTCAGTGCATCCCTCTGCCTGTCACAGGGCTGGGGGGCCAAGCCAGCCTGAGCTGTGCCCACCCTCCTGCAGAGCGATCCCTGAAGAGACCAAAAGGCTTTTAAACTTCGAAAAGCCACATTTTATGTGAATGCAGAGAGAGGCCTCCCTTTTCAAAGGGAGAGAACTCAAAGCACCCGGGGAACAGAAGAGAAACAACCCTCTCTCCCCTGCCCGCCGCAGCAGCGAGGGCACAGCCCTGCTTCCACACTTGGATTCAATTAACTCCGGGACTTGCAGAGATGTGGAAAATTCTACCAAAGCCTCCCTTAACATTGGGAGGTGCCCTCTGCCCATCGAGGTTCCCCGTTCCCACACCCTGAGCAGCTCAGTGCACCCCGAGGCCTCTGCGCAGCATCAGCCCTGGCAGCGCCTCACACCTCCCCTGCACTCCAGAAAAGCACAAAGTACCAAAATAAACATTTCCCTGTGAGTTGCTTCGGGTGAGGAGCATGAAGGTGACAGTCACAGCCACCTCTTGCCCCTGAGCTCCCCGTCCCACTGAGCCTCAGCCCGGCACACACACGCTCCCTCCTCACACACAGAATTCCCAGAGCCCTTTAAATAGGTGACATTGGGTCATATATTTGAGAAATACTAAACTGAGAGGGAATGTCTAATTATCTGTTTAATGATGCTGAAAACACGCTGGAAGTCTTGTTCTGCAGAGGAGGGCAGTGCGTGGTGTCTCCTCCTGGCAGCCTCTCCTTGCCCTTGATGGTTCTGTGTTAATCAGAGAATTTAGGGTCTTGTTTTATTCCATTCACACCCCGATGGGTCTCCCGCCGTGTGCCCAGGAGCTCAGGGATAGGTGTGTGTCCCACAAATCCCTGAGAGCTAAATCTGAGTCTCACAGGTCCCTGAGAGCCAAAAGTGTGTCCCACAGGTCCCTAGAAGTTAAACACATGTCCCATGGGTCCCTGAGAAACAAGTGTGTCCCGTGGGTCCCTGAGAGACAGAAGTGTCCCACAGATCCCTGGGAGCTGAACACAGCCTGACTGTGGCAGGGTCTTCCCCTGAGCAGATGCTGGGCTCGGATGGTGGGTTCAAAGGGCTGAGGAGAGCCTATTTCTGGAGAGGACAAAGTGCCATTTCCTGATTTATTTGCGGCTGAAGTGGGTCTGCAAAGTCCCTTTTGGAGGTTGATGGCAAGGGCAGAGGGATTAGCCCACAAACAGCTGTGGTGCCTTCAGTCCTAAAATACTCCCTGAAAGGGGATCCCAGTCCTATGGCCGAGCTCAGCAGAGATCTTCCTCTTTATTGTTCTTGCTTAAAGCACCTGTGCTGTGAAATGTCATTTGTCTCTGTTGAGGGGATGGGGCACCAGGGTTTAGGTCCCCACTGGCGGGCACAGGAGGGGCCCGAGGTGTCCCTTGATCCCTGCCCCCACAGGTGCAGCTCTGCCGGGTTTCCCAGCACGGATCCAGAGTGGAGCCAGACTGGAGTGGGGTGGGAGGCAGCAGCCATGAGACAGAGAGAAGGGCTGATGTGAAGGGTGGGATCTCCTGACACTCAGAGGGGCTGGAAGCAGGGCAGGGCCATGTTCCCATGTCGGGAGGGGGCTGGCATCCCTTCTCCCCATGCATTCCCATCACATCCCAGTGGGCACCATTCAAAGCCCTTCTCCACCTGGGGAAGGTGCTCCTGTGAGTCCCCCCAGTGCCCCTGGCTTTGCTGTGGGCAATGGGGAGGGGGCAGAGCACTGACTGGTCACTCTCAAAACAGCCCAGACGCTCACAGTAGGGATTTGGGGGATCCCAGGCACCTTCCCCCCAAAGAGGAAACCAGAGCCCAGCCCCAGCCAGGCACCTCAGGGGACACTCCTGGTTTCACAGCAATGGAAGGGAAGAAAAAGAGACTTCAGATCCAATGGCTGCACCATCCCCATCACCGTCCTACCAAACCCACAATCAAGGTGTGCCACCACATCAACCTGTCCTCAAAGCATATAGCCTGGGGTTAAACCTGCAGTTAGTCTCCAGTTAGTCTGGATTAGATTTCAGTGTATGTGCTGGGTTCCAAATGTTAATTCTTGTTTTTTCTTCCTTCCATATCCTCAAGCTCTGGAGCACGTCCCTGCCATGGAAGGGAGAGACGTGAAAGCAGAGGTGTGAGCTCCTCAGGTCCTGCACCTCCCATGCTGGAGTCCCAGAGTCATCCGTCCCCACAGACACCCAAGAGGGGCTTTGCAGATCTGCTCTGCACAGAAAAGAAAACAATGGCATTCCTGTGCTTTCCATGCAGTTCTGTCCCCACACCCAGTAGAGTGAGCCTACACTCACTTTCCATCCGAAAACCTCCCACGCTTGGATTTCAGGGTTAATTACTTCTTTTCCTTCAGCAGTAGCATTAATAAGGTTCCTCGTGGGGCTGGGGCTTATTACAGCCCAGCTCTCCCGAGAGCATCTCTTGAACATCAAAGCCCTGATGGTTGGTCTCACCTTTGCCTCCATCCGCGTGACCATGCCTGGGAACTTGATGGTGAGGGTGGTCCAGGCCAGGCTGGATGGGACATGACTGCCTGGCTCTCCTGAAGCATCTGACCTGCAGTTGGCAGACACAACACTCAGCAACTTTCTCTGAGCTGAGGAAAGAAAAACGACAGAGTAAAAAATAGTCCTAATCCCCTGTGAGTCTCGTTCATTAAAAGACAACATGTTTTACGGCTCACACGTTCTTCCCTCGGTGGTTTCCCCTGGACGGGACTCAGCCAGATAATAACTGAGGCTCCACGAGCCCTCGGAACCATCTCCAGTGGAGCCATAACTCAGGCTCTGTCAGCGGCCCCGTCAGTCCCACCCCGGGACCACCCCAAGTGCGGGTTTCCTCCACCCCCTCCCCTGCTGACCCTCTCCCACCGCAGCCGAGGGAATATGAGCTCACTGATTAGAAATCAATAGGATTTCAGCTCACACCTGAGCACCAGCGCTGCTGGATGGGAGGCTGCTCCCTACCTCACGTGGCCTCTCCTGTGCCCGCTCAGCAGATTTCGGCAGCCCTGGCACACAGAGCTGCTGAGGAGGTGACAGGTAAGGATCCCACTTGGGAAAGGACACTCCCAGATCTGTGTTCAGCCCCCAGGGATGGCATCTTTCCAAATCTCTGCCATGAGCCCCAAAGTCCCCCAGTCCCAGCAGGAAAGGGTTGATCCTTCCTCAGGGACCTTTCTCCACACCAGCCTTCAGACAGGACACAGGGAATAGAGGGGAGAAGAGCTCTGCCATGTTGTGCCAGGGGGCAGGATGCTGCTGGCAGTCCAGGAGGTGGGCATGCTCAGTCTGTTGTGGGCTGGCATCCTGGGGGGGTGACAGCAACCACCAGGTACAGCTCACCATAGTCATCCTCCACTGCTCTCTTCAGAAAGGCTCCTCCCGACCTCCAGCGATTCTGCTGGAAGAACAGCTGAGCAGATCCATCCTCACTGAACCACTCTGCCTCCTCCTGCCACACAGCTGATTTACCTGCTCAAACCCCACTGTTAATGCTGAGCTCTGTGAAGACCAAAATTGTTCCAACCATTTTAGGCACTATCTGACACCTCCTGCCTTCTCCTCCAGCCCTCTCTGTGCTGCAGCTTGAGGCCAAGGTGGAACACTGCAGCTGAGTCACACCACCAGACTCTCCAAGGGGGTTTTACCCACCCCTGCAGCCAACAGCTCCGTCCCACTCCTCAGCTCCACCTTCTCAAGTCTCAGCCTGACGTGTCCTGCTCAGAGATGGCACCTGCCCTTCAAATCCAGCCTGGGAAGGCTCTGCCTGATCCTGGGCTTCCTCCAATCAAACAGGATTTGCATTCTAGGCTAAGGACGTGCCAATTGCCTCTACAACAAATCCTCCCCGAGGTCTCCCAGATGGCCAGTTGGTTCCCGTGGCCTGGTTGCAGGAACACTCTGGAGCTGCTGCCAACCCCTCCGTAAATATGTTTTTAATGTTTCCTCTGCATCTCACTCACATTCAATAATCGGCCTGGGAAATCTAAAGTGCATCTGAAAACCTGAGCCGTGATAATTATTGAACATTAGATAGCATCTTTGGAGTATTAAAAACATATTTCTATACAGAAATAGAGCCTGAATGCACAGCATGGGGCTGCACCACACACATCGTGGGCTGATCACCGAGGAGATGTCCAGCTTCCATCCCACTTGGAGCAACAGTTTGTGTTTCTGCTGCTTTTCTCCTCGGGAGGATCACAAAACGCTTTTTTGACAGCGTGTGCAGCCACTGCTTCCCCTCAGAAACGCAGATCTCTGCTCCCAGACCCGGCATCTCCACCAGCAACTCTGACAGGAGAGGGAGGCAAAGTGGGAGAAGTTTCTGGAAGCAGGACCGCTCAGCCACGTCCATCGGCTCTGTCCCCAGGCCCCTCTAGGTACTGGAAGGCTTCTAGAAGGTTCTCCACTTAAGTACCCAAATACTGGGCATATAAATTTATCCTGTGGCTTCCCACAGCTTGCTCTAAAAGGTCAGTGCTCCTGTGGCTTGGTCTTCGAGGGAAAAGCCTTGGAGCCTTTGGCAGCTTCCCTCTGGGATCCCCTCTGCTTCCTGCTGACACCTCTCCACAACCTGTCTCTGCTTCCGTCTCACCTTTGCTCAGGAAGCTGATTTAGAGAGACCTTAAACCCCCTTCCAGTGCCTAAAGGGGCTCCAAGAGAGCTGGAGAAGGACTTTGTGTAAGGGCTTGGAGGGACAGGACAAGGGGGAATGGCTTCCACTTCCAGGGGGCAGGGTCAGATGGGATATTGGGAAGAAATCCTTCCCTGGGAGGGTGGGGAGGCCCTGGCACAGGTTGCCCAGAGAAGCTGTGGCTGCCTCTGGATTCCTGGAAGTGTCCAAGGCCAGGTTGGATGGGGCTTGGAGCAACCTGGGCTAGTGGGTGACATCCCTATCCATGGCAGGGGGAGTGGACTGGATGATTTTTAGAGGTCCCTTCCAACCCAAGCCATCCTGTCATTCTCTGGTTGTATATTCCAGCTCAGAGATAAGCCAGGATCAGCTCCCAGCAGCTGGCTCTGGCCTCGGGAAGAGCCACTCAGCCGGAGCACTTGCTCAGTGCTTGGACCTGCTTGTTTTAAAGCCCTGGAGATTTGATTCACAGTGTGTGAAGGGGCTCTGGTGACAGATCACAGCATCCCTCTGTTTGCTGATGCTCCTCAGCTGATGGGGTCTGTGATCTTCACCTCGGTGACTGTAAAACATGCAGGTCATGGAGGTGTGGAGCAGTTCTGCCCAGTGATATCAAAGTCAGGCATGATCAAGGGAAGTGCTGATTCTCCTCCAATTGCTTGGGAGCACAGAAGCAAAAACCTTACAGTCAAATTACTGAGAAAGTGTCTTACAGAGGCACTCTCAGGAGTTCCCTCGAGTGCACCCATCAGAGAGGGAGAATTTTGAGAATGGGGAAATAATAGTCTCACACTCCAGTCTTGCATTAACTCTCTAATTCCGGGTGTTTGCAGGGCCCTGGCTGGAACCAATGCACGTTCTCCCTGTATTTACTATCTGCACTGATCCTGTGAGTAATCTGAGCTCACTCTGAAAATGTAGGTGGGCATTTTGGTGGTTTCCTACAGAGTACTGGTTTGGGGGTAGGAATCCAAACCCACCTCCCCATTTCTCCATTTTCCCTTCCCTGGGTTAGAAACAAACTTATTTCTCCGAGGAAGGAGCGGTAGTTGGAGGACAGGGAGGGAGCTCCCAACATCCACCTTTCCCTCTGTGAGGGCTGAGCTGGAAGCCCCAGATTTCCCTGGAGTCCATTAAGGTTAATAAATGGCTTTTCTCACAAAGGCAAGATTATCCTTTGGGATTTATCCCCACAGGATTTCACAGCAGCACAGCTAAAGACAGGCTGAAAACGGTGCTAGAAGGGGCATCCATCCCAGGCTGTTGGATGTGCCAGCCTGGCTGCTCCCTCTGTCAGGGAGACCCTAAATCAGTCAGTGAGGGAGCAAAGCTCCTCCTACTCTGCCTGATTTTATACCTGTGTCATCTCCCAGTTGGCCCCTGGGCTGTGGCAGAACTGGGGTGGGCAAAGGGACCCGTGGCCTGACCCAGTAGCAGCATTTCCCTGCTTTATCCTCCTGGGGAAAAAAAAAAGCAAGGCACGAGGTGTGGAGTTGTCCCTCAGCACATCAGGGCTGGGTCCTAGCCGGTGACAAAGAGGGACCATGTGCTTCTGTGTGACTGTGTCTCCATGCCCCAGCCCTCCCAGCACCGAATGCTGGGTGGGACTGGGACAGCCCCCCCATTTCGAGCCTGACTGGCAGAGCCAGCCTGGCAGGCGGGGGGGAAGCAACAACTTTGCTGCTATTTCAGTCCAAGCCTGAGCTGCAGAATTCATGAAAAATAGAAATACTTGACAGCAAGAAGCAAAACTCACATTTCTCAAGCTGTTTGAAGCCTGGGGTTGATTCCTGGGGTTGGTCACGTCGCTCACCCGTTTCCACACCCTGGGACAGCCGGACCCTGGCCGGAGCAGCCCCGCTGTGCCGGGCATCCCCTGCCCCGTGCCGGGCACGGGCAGCAACATCACCGAGTGGCATTTAATACCAGGCTGTCAGAACCGGTCTTCAAAGCTGTCAGGGAATCTGAGAAATCCAAGTGTAAAATCAGCACGTTTTGTGGGACAGTGGGCACAGACTGCCCATATGTTCCCCACACACATCACCAGTCATCTGGGAAATGCACACATCTCAAAGCCTCTCATTTTGCCATTTTTCCCGGTTGGACTTGTCAGAGAGATTTCGCTGCCAGCCCATAATACCTCAGCGAAAGGCACGGCTCAATGTTTCACAGATGGACTTCCCTCACGGCTGGGCTTTGATCAAGGGAAGAAAGCAGCGGGGGGGATTATTACCTCCGCACTGGCTGTGGAAGTGCAGCTCCGGCTCCTCCCGCCTGCTCCTTCCTCCGGGTGGGTACCTGCCCTGGGAGGGGATGCTCCATCCTGCCCTGGGGGACCCACCTGGGACCAGCTGCACCCCCGGGGCTGCTGTGGGGGCACAGTTCATGTCCTGGCATCGCCCTGGGCAGCCCAGTGCAGGAGGATGATCCTGACCCTTTCCCCAGCCATTCCTTCCCCCAGTTGTATCACCACCACACCAGAGTCCGGTGTCACTCTCAGGTCTGGGTTTCCCCAGCAGATGTAGGGTACAGGGATCCACTGAGGCTTGGGGTGCAGGGAAAGGAGGAGGACTGGGGTCTGAGGCTGGTGGGGAGCAGGAGCTGGGAACCAGCCACACTTCCAGTGCTTTTGGGACGCACAGACTCTCAGTAACTCTTTTTTAGGCTTATTCCCTTCTCATCACTGGGAGGGAGGAAGGACAATGAAAGGATGAGGGCCAGGAATTTGCCAGAAAAAAAAATACGTTAAAAATACTGATTTTCTTCACTGTTCTTCTGTTCGGAGGGAGCTGAACCAACCTGCCTCCTTTTCACTCTGCTCCTCCTTCCATCAGGAGGTGGAGAGGATGGAAATGTTCAGCCCAGTGTTTTCACCTCCTGAATGGCTCATCTGTGCTCATCAGCCTGGCTGTCTGTGGGCTCTGAATTAAGTGTGTCCGGGAAAATATTGTTAATCCCAAATGCCAGCACTGGAGGGAAAGCACATCCCTCCCCTCCCTGGTGAACCCACATGGAGTCAGTTCAGCTGGTACGTGGTGGATGGAAAGGGAGATAAGGCCAAAAGGGGTGGATATATGGGGAAGTCTAAACCCTGGCACTTGGATTCACACCGATTCATTTGATTTGGGAGGAGTTCTCGGCGGAGCTGCTGGGATTTGTTGGCTGAATAAAGGGCATGGCATGAGAAGTAGAAGAGCTGGTGAGCTCAGCCCGGCTTTGCGAGGGGGAATTAATTCACAAAGTTTGGTTTAACATTCCCAGGAGCCTGAGTGAAGGCTGGAGCTGGTTATTTATTAGCAACCCTTCAAAGGTGAGCCCTGTCTGGTTGTTGCCAGTCATGTCCTGGCAGTGGTGATGGCAGTGTGAGACCCCACAGCACGAGGGGAGCCCGGGGCTGGCACTCTGGCACTCTGTGGGGCAGACAGGCTCCTTCATCCTGGGAGGATGCCCGGGGTTCTTTGGGATGCAGCCACCCCTCTCCTTGGAGCAAGGCAGGCTGCTGGCCGGAGCTCGGCTCGGCTGGGCACTGCTGGCACTGCCAGCTCAGAGCTGGCACCTGCTGAGGGCTGGGAGAGACGGCGCCTTTGAAATGTAATGAACGGAAAATCAGCCGGAACCCGGAGCCTCAAGAGGGGACCGTGCCCAGAGAAGCAACAACAAAAAGCAAGGAGAGATGAGAGTGGAAAAAAAAGTCCCAACAGCTTAATTTGCCCTTGTGACACAGCTCTGTGTTTCAGGGAACCTGGAAGCCCTGGCCTTGCAGGGGCAGAGCGAAGCCTCTGGCTCTGCCTCACAGGTCACGTTCGTTGAGTAAAATTTCAGGGCACATCTCAGAGGAAGAAAAACAATTTAAAAGGATGAAATAACTGGAAAACACCAAGCACAGAGAAAATAAAAACTCGATAGTGATCCAAATTGCTTTGGTTTTTATTTGGCTGATAACACCCCCAAACTCCTCCGACCTTTCCCAGCGGTGTGGGAGCCCCATGCCGGGGGTGCGTGTCCCGTGCCCTGTGTCCCATCCTGAGCCATGTGTCCCATGCCATGCCATGTCTCCCACACCATGCTCCACTGTGGCACCGCCTGAGCCTTCCACACCTCTTTGCAGACCCAGCAGATGCAGTAGGGCAGGAATAATAGGTCACCTTCACAGCCCTGCTGCCTCACACGGGGCACTCACACCCTCTGGAAAAGCCATGTGCAATGTCTGTGTTGTCCCTGGCCAGGCTTCCAATAGGATTATAGACCCCTGGCCCGTGGGGTGATTTTTGGGGTTTCACCCCCTCCCATTTCCCACCCACGATCAGGTTTGCAGGTTCAGCACCCAGCCCCTCACCCCTTTCCTGCCACCTCAGACCCCCAGCCAGGCAGAGCAGATCAGGCAGGGAAAACAGGCAGGAGCCAGGAAAATCCCGCTGGCGCCGTGCACAGAGCTGGGCTCGGATGCCCTGTGTGCCCCCACCTCCCCAGTGCCCCCCCGCCCCCCAAAGGTGACCACAACTCATCACCCGCAGCCACCGGCGCTGGCGGGTCCCCCCCACCCGTCTCCGCCGCGCCGTTCCAGCTCATTAATTTCCCCCATCAGAGGCTCTGGAGGGAGCTGAGGAACTTGGGTGCGATTTTTCTTCCCGGTTTTCAGCCCTGAGCACAAGTGAGAAGAACCACACGCAGCCCCCCCTCCCCGCCGGCGCTGACCCCGCTGCTTTCGGCCCTGATTTCTAAATAATGCTGAAAATTTGTCACTGGCCCCTGTCATCCCCCAGCCGAGAGCCACTTGAAGGGGACGGGTTGCAGAGCCAAAGCAAACACGGTGCGTGGGACCTACCCCAGGAATGCCAGACCTGCTGGCTGCCCCACGGCCTGGGCCGGAGCCCATCCGTCCTGGCTGACAGGGCAGCTCCAGAGCAGCCTTGGGAGACAAATGTCCCGGGAAATACCCCCAAAAATTAATTCTTACATGTTGCTGCCTCCAGAATTAATGAGATAACGTCTTTAGCTCTAATTGGGCAAACGGAAACTCTGCTTTCCACAGGGACCATGGGCTCTGCACAAGGAGACATTAATCAGAGGGGGAGCCCCACAGCCACATGGGTCTCCCCTGGAACTGCGATGCCCCCAGTGTTGGTGGCTGCCCCCCCAGCCCAGAGCTGTGGGGGCTGGAATGCTGCTTGGCCCCCCAGCTCTGTCATTCCTCTTCTTTTTCCTATCGTCTGGCCTGTGTGGGCACCCCTGGGGCTGCAAATGAGCTTCCTGCCCACCACTCCACCACCCCACCATCCCATCATCCCACCATCCCNCCATCCTCCAGCCCAGCCCAGCCACCCCCCCATTCCCAATCCCATCCTCAGCGTGGCCCCCCAGCCCTGGCCCTCCCCTGGGCAAGAAGCCCTAATTGAATCCTGCCATCCCATCTGGAGCCGATCAGCACCGGCTGACTCGGGATGTCACTAATGGAAACTTCCATGTTTGATTTCCAGGGGCTCCTGTCGCTCCCTCCTCGCAGAAGCAATAACTGTGGGATGGTCCCTGATGTCCCCCCACAGGAGCAGCTCTCTGAGGACACGTGGGATGCTCAGAGACTCCCAACAGAGCCCTCCCAGCCCCTTGTCACTGGTGCTGCAGGGTTAATCCAGCTCCTAAAGCCCTTTGGGATTGGGGGGGTGTCACAGCCCTGACCCTCCTGTCCCCCCGCTGCCCCTCCTGTCCCTCCTCCCCCAGCCTGTGACTCACCCTGTGCACTTCTTTGGGTGCACACACGGGCCCTGAAGGATCGAGGTCTCAGAGATTAAAAGGCACCACTATGGGAGTCAAACATAAATTCTCCTTTTATTAAGCAGAGTAAATGTCATCGGTGAAAAAAAGCAGAGGAGGATGGAGAGAAGAGGAGGATCTCATAGATTTCATTCCAGCTTCCCTTTCCTTTCATTCCTGCTCCTGGCCCTGGCTCCCTGCAGTTGTTTATTTAAAAGTCCAGTAGGGAAAGCTCAGCTTGTACCTGCTTTCCACAGGGATTTTCTGCAAGGAACAGCAGAGAATCATGGAGTCATGGAATCCCAGAATGGTGTGGGCAGAAAGGGACCTTAAAACTCATCTCATTCCTCCCCTGCAGTGGGCAGAACTCCTCCCAAATCCACTATCTGAGGTTGCTCCAAGCCCCGTCCAACCTGACCTTGAACACTTCCAGGAATACACAGATTCCAGCATGTCCAGTGCCAGTTCAGTTTGGCTGGACACTGGGGACCGAAAGCATCGGTCACTCCTCAGGATGGACTGGCAGTGCCCTGGACCTCAATCCGAGGGAATTCCCCACAGCTCCTGGCCACTTGGCTGCATCCCAAACATTCCCTGGCAGACAGGCAGCCCCAGCAGTGCACCCAGAGGACCCAGTGCCTGCAGCAGGCAGGTGAAAACCACCAGGCAAAGGCTGAGAGGCCAAATCCCTCCTGGATTCCAGGAATGCCCAGACAGCAGTGGAGTGATGGGGAAAGCAGCGGGATGTGCCATGGGGATGTATGACTCCATCTCTGCTGCATCCCAGGGCTGGAGCTCCAGGGAAGAGGGAGCTCTGGTTCAAAGGCCAAACCCCACCAGGTGAGCTGGAAAGTTTCCCTTAACGTGATGAGACAGACCCACATTTGTGTCACATACTCGCCTGGTTTAATTGTCCCGGCGCGGCGGCTTTTCGCAGAGCCTGGAGCCAGCTCGGGGATCCTCCCAGGCATGACAGGCCCAGACAGGACACTCTGCAGCTCGGAACACTCCCTTGGCTCCATCCATGCCCCTGTGGAGCGCAGGGACCCGGGATGTCCACGCACACTCTGCGGGCTCGGCACAGCCCGGCAGCCGCAGCGGCACCGGAGCACCGGCGCTGGTGTCACACCAGCTTGTCAAGGCTCCAGTCTGGGGACCGAGAGCTCGCAGGCAATGGTTTCCCTCCTCTCACGTTTAATTCTTCTGCCAGGTGCTTTTCCGGGATGTTTTACCCGCACGCGGCAGCAGCAGAGAAACGGGCGAACAAAGAGGCTCCTTTCTTCGCTCCCTGTTATCTGTGCAGCCTCAGGAATGCGGCTGGAATCGCGGCTGCCTTCCCCGGCTGTGGGGAGTGCACGGGCGGGATGGGCAGAGGAGGCCACAGGGACACTCCCCGAGGAACAGTGGGAACCACTTAATGCCTCATTAAGGTGGAGTGTTTGTGTAAGTGGGCTCACGATGTGGGGGGAGCACTCAGGACACATCTTAAACAAATAACCACCGTGCTCAGCCGAGCTGCTGCCGAGGGGGGCTGTTCCACTGCCAGGTGCTCCTTCCAAAAGCAGAGATTTTCATCCTCCTGTGTTTAACTCCAGTGCCCTGTAGTTTGGGAGAGGTGGATTCATTTAAGCACCGAGGCCACCAATCCCTGCGGGGTTGATTTTAGGGGCGGCTGTGCTGAGCCCACGCTCCCTGTGGAAGGCTCAGCTGGAGCTCGGGGATCCTGGCGGTGCCACAGGCACCTGCAAACCCTTCAGGTGGGCTGGGGCCCTTATGGAGTGAGCCCCACACTGGGGTGAGACTCCTCCACCTTGCTCAGGAGACACAAATTTGGTTTAGCCTTTAATGACCCACAGCTGTGAGGTGGGAAGGGTCTGGCACTGTCTTGGTCTCCTGCTTCCTGGTCAGACCTGAATCACAGTATCATGGAATGGCTTGGGTTGGAAGGCACTTCAAAGACCACCCAGTTCCACCCCCTGCCATGGGCAGGGATGCCTTCCACTATCCCAGGTTGCTCCAAGCACCATCCACCCTGTCCCTGAACACTTCCAGGGATGCAGAGTCCACAACCAGGGATCGCAGTAAGTTCATCCTTGGCCCTAAGGGAAGCAAAGGCTCCTTTGTCCATCTGAATTCCCCCAGCAGTCGCCCCCTCTCCTCCCTGCCCCCCATTTCCCTCTCTCACCCTTGTACAGCTCCCTCCAGTTATCTTTGTGAGGACAGAGAACCTGATCCAGTCCATTAGCTCAGCCCCACTCCCTGGTGTCCCCCCACTGCCAGGGAACATGACACTGCCCTCCACGCACAGATGGGAGCTCTCCAGCCTGACAAACATGTGTTGAGAAAGCATTTTTGACCAAGTTCCATATCCAGGGCTAGTGGCAGACAGCGGAGGGGGAATGAAAGGCCCTCTTGGCTGGAGACGCTGCAGATAAGCAGCCACAGGAAGCCTGCAAGCAAAAAAAGCTGCTAGTCCCAGAAATTTCAGAGGGGAGAGCAGCGACACAAAATAATTGCTGAAAGAATGCAGCTTGATTGCAGACAGCAGGGAGAGCCTCAAATCCTGCGCGGAATGAAAGCCCAGGGTGACAGCTAAAGGGGAAGAGGAGTTATCAGGCTGGGAGGAGTGATTTATTCAATGAAGGGGATTAAGAGTCCAAAAGTTAATGTATGTAATGTAAAGCAGGACGGCCGAGGGCTCGGGGGGGTTGGTGGGAGAGGTGCACGTGGCGCCCGGCTGCAGTGCCGGGGCTGTCGCGGCACCCAAATCATCTGAGTATCCAGGGCTTCTGCATCCCTCCTGCCAGCGGGCTGGGAGGGGGGCAGGGAGTCCAGGAGGGATGCAGCCAGGTGTGAAATGTCTCCTGGAGTCAGGACCTGCCGGTCTGGGTGCTCACTGGTGTCAGCAGGAATTTGGCTGCTGGGCAGCTTTTATGGAAACAGAGCAGTTTGGGTGGAAGGGACCTTTCCAGGTCATCTGCAGAGTGATCACATGAGCACAGAAGGTGCTGAGTTGGAAGGGACACATAAGGATCATCAAGCCCTGCACAGGACCATCCCCAAGGGTCACACCATGTGCCTGAGAGTATCTTCCAAACGCTTCTTGAGCTCTGGCAGCCTTGGTGCTATGACCACTGCTCTGGGGAGCCTGTCTCAGTGCCTGCCATGGGCAGGGACACCTTCCACTACACCAGGTTGCTCCAAACCCCTTCCAACCTGGCCCTGAACACTTCCAGGCCACCTTCCAGGGCCCAGAGAAGTTGTGGATGCACCCCACTCTCTGCTCTGCTCCTTCACCTCTCCACAGACTGTCAGCAAGAGGCCAGGTCCCGTGCCAGCTCATGCTGCCACAGCGCTGCCAGCCAGCGTCCCCACATTGTTCATCCATCCTCCCTCTATTCATCCCTCCTCTCCTCCCAGGTGCCTCGCCAGAGAGGGAGGGGACCCTGTCAGTTGCTAACAAAAATACTGTGCAAATCATATTAAAATAAAAGACCCTTGTAATTTTTAGTGTTTATTGAAGTGGTTTCTCTTTATTTCTTTTTCTTTTGGCTCTTTGAGCATTTTGGAGCACAGCTGCCAAAAATGAAATGTTTGACCAGTCCCAGTGACGCTTCTGTTGGCCTCTTTCCCTTCCTTTCTCTCTCCCTACGCTTCAAAGGCTCTGTCTCACACTGTGCTGCCTCCACGTCACCTCTCTGCTCATCCTTCCTCCGCAGCCTCCTCGTCCCTCCTGGCTCCCCCCGTCTCCTGCACTGCCCCATCACTCCCTGGGGCAGCTCCTGAGTGTCACCTGCCCACACAGGGGCTTCTGGATGGGCAGAAGTTCCCTTTGGCTGCTTTTGCCATGAAATCCCACTTCCTCCTTAAAACTGCTCACCCGAACTGCTGCCCCTTCCCCCTGCCCAACCCTTGGGTTCTCCTGTTTCTCCGTTGTGGAGTGGAGATAGTGGGAGCAGGGACTGGGAGCCCTTTGCCACCCCAAGGTGAAGGAGACAACCTGTCACAGGGGCCACAAGGCAGGAGAATGTCCCACACTCGGGTACAGCTCCAGAGAGAGGAGCAGAGGGGAGCGCACAGCCGGGTTTTCCATCGGTGATGGGAGACAGGTGTCACAAGCTTGAGTTCATCAGCAGAAAATGAGCAGTGAGGGCCAGTGAAGGCAAAACTGCAGAGAAAAAGCTGATTCCCACTTCCTGGGAGAGGCAGAGTCACATCACCCAGGCACAGTCACACTCCTGCCACGGTCACCTGGCTGGGACACCAAGGCAGGCAGCACTAACAGAGCCAGAGCCCCCTCTCCTCCCCAGGCCCCTCTCCCAGCGCGTTCCCGCTGATTCCCAATTCCTGGGCTCTTACAGATCAGCCCACTGCAATGGTGCTCTCAGCTCCCACCAGGAGATTCCAGCCAGCGCTGGCCCCACGTCTCTGTGCCCATTTTACAGGTGTGAGAGCTGAGGCTTGACGAAAGAAATGCCCCCAGAGCCTTTTCCCTCCAGCCTCCACCCAGCCGCTGTCCATGGCCACCAGTAACCCCGTCTATACTGGTGTGTCCCTGTCCCCGGGCCACACACATCCTGGCAGGGTTGGAGGAGGACACCAGACCCCACCACACCGAGCTGGCCAGCCCGGCTTCTTCCCACTTTATTGCCAGCGTGTGATGGATGCACACACTCTCCTGCTCCGCTGGAATTAATGCCAGGAGCCGGAGCTGCTCCCGTGTTTAATCCACTAATGGCATTAATTCCCTATTAAATTAACCAGTGCAAATATGCTGCTGGTTCAGCTGGGGAGGAGGGGGTTGTGCCTCTCCCTCCCCCACCCTTTTATCCTGGTAAAGACACTGGAACATTTGTTAGCAGAGAGAGGGGGGAAAAAATCCCACAAAGAATTGCAGCATTTATGCAGATATATAAAAAAAAAAAAAAAGGCAGATTATTTTTTTAAAAAAAGCCGAAGAAAACTCCCCTTTTTCTTGCAAACAGGCTGCCTTCCCTCTGGGAAGAGGCTTCCATCGCTCAGCCCCAGCCTGCTGGGAAGACAAAAGGCTTTCTCGGCGGGGTAGCGGCCGGGAACGCCGGGAGAAGGCCGGGAGAAGGCCGGGAGAAGGCCGGGAGCTCGGCAAGGCCGCTCGGCAGCAGCCCCGTGGTGCTACCCAAGCCCAGCTCACATTTCAAAGCTCTTGTTTTTCAGTCGAATGTCCTCTTTTTCCCCTCTTTTAATGCATATATGCATTCAAAGCAGAGCTATGATAAAAATCCGACCCAGGGCTGGAAGCAGGGGGTTGAGTTGCATTTTGGCACAGATGGGGCTCATCCCTTCTGCAGGAGGCTCCTTGCCAAGAGACATCTTGGAGTGGAAGGAATTCAAGAAATCAGGGATTTTGCATATTACTGAGCTTTATTTGTCCCATCGAGGGAGGTGAGAGGAAGCGTGAAGGCTTTGAGTGTAAAAAAATCTGGTCTGGGATTTACCTGTGACTGAGGCAGGTGAAAAGTGTTGGATGATGGATTCTTCCCAGTGAATGAAGAGACAAAGGGGAGTCTCTTCTCTGTCTGACACTTTGGTAGCAGCAGATTTTCAGACAGGGGAGGTGAAGTAAAAAATCTGGTCTGGATCAGTGTGTTTGTACCTCCGTGGATGAGAGTGTTTGTACCTCCTCAGATGGACTCTGAGGAGAAGATGATTTGGAACAAGCCCTCGTGGAAGACACATGGTGGGAAACCTCTTCCCTGTTGCTGGAATTGTTTGTTGGAGATACCAGCTCACGTTAGATCATCACCCACATCCCCCTCACTGCTGCCAGAGCATTTTGTCCTCCTGTTTGTTGTCTTAGTCTCCTTTTTTCATCCTTTGCTGCTCAAGACCAGCAGGAGCTGAATCTTCCAAAACTTCTCCCTGGGATTTTTGGATGACGTGTCGCAGCCCCACAGGAGATGAGCCCTAACTCACAGCCCGGATTCTTATGAGTTTCCAGGAAAAGGCTACGGAGAGCTCTGAATGCAAACACGTGTGCCTGCATCACTCAGGCAGCCAGGGAGGCCAGGGATACCGTGTTCCTCGGTCACTGATTAAAATTAACCAATCCTAATCAGCTTTTCAAATAGGAGCGTTCAGGGAAGTGTGGACAAACGCATCGTGATGATTTGTTAATGTTGCTCCGAGACTCAGAGCCCCTAATTAATGTATTCATGAAAAGCACACACAAAGCGGGTTGCAGATAAAATAACAGGTGGAACGGGCTGGTTTCATTAATTATGGATTTCTGGTCAGTCTCCCCAAAGCTCTGATGCCTCTACCATCCACCCTGACTCAGCTCCAGGTGCCTGTTGGTGGTGGGAGGGTTGGCACAGGCTGATGCTTCTCGCCTTGCCCATCCTCAGGCTCCCTGGTCCTTGTCCCACGTGTGTGGATCCGGCTGTCCCCAAAATCCTGCATCCAACCCCCCAAATCATCCCCAGGAGAAGAGAAGAGCAAAGCCTCCCTGCAGAACACAGCAGCAGCTCTGAGCCCCCCGTCAGAGCTCTGAGGCTCATTACCTGCCCCTGCCCCAGGGAAAAGAGTGGAAATCCAAGACTAAGTGCAGCTTACACCACGGACTCTTTGAACGGGACCTCAGTGGCAGTTCTGGACACACAAAAGAACGAGTGTGAAGTTTCCTGCCCCTGAAATGGAGGCCCAGAGAGGGGGTGTCCCTGAGGAGTGCGGGCGTGTGGCGTTTGGGGATGGTGAGGGGACAGATGGTGAGACCTCCAAGCAGCTCTGCTCCGATCCCGAGGTGAGTCAGGGATGGGGAAGGTGATCCCTCAGTCCCTCCGGCTGTCACCTCCATCCCACGTGAGATTCAAACCGTCAGGGAGGGGCCACCACAAAACTCTCTCCAGAGTCCTTCTGTTACAGGGACACCTAATGCTGTTTGCAAGGGCCCAGGGGAGGGTCAGAAAAGCTCATCCCAGCTGCAGCATTCACTGGATAACGTTTCCATGAGGATTTACTTGAAGTTCTGTGCTAAGACTGTGGCTTGCACCAGGCACCGCACGGTAACAGAGGATGTGAACTCCTGGTTTGTGCAGCTGCTGAACTAAGATCAGTAGTTTGGTTACCCCTGGGGGTGTCCAGGCTGCTGGAGTTCAGTGGGAAAACCACCCCTGAGCCTGGCCAAAGACTGTGACATCATCCCAAACTGACCGTGGGACAGCCCTACCTGTGAGGATCATCCTTGGGGGAGCTGAAATACAGGGAAACCACTTGGGCAGGTCTGAAACAAATGAAGGTGAAAAGAAAGGAGAAAACAGATCTGAGAACAGATCCCAGGCAACTCACTGGCTGGGTACTCCTAGGAATTGTCCTTTGTCATGTGTATTCCTTCTTTTTAGTGTCCTTGTCATGTGTATTCCTACTTTTTGTGCCCTTTGTCAGGTGTATTCCTCCCTTTCTCTAGAGGAAAAGGAATTCCAAATGTGTGCAGCTGAGAGTTGAGTGTGCAGTTGAGGGGTGTCCCCTCAGTCAGGCTGTGGGGAGCAGCTCCACAGGGAGAGGAAGTCATAAGGAAAAGCTTGGCACCATAAGGACACCTTGGCACCACGCTCTTTGCAGTGCTGCTGCGAGTGGTGGGGAAGGAATCATGGAATAATTTGGGATGGAAGGGACCTTTCAAGGCCATCTGATCTAACCCCCTGCCATGGGAAGGGACACCTTCAACCAGACCAGGTAGCTCAGAGCTCTGTCCTACCTGGCCTTGAACACCTCCAGGAATGGGGCTTCTACCCTAGGAAGGAAGAAGTAAAAAGGAGATTTTTTCCAGGAAAGTCTTCCAAAAAACCAGCTCTTGCCAGGACTCTGCATTCAAGCCTGGCTGTGCAGCAAATAACAGGTCGGCAAAACACAAGTAGAAGTAGCTGATCCAGCTCCAGGTGTTTAAGGCTTTGGGAAATCTATGACAGTGCCAGGGCATGTGGAGAGGAGGGAGAGAGCGGGAGCAGCCGTGGAGGGGACGCTGCTGTGTGAGCACATCCTGCATGGCTGAGCTACCGGCTGGGATTGAAGTCCCAAGTCCCTTCCTGGAGACTTCATTTAGGTTCACACAACCCACTTTGCCCCCAGTTTGCTCTGCAGGGAGGCAGGCGAGGACGTGAGGCAGAGGGGAATCCTGTGGTACACAGAGTTAAAAGCCTGGGTGGCGAATCTCACAGGCAGAGATGCTCTTGGCTTTCTTTTCCTGTAGAAGGAAAACTAGAGAGGAAACAAGGTGCTCATCCCAGAAACACAGAATCATAGAATCTTGGAAGGGCAGGGGTTTGAAGACACCCCAATCATCTGGTTCCAACACCCTGTCATGGGCAGGGACACCTTGCACATGACACTGAGCAGAAACATTGGCTTTGACACAAAACCCTTTTCATAGCTTTTTTTTTTTTGGTTTTTTTTTTTTTGCAGATCCCAGCAATGGTGGAACTGGAAGTGAGTTCCAAAAAACCCCAAAGCAGAATGTGCTGTGACATATGAGCTGGGGGGGGTTTGTCGTCTTCTGAGTCAGTATTGCTGAGTCCATGGAATAAAGGACAATTTAATTACTGCTGTAATAAATAGGATTGTAGAGGGATATTACAGGCATTTATTTCACGTGGCAACAGTTTCAGTAAATATGCTTTGCTCAACACCCTGCTGCAGTTGTGCTCCTCAGCAGCTGAAATTAAGAGCCGCAGTGGGCGTTGGGTGACTGGGTACAACCCCCAAACCTGGAGCTGCAGGACACTTCCCTTGCACTTTCCCGTTCCGCTCTCCACCCGAGGAGATCAGCCCCGTAAAACATTCATGAGCAGCTTTAAAATAATGAAAAATTAAACAACCTTTGCTATAAGGTATGAAATATTTACCATGCTGCTGTAAGCTAATTGCACACAGACACGACCCCGTCCCTGGGTGGGAGGCAGAGAGGCACCACCGGCACCCGACGCTGCAGCCCAGCCTTGGGATGGCTCCTCTGCCTGAGGGGCGGGGAGAGGGGTGCTGGGATGGGCCTGTCTCGGGGGGATTCCTCATCACAGGTCATTAGGGTTGGAAAAGACCTCCAAGATCATCAAGTCCAACCTTTACCCAAAGCTCATCCCCTCCCAGGGATGGCAGGAATCCCGGGAGCAGCAAGGCCCTACAGGATGCTGGTAGCCCAAGGCCGGGGTGATGCCACTGCTGCAGCAGTCTGAGTGCTCAGCAAATGCTCCTCAAGCTGGAGCCTTGTCCTACTTTGTTTCTTCTTCTCATCCCAGTTGCATCCCTGAAGTGCTCTGATGGAAAACAGCGGAGCCGGCTGAACAAGTCAGAGCAAATGATAGATGTGACAAATTAAGCCTCCGATTGTGTTCGCTCTCATCACTGCAATTTCCTCCAGTTTTTCTTCTTGTTTAGAAGTATTTAAACATTTTGGAGCAGAGATTTGTCTGGGTTCTTTTTTCTTGGCTGATTGCAAACCGCTTGCTGAGGGTGCTCAGTGTTCCAGCTGTGTTTTAGCTGGAATCACAAGTGATGGGATCAGAGTGATGGGATCAGTCACCTGCTGCTGCCGGAGGAACCTCAACCCCTGCAAAGACAAATACCAACCTCAGCCCCTGCTCTGGTGCAGGGACCACAACATGCTTCCTTTGAGACAGGCAAAGAGCAAACACACAAATGTTTGCAAAAAGAGAGTAGTACATGAGTGGGATGTGTCTGGAGATAAGGAACTGGCTTTTCCCACAATCCTTTTTCCTCCAAAATCTAGGCACATGCCTGTCCCTGCCAGCCCTCTGCCCCACTCCTGCCCAGGGCAGGGACACAGCCCCAGCAGATCCCGAAATCCCCGTATCACATCATTTTCATCCTCAAGGATAAACACCTTGGTCCTTTGGAGCATTAAAGGTCATTTTGCCCCCTGGTGCCGCAGCAGGATCCGAGTGAGCAGAACCACCGAGGAAGAAAGAAATAAACGGCAGGCGAGGAGAGTATCCGTTCTTTCCATTATTGTAGGATTTATCTTCCTAATATACGGGAGTGTTGCCTGGCAACACCGGCTCTCCCGACCTCAGCCACCTTCCCCAGCACAGCCCGAAGAGCTGATCCTCATGGATACTGGCTTGAAGTTCTCCACAGCACTTGGCAGAGATACTCCAGGACCTTTTCAGTCCTTCATCCAGAGCCACGGAGCAAAGGCAGCGATCCTTCTGTCTCCTGAAATGGGTCAGTTTTCTTCTGTGGGCTCATCCAGGATTTTCCACAACTGCAGCTTCTCCACCTGCATCCTCCCCTCCTTCACACCTACCTTGCCATCCCTAAATTCCATTCTGATTGCTCCAGCTCTCAAGGAACCCCTCTGTCCCAACCCAGAGGAGTCCCAGCGGGTGCCATCTGGGCTGCAGGAGGGCAGGATCCAGCCCCGCAGCATCGGATGGGAACTTGGACAACTTATAGAAGGGAGAGAGAAATGAAAATACCTCTTCTCAGTTATACTTGCAGCTGCACTGGTTTTAAACCCTCTATTCAAATTCTTCCCATCTCAGTATCGCAGTAACATCCAGAGATGGGCTTGAATGGGATCTGCCACCCGTGTCCCATCGCCCACCAAACCCTCTCCGGCCCTTTCCCGGCGTATTTGCAGCTCCATGGTTACTATCAGTACAGGAACTGCTCCTGTTCCCCTGACAATAGCAGCCCCTGAAACTTTATTCTGCACTCAGGACAGCATTAATCACTCGACACCAGCACAGAAAGGGGGCTCTGGCAAGGGGGGTTTGCCCTCCCACCCCAGGGAGAGCTGAGTGCTGCCCAGAACTGCTGCTCTTGTGGAAATGTTTCCCTCGACTGCATTCTCACACTGATATTTACCTTTTTCACACACTGCCCCATCCTGAGGTTTCAAATGGAAGAGAAAACTGAAAGAAATTGTACTTTCAAACCCACCCTCTGAGACGAGTAGCCCAGCCCAGCCTGAGGGCACGGGGCAAATATCAATTGATAACTGCAAGGTCACATCAAGGTAATCTGAAGTGCTGCTGGTGAGGCTCAGCTGAGGAAGGAGGGAGAGGGAGAGCAGGGATAAGGAAAAAGGGGAACAGTGAAGGTTCAACCTGTGTTTTCCCAAGCAAATGGCTTCCAAAAGCCAACCAGGGATTTTGGTAAACTCCTGCAGGTGCATTTCTCATGTTGGATGGAAAATGGAGAGGTGGCAGGTTGCCTCTGTGGGAACAAGAGAGCAGTGCTCTCAGTCCTCCTCCAACTCGGAGAATCACGGAATAGAATCACGGAATGGTTTGGGTTGGAAGGGACCTTAAAGACCATCTCATTCCACCCTCTGCCATGGGCAGGGACGCCTTCCACCAGCCCAGGTTGCTCCAAGCCCTGTCCAACCTGGCCTTGGACACATCCAGGGATGGGGCAGCCACAGCTTCCCTGGGCAACCTGTGCCAGGGCCTCCCCACCCTCCCAGGGAAGGATTTCTCCCAGTATCCCATCCAACCCTGCCCTGTGGCAGTGGGAAAGGACTTTCACTTTAGAAGAGCCGCAGGTCTCCCTCCTGCCTTCCGGAGCCCCGGCTCAGAGCAAGGTGCACAAAGAGCCCCCTCCCCCTGGCACCCCCGCGGGCAGGGGGCAGGAGGGGAGGAGGCCACAGGGGAGCAGGCGTGGTGTTGGTGGAGAACAAGGAGCTCGCACAGGCACTATGGTGACGGGCATTGTGTGAGACCTGAATAGACTGGGATAAAAAAAACTTCAACAGTATCAGAGCCAGGATCCCGCACGGCTCCGGGAGCGCCGAGCGACTGCTGCACTCGTGAACTTGAGGGTGGGCTGCTTTGTAAAGCGGGGAGCTGCAGGGAGAGGTAGGGAGGGATGGAGAGAATTCAGGTGAAAAAAGGTTAAGTGCAGCCAGAGATTGAAGTGAGACAGAGTCGCCCATGAGAGCAATGCAAACAGTTCATTGCGAGGAAACCTGAGCCAAGGCCATTCACTGCACAAACCCAGAGACAGGCAAGTGCCCCCTCCCCTCCCACTCCATGGGATCTGGCAAGGACAGTGCTGGCTCAGAGTTCATAAATTCTTCAGCAGAAAATACTTAGATACTTAATCAAGGGCTCCTCTGTTACTCCAGAACAAGTTTACATTATTAGAGGGAAAAAAAAAAGGAAAGAAAAAAAAAGAGAAGAAGAAAAACCACCAAACTCTCCACCAAACAAAAAGGGTCCTAAATAAAGAGATAAAGCAGTATGACAGGACAGCAGTAATAGCTTTCAGGTGTATGTTCTGCATAAGATTTCCAGGCAGTTGGTTTAGTTAATGGATTCCCTTAATCTTTCAGCTGTCAGGGTGCAATCTATAGTCTACTGTTTCTTCCACACCGTATTTATAGGGACAAATTCAAACTTGTATAAACAGACAGGAGTATCTATTGTTGTGCAAGAGGAGGACACAAAGGCAGCTTGTCACTGATCCATCACAGCTGTCTGAGAGCGGAGCCGGGAGAAGCCGGCAGTGAGGGGGAAACGCAAACCGGGAGCCGGGAAGGATCCGGAGGTGTTGGGGAGTGTGGGAACGGGGCAGGACGGGGACGTGGGCACGGGCCCCTCAGCACTGAGGCAGCACGAAGCGTTGAGCTGCTTCTCGAGGCTCTTTGGGATGCTGAGAGTGTCAGCAAAACTCTGCAGGTCTGGGGAAAAGAGCAGAACATTAATTAAAAATTAGGAGCTGACTCAGAGCTGGAGGTTTCTAAGTTGGTCTGTAACCAAGTCGGGAAGGGTAAAGATGGGGGGAAGAGGGTGGTGAAAGGATGATAAAAATTAGACATTCTTGTGCAGAGAGCACACCTGGGGAGCAGCAGCTCATTTGAAGTCCTTCTGTCCTGCTCCTTGAGCAAAAACCCCTTGTGGTAAATCTATAACAACTGTGGGGTGAAAAGAGCCATGAAGCTTCAGTGATCTGAGGTTAGCTGGAAGGGCAGCCTGGCTCCAATGGGAAGCACTTCCCAGGCTTGGCAGCTCCATTCCTGTTCCCTGCTCCTGTTCTGTAACCCCCTGTCTCAGTCCCACTGGCTGTTTTGAGAGGGGGCCATCAGGGTCACTGCACATGGACACGAGCTTCCCAGGACCCCCATCCCGGGAAAACATCACCCAAACCCAGGGAGAGATGACAGGGACAAACCAGCAAGAGGTGATGGTGAGAAGATAAGGAACAGGACTAGAGCAATGGGGTCCCAGATGGGGGTGAGTAAAAGTGAGTGAGTAAAACCTTAAGTGTGGGAAGGAGAGGGGGGGCAGCCACAGTGTCCTCACTGCCAGCAGCTCCCAAGGGATGCAGGAGGCACAGCCAAGGATGGAGAGAGCAGGAGGGGTGGTGAGGCCATTGCAGGCACTTTGGATGTTTAAATCCCTGTCTGAAAAAGCTTATTTTTCCTTCAATAACTCCAGCAAACCTCTGCCGGCACCGGAGGAACACAAATAATTAATAACAACCGGAGGAGAGAAGTTTCTGCTGTACAAGTTGGCCCGAGCATGCTGAAGGATCCTGCCCAGAGATGTTTATTGGCAAAATGCAGAACGAGGAATAGAGGGACAAAGTCCTTGTGCTGGCCTGGTTTGTGTACTCAAGCACTCATGGAAACCGCATCTGAAGGAGTTCCCCTCCAATCCCACCCCTCTTTGCCTGCTGCTTGTTTATTTAAAACCAGGCTTTGCAGAAGAGTCTCTCCTGCCCCTCTACTGCGTGCTCTTCTCTCTCCCCACCCTCCAAGCCTCTGCAGGGTTCCTCAGGGCTTTCTGCTGGGACTGATCCAGCCTGCTCCAGTTTCAACTGGGAAACCATTTCTGTGCTGCTGCTGTTCTTCCTCTGCTCTCCCCCCCCGAGCGGGGTCTCTGCAGGAGCCTTGTGGTGGTGCCTGTCACGTGCCCAAGCGCTGGGACAGCCCTGGGATCACCTCCCATCCAGTTTACCTGGGCTTCCCACAGAACCATGGAATCACAGAATCGTGGAACGGGGAAGAGCAGGAGGAGCAGGAGGAGAGGTTCATGCAACAAGAGGATGTTGGCCGTGGAGGGGCAGCGAACGGTTTATTGAGGGGAAGGGGTCAGGGAGGCGGCATCAGGCCCTGGTGCAATTATGCCACGTATCCAGTTCTGGCTCCTCCGGACACAACTCATCTCTCTCCTGGGTAATGCAGCCGCCTCCTGCACCTGATCCCCGCATTAATACTGTCACCAGCTGATGATATTATCAAGTGAAGCGTAGCTCCGGGGGAGGCAGGGTTTAACCCTTCCCACGCCGGCAGCACAGGGAGGATGAGCCCTGAGCCTGTCAGGCAACAGGTGAAAAGGTTCCTTTGGGGAGTCAGTTGGGTTTGCTCTGGGAAATATTTAGGGGAGGAGAAGGAGTGGCAGCGGGAAGGCAAGGCTGAGCCTGATGGATGTAAGCTGGTGTTGGAGCTGAAAGTCTCAGTAACACTTGTGGCTGCACTGGCTCCCGGGGTTTCCCCAAAGGGTTGGACGAGCCATCGCTCTCTGAATGGATCATTCCAAGAAAAATCAAGCTGCTGCCACCTCTCCTCCCTCCAGACACTAAAGAGAGCCATGAAACACCACACCAGTGTGGCTACATCTTTGTGGAGCCCCATAGGAACGTCACAAGCACCTGCAGCCGCAGCAGGTCCCCAGAGCCACAGCCATCCCTGGCTCCCCAGGTGCCATCCCCCACCCAAAAAATTACAGAATCCCAGGATGATTTGAGTTGGGAGGCATCTTAAAGCTCATCTCATTCCATGGGCAGGGACACCTTCCACTGTCCCAGGTTGCTCCAAGCCCCGTCCAACCTGGCCTTGGACACTTCCAGAGATGGGGCAGCCACAGCTTCTCTGGGCAACCTGTGCCAGGGCCTCACCACCTTCATTGTAAAATTCTTCTTCCCTATTTCTGACCTAAACTGACCCTCTTTGGGGTCAAAATGTGGGTGCTGTGTGGGTCCTGTGTCAGCTGATCCATGAGCACCCAAGCCCTGGGTCCCTCCCTGTGTTCCAGAGGGGCAGGAGCCCCCTGCTCTCCCACACTGGACCTTGGAGAAAAGTCAGGGTGGGGTGTGACTGCAGGGGAGTCACTGACACGCTGCCAGACCCCCGTCCTGGCAGAGAGCCCTACCCATCCGCTCCCTGCCATGCCTGCCTCGCATCCTCCAGCTCCCCCTCCCCTGGGATCCCTCTCAGCTCCCAGAACGCCTGCACAGGTTTAAATCAGGCTGTTCAGATCTCCAGGGTAGGAAAAGCAGGAGGAGGCAATCAGGGAACCAAGTGACTGATTTAATCTCACATTCCCGTTGGAATCATTGTTTTATTCAGGGTCAGAACAGGTACAAAATACAGCATAAAATCAGAGCAGGTGCCAGGGCCGTGTTCTGGAGGCAGCAGGGGTTTCACTCTGGTCACTCTTACTCATTACCAGTGTCTCCAAACACCTCTAAATTCCTCTTTCCTCTCTCCTTGATTTCCCTCATGTCCTGCAGGCTGAAGTCTGCAAACACTCCCCAAAATCCCTCCCTTCCCTGTGCATTAGGCCTTTAACACCCCCTGCATTTCCCGACAATGATGCAGATCCCATTACAGCTCCTTAAAGGATAATTTTTATTGATTCTACATATATACATAAAAACACTCCCCCACACAAACACACAGATGTATATTGGGTTATATATTGATACCCAGCAAGTGGTTCCCGTAGGTGGAAGGTACTGGAAGTTGGTTGCTGCACTCCAGGGAATGGGGGAATCCTTCCTGGTATGGAAACAGGCAGGCCAAAGGCGGAGCAGTTCCATCAGCAATAACTCATGAAGCAAAGGGACTTTCCTCGAGGCATTCCTGAGGTAAAGGACTAGAGGAAGCTGCTGGGCTGGCTTGAATCTTAGGTGATAGAGGAGCTTTCCTTAAACAGACCCTGCTTTCAGAGGTTTACCAGTGCTTTTGTGGGCTTTGGAGGGTCAGCAAAGCAGGTTGGGTGCCTGGATACCCTCAGACCTGGCTGGGGATTTTTCCTCTGGATTGTCATTCCTCAGCAGATGATGCTTTAAGACTTATCCCAAGGTTTCAGCAATGCAGGAGGGGCAGCAGTGCAGGAAGTATCTGGGGGTTGGGAGCCCTATTCCAGGGAGAGTGGATCCACGCAATGGTTTTGGGACACCATGTATGCCACGTGACTGAAGCCAGTTCCTTGGTTTTGCCTCAGTTTCTCCATTCTCCATCAGCTTACTTCCATTTTTCAGCTGGGTAGTGCAGTTGGATAAAACTCACCATGAGGGAGCTCACCTGGACCTTCTTCCAAGGCTGGTAAGGGTTGGACCAGGCTTGGAGCAACCTGGTCTGGTGGAAGGTGTCCCTGCCCATGGCAGGGGTGGAAGGTGATGACCTTGAAAGTCCCTTCCAAATGCTCTTTGATTCCATGACCTACACAGTGGATGGCACCAGGGAGGGAGGGAATTTCCAGGGGTTTCTGCTGGGATGAACATCTTGCTCCCCACATCCCCCCACAGCAGCCCTGTGCTGGCACCGTGCCCACCAGGCACTCGGTCCCTGGGCCAGGCACACAGTGAGCATCCCGCACCCATCCTCCCTGGAATCCTCGTGGAGCAGGTGGATTGCCCCAGGAAAAGGGTCGGTTGCCTCCCGGCTTGGTGGAGTTGTTGGGCTCTGTGTCGTGGTCACGGCAGAGAGGCAGAGCCGAGGAGCAAATGGCTTTGCTAATCCTCTTGCTCAGATTCCGCAGCTCCATCCGTTTGCAAACACAGCTTTAATCTCCATTCCTGATTTCCAGCGTGCGGGCCCTGAGCTCCTGTAAGGACACCACAAAATGGGGATGCTCAAACAAAAGTGGTTCAGCAGAAGCTGGGCTGACGACGACCCCACTTTGCACGAGCTGAGAGCCCCTGCAGAGACACTGGATGCCATCAGCCAGACCTGCACCTTCACAGCTGCTTGGTGACCGTGTGCAGGTGCCTCTCAGCATTGGAAAAACTCATTCCCAGTTTCTTTATTTGGAGAAAATACCTGTGCTGGCTCAGAGCTGCCCATGAAGAGCATCAGGGTCACCTGCCACCAGGCAAAGCTTCAGATGGGGACTTTGCAAGGGGGAAAAATATGGTGGTTTTATTTACCTTAGCATGAGAGGGGAAACAAAGGAGCCACAGGGTCCTACATACTCACTGGGGCATTTCGAGGTGAATCCAGGAGAGATGGGAAGCTGAATTTTTACCTGCCATCAGTTTTCTACTGCGTGAGCTCCATCCAAGCCCTCCGCGCATCCTCCCAGTGCACAGGGACCAGGTGTGAAACTAAAAGAAGGGAGATTTAGATTAAATATTAGGAGGAAATTCCTCCCTGTGAGGGTGGGAAGGCCCTGGCCCAGGATGCCCAGAGAAGCTGTGGCTGCCCCATCCCTGGGAGTGTCCAAGGCCAGGTTGGACAGGGCTTGGAGCAGCCTGGGCTGGTGGAAGGTGTCCCTGCCCGTGGCAGGGGGTGGGACTGGATGAGCCTTAAGGTCCCTTCCAACCCAAATATTCTGGGATTGTATGAGATGCTGCTGAGGGATGGGATGTCACCTGGTGGAGAGCGCTGACCAGACAGACATCTGCCAACACCTCTGTCCAACACTGGGGGGAAAGCACTGTGTCCCCTCCAAGAGTGTTTGGGAAATGTGAGGTCATGACAAATTCCCTCTCATTAATTAGTTCATTGTCTCTCATCACAGACCTTGGTCCAACTCCTTAATTGATGCCTGAGCCATTTTCCAGTGCAGCTGATGAGTGGGATGGCAGCAGGAGCAGGTCCAGACCCGAGTAAAAGACCTTGACAGGGGAAAGGGAAGGATCAGGGAAGGATGAGGAAAGGGTTCTCCTCACCCTCTGCTGCTCTTCTCCATCTCATTCATCACATCCCAAACACATTAGCACAAGGTAATTATTAAAGATCAAAGGAAGACATTTGCAAAGGTTGCCCAGGCACTGGAGCCCAGCAATAAGTTTGGAGAGAGACTGTGGGATCTCAAGGAGAGCGTCGGACAGAGCTGCTGGAACAGCTCAGCTGTGCCTCAGAGTCGCTGTTACTGTGATTCATTTAAAACCTGACCCACTTTTCTTCTCCATATTGGCATATTTTGTCTTTTTAAAGTGGAGAATAATTGAGCACACCCAGCAAAACTGCAACAAATGTTTTGTTTGAGCCAAATCTGTATTTTTTCAGGGAAAAAGCAGTTGGTGAATTTTTTTTCCTCAGAATGAGGGAAAACAAGTATGTTCATGAGGGAGAATGGGGACGTGCAAGGAGGAAGGGTTTTACAGTGAGGGTGGTGAGGCCCTGGCACAGGTTGCCCAGAGAAGCTGTGGCTGCCCCATCCCTGGGAATGTCCAAGGCCAGGTTGGACAGGGCTTGGAGCATCCTGGGCTAGTGGGAGGTGTCCCTGCCCACAGCAGGAGGTGGAAAAAGATGAGCTTTAAGGTCCCTTCCATCACAAACCAGTCTGTGATTCCATGTCCAAGCTGGTCATGACACCACGATGCTCTGTGGAAGTCCCCACCCAGGATCTGGAGCGATGCTCACCCACCATCTCCTGGGTGCTGCTGGCTCAGGATCCACCACAGCCTTGGCTCAATCCCTGGCACATCAGCACACGGAGCAGGCCAGGGCTTGTCTCTGCTCCCCCCTTACTCCACACTTATATCCCCCTGCAAGAAACAGCTCTGGCTGCTGCCACTGCTGCAGCTTCTGAGGGGATTTAGTCTCCTCTAAGTAAACACGGAGGCAGTTGATACACACCTTATAATTACATTGCTCTGCTCTGCAATTATTACATTTTCCAAGCTACAGCTGCTTCCTACTCATTATCAGGTTAAGAAACTTCTCCTGATAGTAACAGGGCATTAGCCCTGTAATTAAGAGGCAGAGACCACCCAGGGATTGGCTTCTCAAGTGAGGGGTGGCTGTGCCTGAGCTTCCAGGTGGCTTTCCACGCTGCAGAGCCCCTTTTCCATCACCCCCACACTGCTCTTCCCTCTCCTTTATCATTATTCGTTTGAATGACATGACAGGAGCATCCTCACAAGTCTGCCTTTGTGGAGGAGATGAGCTGAGTGCTCAGTGAGGGGGATGTGCTGAGCCCTGTGTTTTGGAGGCATGGACAGTGGAGTTCTCCAGGTGCCTCATTCCCAGCTCCAGCAAAGAATTTACCTGATGAATTTTGCATTTTCCCGTTTGCAAGCGTGGATTTCCTTTCATCTTTGTTGTTGCAAATGCGTGTTTTCTGCCACCTTGCCTGTGGGTTGTGTCTCCATCAGGAGAAGGATCATTTCTGAAAGGTGGAGCATCACCTGAAGTGACATGGAGAGATGCCAGGGAGGCTGTGACAGTGCCCAGCCGTGGTGCCTGCAGTGCCCAGACGTGTTCCCAACTCCAGGATGCAGCACAGCCGCTCCATCCCCATCCTTGTGGTTGAGCATGAGCTCTTCGAGGGGACATACCCAGAGAGCACAAAGTGTGTGGGCTGGGGATGAGCCCTGAGCCACAGATCGAGCAATTCTAACCCTGATCCCAATGAGCCAGGTCACTTTTAATTTGTTTGGGACCTCTTTTGGAGAGAAGGGCACTTCTCAGCCCGGGAAGTTCAGAGCACATCACCTCCTGTGCGAGGCTGTAATTTCATGGCACAAGGTCTGGATGATTTAATGTACTTGGGAAGGACTTTGCTGCTGCTGCTGAATTCAGTCCGTGGCATCACTTGACACCTTTAATTAGAGGAAGCAGAGCCAGGCTCCAGCCAGAGCAGCATATCTGGAGTGGGATCTCATCGGTGCAATCAAATCCAGGGCAGCATCCCGGGATGGCTGGGCAGAGCTGGGCTGCAGCACACATCCAGCTCCCTCCTGCAGCTGCTTTTCTGGCTCGAGGAATGAATCTGGGAACTGTACTACCTGCTGGAGCAGTTTGCAAAGAAAGGATGGAGCAAACATATTTAAGCTCTTGCTGTGCTCGCCAGGAGCAGCAGAATGTGCGTCTGTGAGCAGAGTGCTGCAAGCCAAGGGACAAACCTCTTCCCTGCAGGAGAGCCGGCAGGTGAGCTCCTGCCTTCCATCATCTCTGGAGCAGAGCAAGCACAGCAGCAGGATGAACTGATGATGAAACAGTGCCTCGCACACCTCAGCATTTCCATGGTTGACTACTGCCTTTAGTACATCCACCTGCAAAGCAGGACGGTTTTGGGAATCACCTCCTCCTGGATCCAAGACCAGGAGCCAAAGGCTGTTCCCCAGTGCTGGAAAAGCAGTAGCAAGTGCAAAAAATGCAGGCACAAAAATTCCTTGGATTTGTTCTCAGGTTCAAAGGCAGAAAAATCAGCATCCCCAAGGATTTTCAGAGCATGACCCTGTGGATGCCTTCTTGAACCCCCTCCCCGAAAAGGACAGTGTGACTCTTGGCCTGGGGGGCCACCGGTGTGCAGCATTCCCAGCACCTTCACCCCACTGGGAGAGCAGCAGAGAGCACTGGAGGCTTGGGGCAGGGTCACAGCATCCGTGGGTGGCGTGTGCCAGCCCCAGGGACAGGGGGATAGCAGCAATGAGCCACAGGGGTCCCCTCCCCAGGCTGTGCCCATGGCGGGCTTGGGGGATGAGGATGTCAGTGCTTGCTCCAGAAGCTCCCCCTCTAATGGGACATTTCCCGTGTTATCCCGACAGCTCTGTTTTCCAGGCAGTTTATCACCCACCTAAAAATCGATGACAGGCCAGAGTGAACCTCTGACCTGGAGGTATAAATTGCCCCTAATTATCACAGTGGCTCGTTATGCGCTGGGTGCTCTGAGCGGGGCCGAGCTGGGAGCAGACCTGCCCTCTGACCCTGCTGCATTTCTCTTGGTTTAAGGGCTTTTCTCCTCGTCCCAGCCTGAAATTCCCCTGGCTGATGGATTCCGCATCATTCCTACTCCCTCCAAGCCACCCCGGCACATCTGGAGTCACCATGGATGCTGCCAGTGCCATAGTCCCTGCCAGGCTGAGCACGGGGAGGGGGGGAGGCCAGAGCATTAAATACCATCATTCCCCTCCTGGGTTTTATTCCCAGTCCTCAGAAACGCTGCTCATTTTCATTTTCTTCAGCCAGTCCATCTTTAAAATGGAGCTAAAGCACACCTCGAGGAGACATCTTTAATTAAAGTTTGAGGAGCATCAGATAAATAAAGAGGGACCACAATGGCACAGACGTCTTCCTGGGAGCGATGGGTGCCCGGGGAACCACGGCAGGTTCCCGGGGGAGATCAGGGGAATGCAGCGGTTTCTCCCTGTCTCCTTCCCAAGCCCTTGGCATTTGTTTAGCCCCGGGCCCTGTCCAAGGTAAACGGGGTGTCCGACCCTGCCACCTCTTCCTGCTCCAGTTGCCAGGGGCTGCTGAGAGCCCTGGCAGTTGAGCAGCCCTTGAAAGGCTCCTTTCACTGTAATTAGACATGTAAAAATGAAAAACCTAAGGAAAGGAATTTATGCATCTTCTAATAGCCCTCAAGTGTCCATCCAGCCACAGCCTTTTTTTTTCCTGAGCTTTTATTTGGAGAGTTGCTATAATTTATGTCATGCAATTAGGTTTTTGTCCTCAGGCTGTGGGAGGAGCATGAGTGTGGAGCAGGGGAAGGAGCCCTGAGTGAACAGAGGGAGAAAGGGCACCAGCTCCAGCATGTGTTGCCTCTGCTCATCCCAAAGGGCAGGGATTCATCCCAGTCCAGGACTGACCAGCTCTTTGGGTCTGAACCAGGCCAAAACTGTGGACCAGAAGAATGATCAAATGAGAGAAAAATTCCCCGTGGAGCCTGGCTCTGATGGGAGCGGTGCCCATTCCCCTGGAGGACTCGCCGGGAGGGTGGCGCTGGGTTCAGGGTGGGTTAAAGCCACATCCTTCAGCAGTTGCTAAGTAACAGTGTCCTGTCCTCGGCATCACCCGTCTGCCAGAGGAGCATCGGGGTGGGACCTTCTCCCTCCTGCTCCCACCTGGCTTCTCCTGCACAGCTCAGGGAGCATCTGGGTGCGGGACGGGAGAGGAGGGACCGGCTGGAAAAGGAATTGTTGGGAGTGTCCATCCCTGAGCCCTGGGGCTGAGCCCTCACTCCAGCCAGGGGAGGCTGTCACGAGTGCCTGCCATGCAGAGTGTTGCTCCTCTCCTCCTTCCTCCAGAAAGGCTCCTCTGGCTGTATTTCCCTGCGTGCCGCAGGATAAGCCCGGCAGATAAGCCAAGCACGGAGCACAACATGTGCTGTGACTATTTGCTTAAAGTCATTGAAAATCGGATTCAGAAAAACCCAAGGCCCACAGACTCTTTCTTTGCACAGCAAAATCCTTCGACTCGAATCCTCCTAAGAGGGTTTTTAGCTCAATGTCCACTTCACACCCGCTTTGTTGCCCATGGTCTCAGCTCATGGGGGCTCCGCTGGCCACGGGCCACCTCCCGGCCCCTCACTGCCTGACATCTGTGACAAATCCCGGTGGCTGCAGAGCTGGAGACAGTGGCCACGGGCTCCTTGAGGTGGAACAGGCAGAGGTGGAAAAAAGTCCCAGAAACAGTCGGGAACTGCGCGGCCAAAACCTGCACATTCAGCAAACGCTGTATCTGGAGTCTGAGCAGAAGGGATTGCAGCCCAGGCGAGCCAGATCCCAGGGTGCAGGGGCCCCTTATCTCCCCCAGACCTGCTGAGTGACTGAGAAAACACGGGCCCCGCTCCCTCATGGAAAATCGAGTCCCTCCTGTACACGCAGGATTTTCTCCTCGCAGCGGGGACTGAGCTCCCTCCTGGCACGGGGCAGCCCTGGCAGCACCGGCAGATGTGGGAGCCAGATGATGCCCCCGGGTCCTGTCTCTGTCAGAGGAAGAACATCCCTAATCTCACACACAGATGGTGCCGGCAGATTCCCGGAGCCGGGATGGCACCGCCCGTGATGTCCCCCCTTGTCACAGGTCACCAGTCCTCGGGGGACGCAGCAGGAGGTGCCCGGAGGTGCAGGATGGTGCAGGGGGGGTTGATCCTAAGTCTGCATTCAGGGATCCTTCTGACAGCAAGGGCAGGGAGATAAATGCGGCTCCCGAGCAGCGGTGCCGCTCCGGGGGGGCCCGCGGCGCTCCCACCTCCCGGGGGTCTCATCCTGGGGAGGAAAACGCTGGAGTCAAAGAGAAATTGGGTCATATCCCCTTGATTGTCGGAGTAAATGGGACACTGTGTACATTTTATTTACCTTCCTACAGGGCAGATGTAGTGAGCGTGTAATAAATCATTTGTGCAGCTGCTGGGCAACCTCCTGCTGCAGACCCAGCAAAATTCACGCAGACGAAACCTGCCCTAATTACAGCTCCCTCTCCACTCCACTCCTCCCAGCTCCTCATGCACATCCACTTGCCTGTCACTCTCGCTGTCTTGCTCCTGCTTTTCCCCATCTGCTCCTTCCTTCCCCTTGGCTGTTTCCAGAGGGACTCGTGCACCAGCACCAGCACTGCTCCTAACCTCAGCTCCACTTTGGATAATGCCAGCTGGAATGGTTTGGAAAAACCCCTTGAGGAGGGCACAGACCAGCTGACACATCCAAACCTTCTTTTTAGCTGTTTGACCCAAGGTTTCCCCTTTTTCAGGGCAGAGATAAGAACTCCCCCTGGTTTAGATTGGATATTGGGAGGAAATCCTTCCCTGTGAGGGTAGGGAGACCCTGGCATGGAGAAGCTGTGGCTGCCCCTTCCTGGAAGTGTCCAAGGCCGGGTTGGACAGGGCTTGGAGCAACCTGGGTAGTGGAAAGAGTCCCTGCCCATGGCAGGGGGTGGAACTCGATGACCTTCAAATGTCCCTTCCCACGTAAACCATTCCACAATTCTATGATTCTTTGGGATGTCAGCAGATTGGGGAAGAACTCCTTGGGATGTCACCTCCCATGGGTGCCCCTGGGGGTCTGGACAGAACCAGATATTGTTCAGACCTGAGTTTTCTCCAGCACTTCATCCATCAGAGCAAACAAGCTGGGTCTGCCTGATGGGACACATGACAACAGTCTGAAATGAAATTACAGCAAAAAAGATCCAGATTGGTGTTTACAAAAGCCTTTCTAAGGATAGCAAAGCTCTGGAGCAGATTGCCTGGGGCCGTGCCAGGCTCCCCAGCACTCAGATCTTGTGGGAGCTCAGACAAATAGCTGGGAATCAGCTGGGAGGAGCTGGTCCTGCCTGGGAGAGGGGAGTGGGACAGGGTGGGGGGACGCCTATGGACCCCTAGGACACATCCCTGAGTCCATCACTTCGAGGGGGCCTGCCGAGTTGGAGCCTGAGGCTGGTTCCCATAATCACAGAATCACAGAGTGCTTTGGGTTGGAAATGACCTTGAACAGCACCTCACTCCACTCCCTGCCATGGGCAGGGACACCTTCCCCCAGCCCAGGCTGTTCCAAGCCCCATCCAACCTGGCTTTGGACACTTCCAGGGATGGGGCAGCCACAGCTTCTCTGGGCAACCTGTGCCAGGGCCTCCCCACCCTCACAGGGAAGGATTCCTCCCCAGTATCCCATCTGACCCTGCCCCCAGCAGTGGGAAGCCATTCCCACTTGTCCTGTCTGCTTTGTCCTGCCCTTGTCTGGGGACTGCTTTGTCCCCAGTCCCTCTCCAGCTCTCCTGGAGCCCCTTTAGGCCTTGGAAGGGGCTCTCAGGTCTCCCTGGAGCCTTCTCTTCCCCAGGCTGAACAACTCAGACTAAATCAGCTTCCTGAGTGAAGGTGAGAGGGAAGCAGAGACACGTATGGAAGCAAGGTCAGCAGGGACTGCAGCTAAGCCCAGAGAGATGTCCCCAGAGCAGTGGGGGCAGGTGGACAGGCTCTCCCAGGACACACTGCTGGGCTCACAGGGACCCCTCATCCCTGGGACGCAGCCTGGAGCACCCAGGGATGCAGCAAACATCGTTCACTCAGCGATGCTTCCCCAGTGGAACTGCATCTGCAGAGATGCTGAGAGCCCTCAGTCCCCCAGGGCAGAGGGGAGCAGCACATCCAGGGGGACGTGACCTTCCCCCATCCTCTGCCATTGGAGCTGCCAGCGAGGGAACAGCCGTGCAGCACATGTAGGTCCTGCCTCTCGAGCTGTGGGACCTCGAGGTCCTTAAAATAATCCCCAAGAAATAAACAAACAAACAACAAAATTAATGCCAAAAGCAAATGGAGAACAGACTTATTCCAGTCATTTTCTCCAGCAGAGTCTATTCAAAGCCCAGAGAGAGGATGACACGCTGGGCCAAGCCAAACACCCCTGCAACACATCCCAAACAATGGCTTCACAGAGCACGGAGCCAGAGGGAATATTGTGGTCATTCACTCGGATGTGTTCTGCAGAACACATGCCATGGCACTTCCCAACATTCATTGTTTAAGCCAGGCAAGGCTTGCCGAAAAACAAGCACTCTTCAGCTTTTCCAGGGAGGGTGGATGCACTGGGATGCACAGGGAAGAGGGGGGGAATTTCTTTCTTTAACCAGTTTGAGGACTGTGTGTAAATGGACTGAAAACCCCATTGACTGGAAAGAGCAGTTCCAGGGAGATGGAAACTATTTGTCATTTTGGGCTAAGACCAGACTTAACTGAGCCGGGCATTTTTAGCACAAAGTGTTTGGACTTCTCATTTTCTAAGATTAGTTCATCTCTGGAAAGGGAAGGAGGACAAAGGAAAAATGCCACCACCTAGAGCGAACAGTAAATATTCTGTTTGAGTTTGGGAGTGCTCCCTCACTGTCCTTTGCTTTTAAATTTCCCTTGCCTTTAGCCTGGGGCAAGGGAAGGGCATTTGACCCATTGGAAACTCTCTCCTTGCTCTCCATGTCTCCCCAGCTGTGATGCCAACTCATCATTCCTGCTGCAATGTGCATTCCAACACCCCATTTTTCTAATCCTCTTCTTTGTTTGCTGTGTCTGGTCAACAAATACAGCAATGCCAGGGAAGGAAGAATCCACTTTGCCTGAAGAAGGAATTTGTCCCGTGGAATCACGACACTGTTTGCCCAGAGCTACCTGAACCCGGCTTTGCCCTCGCATCCAGCCCGCAGCTTCATCCAGACTAAAATCCAGCCAAAATATTCCCTCAGTTTAGGGCGTAGAGGAATACTTCCTGCACCTCAGGAATCTGGACACTGCTCTGCAGTGCCGGGTTTCTCCACAGCTGAACCAGACCTGGCAGGACGAGCTGGCAGAGCCGACTCCACCGGAGCACTCTCATGGAGAGAGGGCAGCATTCCATGTGGGAGCCATGCTGGAGGGGCTGCACCCCAGGAGAGGGTTTCAGGAGAGGGTTTCAGGATTTTGAGCAACTTGCTCATCCCTGACTTCTGCACAGCAGGGTCAGGAATGGGAAAGAAGCCAATTTCCCTTCCAGTGTTCCCGGGCTCATGGAAACGAAAGAAAACCAGAGGAGAAAAATAAAGGACACAGGGAAGCTCTGACAAATGAAAGGGCAAGGAGTGGGCAAGGGGAGGGAGCCCGGGGAACAAGGAGGTTGTAAGTCGTTGCCAAACCACTGCAAACCGCGCGACGAGATTACACTTGGATGAGGCTCCTGGAAAAACCAGCTGAGGGAGGGAGGCAATCTGGCCAGGGATTAATGAGCGCTGAAATCCACTTCCCCTGCCAGTGCCCAGTGGCTGCTGGAGATGACAACCGAGGCTGAGTCAGTGCGCTTGGAGAGGTGCAGCCGCTGCTGCAGCAGCGCGGAGGCTGGAGCGAGGCAGGCGGGCACACGGAGTGTCCAAACCCTGGGACGCTCCCCAGGCCCTTTCCCAGCACGGCTGGGGAACCTGCCCGGCCTCCCGCCCCGGGCCTCAGCTGACCCCAGCCCAGAGGGAAGAGGAGGGGGGTGGTTTGAGGCTGGAGGGAGCAGAGCCAGGAATCTTGCTCAGCAGGAATAACAGTGGGCATCATGCACAGCTTCACCTGAAGAAGGACAGAGTGTCTGTGCATGTGGACAGGGAGAGGGCAGCGTGGTCAAGGTGGGATGTAGGAACTGCTGGACTGCCCGGGGAGGTTTGGAGTGCCCAGCCCTGGAGGTGCCCAAGGAAGGCCTGGCTGTGGCACTCAGTGCTCTGGGCTGGGGGACAAGGTGGGCATCGGGCACAGGGGGGATCCATGGGTTGGGAGGGCTTTTCCAACTTGCATGATTCTGGGATCCTTCCTGGAGCTGGGAGTGGAGCCTGTGTCATCAGTTTTCCAGAGGAAAGGGAGCACCCATGGGATAAGATGCTCTGGTTTTCACCCAAAACAGCAGCTCTGGGGTGTTCATGTGAAAGCCCCTCTCCCCCATCCCTTCCCACAGCCTGTGCCACCCCAGCCAGGCTGCAAGACAGTCTCCAGTGTCTTTGGAGGAGACAAGCAGGAACCAGAAGCAGGTTTTGGTGGAGGTCAGTCTCCAAACAGGAGATGGCTCTGGCGAGGGAAGAGCCCACAAATGTCTCCCCCAGTTTTGCTGAATTCCCAGCTCTGGATGAATTCCTGAGGTGAATCTCGGGCTGGGGCAGGACCCAGCTGCCCCAGAGAGGCTGAGCCCAGGAGCTCATGTCACCAGCCTCTGAGGACAGACCAGTTCTGAATAATTCAGGGACCAGGCCCAGCAGCAATTTCTCCCCAATGACATCCTTGTGGCAGGAAAATCTCTTTTATTAAGGGAAAACCACTAAACAGAAGCATTGGTTTCAGAGAAACAACCATTCCAGGCCCACCAGAGCCAGGGAAGCCAAAGGCCATCCCTGTGAGCCCTGGGCTGCTTCCAGGGGGCTGATGGATGTCAGATGCCCAGCCAGGCTGCAAACACACCGTGCTCTCGTTTTAATGACAGTGATTCCCGAATTTCAGGCAAGAAACGTCAACATCAGCGCTGCCTTCCTCCCCCTGATGAAAGGGAAACAGATCTATTACTATTTTGTCAGTAAATGTTTTTCCTGGCTACGGGACCTGCTGGCTCTTCAAAGGCAAGTGAAAATTTGGTTCCATCCAGCTGTTCCCATGCGCTGGGAGCGGGGCCGAGGTGGGAAAGCAGGGCTGGCTTGGCTGGGACGGAGCAGACAGCCAGGGAATGACAGGCTGGGGAGAAAAACTCATCAATCACTGCTCAGGACCTTCCCTGCTCCCAGGTCTGCCCTCTGGCCACAAACGGAGGCTCTGGGAGCAGAGGCAGCAGCAGGGGGGAGCCCCCATGGCCCCCCAGCAGGGGTCAGGGCTGGTACCCCTGTGGTGAAGGGCAGTGCTGGCTCCGGGGGGGCTCCTTATGGACACCCCACTCCAGCCAAGTTTGGTGCTGCATGACTGGGGTGGATCCTTCCTTTCCTAATCTCCCTGGGAAATGGAACATTTACTGAGCCAGTTCCTACCACCTGCCCTGGAAAGGGACTCTGAGAAAGGGCATGGAGTGCCAGAACAAGGACAATGTCTTCCCACTGCCAGAGGGCAAGATTAGGTGGGTTATTGGGAAAAAAATTCTTCCCTGTTAGGGTGGGGAGGCCCTGGCACAGGTTGCCCAGAGAAGCTGTGGCTGCCCCATCCCTGGAAGTGTCCAAGGCCAGGTTGGACGGGGCTTGGAGCAACCTGGGCTGGTGGAAGGTGTCCCTGCCCATGGAGGGAGTGGAATGAGATGAGGTTAAGGTCCCTCCCAACCCAAACCATTCCCTGATTCTATGATTACTCCCTCACTGGATGAGCCTTCTCCCATTACTCACCCTGAGACTCAGCTGCAGGGATATGAAAGGATCTGCCTGAGGAAGCCAAAGGCTGGTTTGCCCAACCAGCCACAGGCAGCCAATGGCAGAACCGAGGTTTGAGTGTAGACCCAGCAAGCCTTGACTGCAAGAGCATCCTCAATATTCATGGGCAATCAGTGTTAACAGCTCCGCGGGGAGCCTGACCAAGGTCTGCCCAGGCTCTTTCCATCCTGGCCTGGGTATCCACATGGGGCTGCCCGGAGCGAGGCAGGGAAGAAAATTAAACGAAACCTCAGCCGACAAACCTGACAGTGGCCTAATTTGGGAAGGCAACATGCCCCAGGCCCTGCCTGCGGGGATGGGAGAGCAAACAGCTCTAAACGCTCCAAAAATCCCTCCATCCTGCGCCTGCGCCCCGGGAGACTCACAGCCCCGGGAGCGCCTCCGACTGCTCCCGGATCCGCCTCTGCAGCCGGGAATGTGCCACACACCGGGACGGCCGGAGCAGGAGCAGTCGGAGCGAGCTGTCACTGCCAGCGGTGCATCACTCCCAGCTAATTGCTTGGGATGACTCTGCAGGGCCGTGGCTGGTGCTGCAAAACCCAATCCATCAGTCTTTCCCTCGGGAACACGGCGATGCGGAGCCGCTTTGCATCCCTGGGCACCCACCTGGCACGGTCCTTAGGCAGGTGAGGAGCCAGATTTTCCTGGGTCTTGTGCACTGGCTGATTTTGCTCGTGCTGCCTTGTGCTCTGCAGCCTTTCAGGGCTCATCCACGGGCTCTCCAGCCATCCCTCCACAGGCACCACGTCCTCCCCGAGCCTCTTAACCTTGTGCATGTTTTTAAATGATGCCGTTTCCTTTGGCTTGCACAGCATTTTATTTGTTCTTTACGGCCCCGGTCTCACCCAGGGTGGATGCTGCCTGGAGAGAAATAGATGCTGGGGGGGAGGACAGGCTGGCTCTCGGGGTGTAGCCCTGGCTTTGACATTGACTCTCCACAGGCCGAGTGTCCCTTCTGCCTGTAAAATGGGGACAATGACATTGGCCTGCTGCTGGAGAAGCTGGCAGAGGGCATCAACCAGCTTAGATAAAAAGCAGTTTTTTAAACCAGGTGGCCCTACAAGTGTGGGGAGGGGGAAATTATAAATCATAGAATCATTAAGGTTGAAAAAGACCTTTAAGATCATCAATTCCAACCATCAACCCAGCACCAGCACTGTATTATGAGCTCATATTGCTCATATTATGAGCCCATCTGGGGTAGACAAGGCTCATGGGTCTTTGGGTCACCTCTAGAGCTTGATACAGACACTGACCACAAAGCCCAAGGCAGAGGGGTGTCTTCTCTGCTTTCAGGGTCTAAGGAATTTGGCTAAATTCGGCCCAACCTCAGTGCACACATCTGTTCCCTCCAGGGCCGTGAGTCACAGCACTGCTCCGATGCCAGCGAGGATGAGGAGCCAACAAAACACCCTGGCACTTGTTCTTTTCCCTGCCAACAAAGTTGCAAGAGGTGCTGGAAGCTGCTCTTCCATGCTCAAGAGGTAGGGAAAGGTGGGTTCAGCTTCCTTCCCACCTCCCAGGGAGCTGAGGGTGTGCTCAGGCTGGAGCAGGAGGGATGCACCCGCCGGCTGTGGGATGGTCATCCCCCAGCCCACTCCTCACCGCCTGGGACAAGGTGTGAGCTCACACCCTGCACCTGTAAAGCCCCTCCCCCCTCGAGCCTTGTTTGGCAGCTTTTTCTAAGATTATTAATTGTATTTCCACATTAATCTTTGCATCCCTGCCTGTGAGTTGCCTCGCTGTGAAACGCCATCAGGTTTTGCCGTTCTGTCCCAACCATTCCCTTTGTGCTCCTCCAGCCAAAAAGTGGGGTGATGGATCACCTCTAGGCAGTGAACACTGCACACAGCTTCCCGGGGGACACCAGGCCAGATTTCTCCACAGTGGCAGACCCCAAGTCGTACCTGGAGCCAGCCCAAGCCAGCTGGCCAGCCCAGGAGGAAGAGGAGCTAATGGATCCCACCGGCTCTCACTCAGCAACAAACAACAGCGATTAACGCGAAGTGCGAGAGACTAATTGGGCATTTAACCCAACTCTGGCACCGCAGGCCTCGTGCTGTAGCTGAAGAGAGGAAAGACAGACCCAGTCCTCAGCTGCAAGCCCCTCTCCTGAGCCCAGAGCTGTAAGCAGATACACCCTGGTTGTACCCTGACTTCTGACAGCCAATCCCCCTGAGGGATGCTCACGTTTGGTGAGTGGAGGAACAGGAGGAGAGAGGAGCTTCATGGAAGCTGACATGAATAAAAACAGTCCCAGTATGGTTTTGTTTGTCTTTTTTGTTAGCTTTTCATCTCATTTTTTATCTTTTTCCAGTTCTCAGAGAAAAACAAGTTTGGAGAGGTTTCAGCTTTCCCTGCAGTGCTCCAAACACAAATGTAGCAGCATCAATCATCTCCACGTAAACAAGCAGAGAGCCAAGGCCACTGCACCAAGAGTTAGACTTCAATTATCCAAAATTACCTGCAAACTCCTTCATTTTCTGCCACTGCCCATTATTCAGGGTGAAATCATGGGAAATCCATGGAAGCTGTGGAGTCACAGTGGCTCTTCCCATAGCAGCAACCCTGAATGGTTTAGATGGGAAGGGACCTTAAAACTTATCTTCTTCCATTCCCCCTGCCATAGGCAGGGATACCTCCCACCAGCCCAGTTTGCTCCAAGCCCCGTCCAACCTGGACTTGGACACTTCCAGGGATGTAGCAGCCACAGCTTCTCTGGGCAACCTGTGCCAGTTTTTTTACCATCTTCATTGCAAAAAAACTTCCTTAGTAGCCACACAATGCCAAATGAACAGTCAAATCAGCCTGACAGTCTTGGACTGGACAATTCCCAAATCCACAGGCACTCTCCCAAGAACTACTCCAGCATTCCCACCACACATCAATATTCAGGGGAGTCAGTGTTTGTGTCCTTTACTGTCAATCAGCTCTACTGATGAATTTTTATTGGAGCAAATGAGCATTTAGCTCATCTCCCTATGGGCCCTTCTCTCCCCGCTGGCCACCAAACGTCCTCTCACATGTGCCACCTCCACAGCCCTTCCCTCGCCATTCCTCATCTCAGCACCAGCCCAAGCCCAGTCTGGGGTTGATTAAACACCACCAAGGGGTCCAGGGAAGGGATAAAAATGTACAGACCGCAGAAAGAAGGACCAGAAGGAGCCTGCAGCCCGCCCTTGGGCAGATAAGGTGCTGGCACAGCGGGGACGCTCAGCTGGCCCAGGTAAGCAGCCAGGATCCCGTAATGCTTCCCAGCCGTGCGGGGCCGTAATCAGCTCTCCCTGCCGAGCCAGCGGGGCTAATAAGGGTGATTTATGCAGCGGTCACTAATGGCTGACCTGGGCTCCCATCAATCTCTCCCAGAGCTTTCTGAGGACCGAGGGAGATTACAGCTTTACTGCCAGAAATATGGGAAGCGGCGCAGTGCCGGGATCAGCGCTCCGGGGAGGGGGAGAGCTGTGCTTCCCAGGCAGGGAGGAGGGGCAGGCAGGAGCACCCAGCTGGGCACCAGTCCCACCAGCAGCCGTGATGCCTCCAGACAGTGCCAAACTGGGGCAGAGGAGCGGGATCCATCTGAAACAGCAGCAAGAGCCACTGCTGGAGCTGCCCCTGGGCACGTCTGGGTTCCCACTGCTCTGAGTGCTGCCACGATGCACAGAGATATCTCATTCTGCTCCTAAATTCAAGCCTGTTTCTAAATTCCCTGCTCTGCAGTGAATTGAAGCCTCAGGACTGAACATGAGAGCAAAACCTCTGGGCTGGCATGTCCCACATCAGCCTCCCATGGGCACCCTGGCAGGGATGTGGCACTATTTTGCTGATGAAGACATGGGAGTTTGCTATTGAAATCAAATATCCTGAGCCAGCATCATTTTTACAAACAGCAAAGGAAGGGTTAATCCCACCACAGCCCCAAAAAAAGAGGTGGAAATGGAGATAAAAGGGCTCTCAGGAGGGGTCAGGTTGAGAGGAAGAGAAACAGGAGAGAAAAGGAATTTGCTTCCACAGAAACCCCAAAGGGTTGAAAGAATTTGTGAAGCAAAGGGCCAGAAGGAAGGGGTACAACCTGAGCAAGGTGAGATGTCCCCAGGAGGGCAGGGACTGTGCACCCAGACACAGCCCTGGGTGGGTGGGTGGGTGCTGGGCTGGGGGGTCAGCCTAATTCCTGAGGAGGTTAAAATGAGGAGGAGGAGACCAGGCTCACGGGTGGGCAGGGCAGGAGGCTCCAGCAACACCTGAGCAACAGCAGTTTTCTCCTTGGCCTGGGATCATTAGGCAGAACATTGGCTCAAAACAGAACCCAGGGGCATTTCAGATGCTCCCAGCTCCTGCCTTTCCCTCTGCACTCTAGGCTGGTTCCTCAGCTGGTTGCTATGGGGAGGAATAAGCAGTGCCCTGGATGGATGCAGAGGGGACCGCCACTCCTCACAGCAACGCTAAATTTGGCCTGATGGATTGGGAACAGATGAGACTCCGGGGACACAGAGCCCAGCTTTCAAGGTGATGCCTCTACCCTTGAACACAACAGTTGCTGGAAACATCCTGCTAGGACAGAGGCCGTGGATGAGGGAGCAGATCCCACCCCACTGCATCATTTGGGGCATCAGGGAGAAAAAATGGGAGCCGAACTCTAGGCAGAGGCTGTGGTGGATGCAGCACCTCGGTCCAAGCCCAGCTGAGCACCGTGGGCACGGGCCGTCGGCTATTCTGGCACATCTCCCTCCTCTTGGCATCGTCCTCCTCCCTCTAAAGCACATTAAACACTTAGCAGAGCCCTGGAGCTGTCCGCCTCCACGCCAGGCAGCAGCTCCAGCCGCTGGGAAGCGATCCCTTCCCTGGCACCGACACGGGGGAAATATGTATCGAGGAGGGGAACAGCTCCAAAAGGAAAGACAGAGAGACAACTTTGTTGTCCTGGCCAAATTCGAGCCTGCCAAATTCCGCTCCTCTAAAATGCTGCCTGCATTTTCAATAAATAAGGAGAAATCAAAACAAGCCCCGCTCCCTCCCGCTCCGGCTGGTTCTCGGTGGCTGAGCAGACACCTGCCACATCCACTCCTGGCATCGCCGGGAGAATGGATCTGCCCGTATCGCTTGCACATTTGTCTGTAAAGCTCATTAAGATCCGGCAAGATGAAAGGCAGTACAGAAATGTAAGATCATTATCGTTATCAAAAGAAACACAGAAAACTGCTGCTATAGAGGCAGATTTGTTTCCATATTGAGAGCTGTTCAAAGTTCGCCGAGACGCTCTCTAATAAGGTGGCTGTTATAGGAATCAACTTCAAGAGCTTCTCTCAGGCTGGGGAAAACTTCCAAGGACCCCTTTGCCTCTCTCATCTGTCGCACAAATTTTCCGTGTCACTTCTGACATATCGAAGGCGTTTTCGGTGCAGGGAAGGGGATCCTGTCTCTCAGCGCTCCCGGCTCGGATGCTGCTGAAGTCACAACACACAGTGTGGATGGTCTGGAGAACACAGGGATGGTCTGGAGAACAGACTGACATGATGTGATGTGACCATGGACATCTCTCGCCTCATCCGCAGCTGCCTCCTCACCCCTCCCTGGGCAGCGAGTGCAGGCAGAGGCACCCACACATGGGATGGGGCCCAGTGCTCACCCCAGCACGCCCTGGGCAGCACCAGCCACCTTCCAGAGAATAACAGTTTGGATTTAAATACACCAAATCCAATCCAGGGTGTTCTCCCCTGCAGAAATTCCCCATTGAACATCCCGATGTGCATCCCGTAGCCGTGGGGGCAGGTTTAGCCATGGCCATCACCAGGCAACACCACCACCTCCCACCTCCCACTGGTGCCTGCCAGTCACAATGCCAGAGACCCTCGTGTGTGGAGTCCTGCTTGCCATGGATGCTCCAGGAGCCTCCAGGGAGGGACTTCACATGGGATCACAAACCCCCACACACAACCTGCGAAGAGGAACTGGTTGTTTTAAAACAGACTCTGGTTCCTGTGCTGGGAGGTTGCTGGTGCCAAGCCTCAGGCCCGGAGTTGGCTGTTGGGAATTGGCTGCAGCAAATCTGCTCCTGCCTGGAGGAAGCAGAAGAGTTAAACTTGCTCGAGGCACCATATTTTTTCCAAGAAGAATCAGTTCTTCCCACACAGGGTCAGTTCTTTTTTGAAACCAGCCTCCCTTTTATCCACAAGAAAATCTGCTCATAATTATAAACCAAGGAAGAAGAGGTTTCTGGAAATATTCATTTGCAGCTGAGCCATTTTCACCCTGGCACAGGCGGAGCCTTCCTCGCTCCCATCTGTCGCGTTGGCGGGCGGCGGCGATGCCAGCCCGGCTCTGCCACCCAGCGTGGCACAGGCGGGAGGGACAATGTGACACCGGGGGGGGGGGGCGGGGGGGGGCCGCCGTGAAACTGGGCAGGACTCTGAGTGAGCGTCCTGCCCAAGATGTTCAACTTACACATGAACAGCTTGGCACCACGAGGGGCTGGGGGGAGGAGGAGGAGGAGGAGCAGTGCAGGCATTGTCTGAGCGCTGTTAGGGAAGAGATGAATGGGAAAGACTCGCACTGCTGAGTTTGATGGAATCCACAGAGCCCAGACCTTCTCTTCAGCTGTACAGCACTGCACTGGAGCACAAGGTGCTACTCAGCCCTGAATCAGGCAGCTCCCACTGCCTCTGCCCACCCAGCACCTCTACCTGGCTCCAGGTACAGAGCCCAGGGGATGAGATCCTTGCTCCTTCTGCGGGGAAACCTCTACAGCTTCTCCCCATGCAGTCTCTCTCTCCCTCTTCCGTAGCCACATCCCATTTATGGACATTGCCATGAATAAATCAATCTGCTGCTTGGTGCCTCCACCTTCAAATATTTATAGACTGTTATTATACTTTTCACTCCCTCCCTGTACACACGTGCCCTTTCCTTTAAACGTCTCCCCACCAAACTCTGTGTATTTAGTTCTTTTAATCCCTCCCCATAAATCTACCCTGATCTACTCCCAGCACTGTATCCACTCATTCCTGTGGATGAGAGGCACCATGGTGGCTGGACACAGCAGAGCTGTCCAGGAAGGGCTGTTGTTACCTCTCTCCATGGCACAGTGCCTGGGAACCAGGCTCAGAGTGTGTTGGACTGCTCCAAGCATCTCCTGGGCATCTTCTGCAATTCCCAGCTCCGGGTTCCAGTCAGACTCCAGCTTTCTGCCCTTGTTGGATTTTGCATGCTCTTATTTCTCTCTTCTTTTTTTTCCTCCTTTTTCCCAACTGCAAATGACAAAATTGTGAGCAGCTCCCAGACAAGTTGCAAACCCAGAAATCAGCTATTTCTGGAGACTGAATTTTAACTTCCTTTCTTATTTGCAAATTGCCTGGGAGCAGCTTGTGAGTACCAGGAAATCAGGAGTCAGGGAAGGCTGCGAGTTCACATACCACGTGGGATCCTTCCTCAGTCTGGCAAGCTCTGAGCCATCAGGAGCTGGAGCCCCATTCCCTGGGCTCCACAGCCCCATTCCCTGGGCTCCACAGCCCCATTTGGGAATCATAGAATCATGGAATGGCATGGATCGGAAGGGACCTTAGAGCTCATCTCGTTCCATTCCCCCTGCCATGGGCAGGGACACTTTCCACTAGACCAGGTTGCTCCATATCCTGTCCAACCTGGCCCTGGACTTCCAGGGGTTGGAGAAGGCTGCTGCTCCACAGCTCCCCATGGTATCACTCCCTCTCCAAGCTGGAATGGGAATGGGATATGCAGGGAAGGAATGTGCTCAGCCTGGCAGCTCTGCCATGGCCAGTCCTGCTCAGGGAGAATTTTGGTTGAGGAATGGGAGAACCAAGTTCACCTTTAAGAGAGAAGCAGAGGGAAGGCAGAGCCTGCTGAGGAGAGCAGGTTTGCTTGTGTCAGGCAGGCCCCAAGCAGAGCTGCAAAATCTACTCAAGTTTATAATTTGCTGTAATGAAGCTGCTTCAGGCAACAAACCCTGAGTGGCCACAGCTGATGGAGCCAGTGACACAGAGCCCCGGCATTACAGCCTGCCATGGAATCCTACTCCTGCCAGCATAACCCCCCAGGTAATCACAAAAAATGACCAATTAAACAGTCTGTGTGAAGCCATCAGAAAGGCTGAGGGGATTTACTGAGCTCAGGGTGGTTTTCCAGTCAAGGGATCAGAGAAATGCACTTCCCCACACAAAAAGCCTTGTGTTCCATGGGGACACAGCAGCAGGCAGGGCTGGAGCGGGGTTCCCATCGCTGGGCAGTGTGTCATGAGGCAGGACAGGCCCAGGAGGGTCAGTCAGCAAGGGGCTGCACAGGAGTTTTAAAGGGAGTTACAGTGGCAAAAGCACCTGGACCATCCCCAAGGCTTCAGTGCAACATCCCCCCCGCCATAGATTGGCCGGTTTTGGCCCATCTGGAAACCTCCCCAAAGCCAGAGCATCTCGGCCATCCTAAACCATCCCAGCCGCTTCTTCCTTGAACTGCCAGCCCTCACTTCCACAAACACGTGCACATGGAGTTCCTGCCCCCCAAAAAAGTTGGAAGAATGGATGACCCTAAAGTCACGGGGGAGTGATGGGCTGTATGAGGCTGAGCTCCAGATTTAAGTTAAATCCCAACACAAACCTTCAGCCCCTTCATTTCTGAGCCCCTTTTTTCCTCACCCAACCTCTCAGAACTTGCCCTCAGCTCCATCTCCCACCCATCAGGTGCCACTTTGTGTGGCTGAGCAAACCCTGCTCAGCTGGAAGCTCTTATGCCATTAAACCAACCTCCCTCCCCTCCCAGCTGTTTCTGTGTCCCTCTGCAGATTTGGGGGCTCTCAGCCGTGCAGGCAGAGCCACGTCACAGGACTTTCTGTTCACCTTCAGGGGTTGCTTCTGCTGGAGAACAAGAGCCACATCCCTGTCTTGGCTGCAGCCAAGGTGGACTGGGATCTCTGAGCTCTGTCCCAGTCCGGGTCAGGCGAGGTGGACTGGTGTCCTCGAGCAAGGGGTTCCCTTCCATCAGGACACGAGCTGCTCGCTGGTCCCCGATCTCTGAGCAGTGGGGGCTGTAATTATCCTCTGGCCCCCACACAAATTGCTCATTTGACTTTGAGCGCCGAGCGCTGACGCGCTGGCTGGGTTTGGAATTGGGGTTTAAATCAAAGCGCTTCCTCCAGGGAGCTGGGGGAGAAGGAGACAATTAGATTTGAGCCCTGAAGTTTTACAAGTCTAATAAATTTCCTGGTAGCCTGCGGCTGCCGTGGAGAGCCAGGCGAGAGCCCTCGGTGAGTGAGAGCGAGCATTTCTCAGGGCAGGAAGCCACAGAGGCACCACACAGCTCTGTCTGCAGGGGGGTGACTTGTCTGCCCCCCACCCCGCTGCCTCTGGCTGCTCTGGAGCTGGGATGGGAACTGGGGGTGGAGACACCAGATTCCTCATGTCCACTGCAACCTCACCAGGGGGACAGCACAGCCGGGAGTGACAGTCCTGAGTCCCACTCTGCACATCCACAGTGGCCTTGGAGCATGTGGGTGGCAGAGGAGAAGGGGAAGGTCAGAGCCAGCAGTGTGGAGGGAAGCAGCTGGACACAGCGGGAAAAGCAGGCTTCTTAATTGTGTTTCACAGCACTGCTGGAAAAGGGGTGGTGGCAGAGAGGTGGCAGAGAGGTGACAGAGGTGTTGGCACCGACACAGCGAGCACCTGGCAGGGACAGGGCAGGGCAGCCCTGGGAGGGGCAGCAGGATCAACCCCAAAGCTCCTACACCCTTTGGAAGGCACAGCCTGGCCTGCAGCTGCTCGTTATTCTGCCAGGGCTGCTCTTCTTCTACCGGGACCTAAACACACCCTCCCTCACCTCAGCAAAGCTAATGGAGGAGAGGATGGAGAAGGGAGCTCCCTTTCCCCAGGAAACAGCTCCTGACAGCCCCTGCAGCAAACCTGCTGCTGCCACTGCCGAGGCTGGTCCCAGCTGGGCTGGGTTTGTACCTCCTCCCACGGGCAGGTGAGGTGGAGCAGCTGGATGAGCTGCTCTGGGGCTGTCCTCGGGGGGAGCACGTACCCGGCACAGCGACCTGCCCGCGCCTGCCTGGGCTCTGCGGGGCTGTGAGGCAGCACAGAGGTCCATGGGGTGCTGTGTGCCATAGGATCGTGGAACGGTTTGGGTTGGAAGGGACCTTAAAATTCATCTCGTTCCACTCCCTCCATGGGCAGGGACACCTTCCACTAGACCAGGAGGCTCCAACCTGGCCTTGGACACTTCCAGGGATGGGGCAGCCACAGTTTCTCTGGGCGACTTGTGCGAGGGCCTCCCCACCCTCACAGGAAGAATTTCCTCCTAATATCCAACCTAACCCTGCCCTCTGGCAGTGGGAAGCCATTCCCCAGCTGGGACAGCACAGGAGGGGCTGAGGCAGAGACACAGGCCGGCGAGGAGGGCTCTGGGTAAAAATGAAGAGCCTGTGGCTCCTGGGAATTCTCCTCCTGTGCTGCCTTGTCCCAAGTGTGGTCTCCTGTTCCAGACTGTCCTCTGTTCCTGCCCTGGCACTGCCAGGTGCAGCAGTCCCAGTGCCAGCACGTCTCTGGAGAGGAACAGAAGTGCACTGGAGAAAACTCCCCTTTGCTGCCCGAAGAAGCAGCTCCTTGGCTCTGTCCCCCACTTTTGTGGCCACCTCTAGTGTTTGTTTAACATCAATTTGCTGTAAATTGCATATTCCTCTGACACAATGTAAAATGTGTTTTATGCTCTCATTTTCCCCCTGTCTTCCCACTAAACCTTTTTCTTTTCCAATTTGAGCTGGATACGCTGTACTGGGATTAGCAGAGAAGTGTTTAAGCAGCCAGTCAACCCTCAAGCATTGCTCATAAAACCTGGAGGTCTCTGAGTCCCCTGCACTTGTCGCTGGTGACCATAAATCCCCATTTCGGGGGGGCTTTTCTCTCCCTCCCCTTTTCTTTCCTCTCTCCCACTCCAGGCAGGTGAGGGATGTGGACTGTGTGCTGGCTGGAGCTCGGCAGCACACGGAGCAGGACCAGGTGGGTTTCAGCAGGGTCTGTTCCCCGGCTCATCCAGGTCACCGGGCAGGGGGGCACATCAGGACTCAACCCCCCATGGTTTTCCAGTCTGGAAGCCCAGCTGGGGATGGATTTGGGGGGCCTCAAGGCAGCAGTCACAGCCCTGAGCAGCTGAAACCTCTTTGACCACAGCCCATCCCTGGGCTGGGAGCCACCGAGGGAGACACAGAGCTGCAACATTGGGGTCCTCTCATGCCAGAAGGGCAGGTTTGGGGGAGACCCAGCACAGCCTGGGAGCACCCCCACATCGCAGAGGGCAGTGGGGGGGCCTGTGCTTGGCTGGCCACTGTCCCCACTGTGCCCTGTGCCACGGGCCAGCAGCAGCGTGCAGGACACAGGCACAGGCTGGTCATGTCGGTGGCAATGGGGAGGAGAGAGCTNNNAAGGGGAGGGGAGAGCGGGGCGGGGGGGGGGGGGGTTGATCTCCTCCTTCAAAGCAAATATTTCCTTACATGGGCTTTGCAAACCCCTCATCCCAGGCTGAATTCCTGCATTTACCTCCAAACAGATTTCACTGCGGATGAATCCAGGGCACCCGCTCCGGCGCTGGGCTGCGAGGCCGCCTGCGCCTCCCCCTGCTCGGGTTTTGTCTCGTGTTTTTGGGTGGAAACTGAAGTGTTGGAGCATTGGCAAGGAGCAGCATACCCTGAACAAGCAGAGCCTGGGCTGGGTCCAAACGCTCCAGCCGGGATGAGGAGGAGTGGAGACGGGCCCTCACACCATCAGGGTCTCCATCGCCTGGGGATGGTCAAGGAGGGATGATCCAGGGCTGTGAGCAGGTCCTGCCTCCCTCCAGGTGGGCTTTAAGGTCCATTCCAACCCAAACCATTCTGGGAATCTATGCTGGTCTTCCACAGGAAATCCACGGAAGCCATAAAGCCTTAGACAGGGGAGATCTGCATAGCAGGAGGTACATATGGATGTATATAGGGATTTATTTATATAAAAGGGAGACAGGACCCTTGTTCTCACTGGGAGCAGGGTCGGATTCTGCTGCAGTGTAAAACAGCAGGAGGAAGGGCTGGCACTGTGCACAGGAGCAGGATTGGGCCAGAGGCTCCGGGTTTGGTTCCTTCCAGTTGAGTTTAAGGTTTTTTACCCTCGTCTTCTTCCCAGAAGCTGGTGAAGATGGGGAAGGAACCGGTTATTCAAATACTCCTCGGGCAGCTTTACCTGCCGTCGCCCCGGCAACGCGGAGCGCGGGCAGGGCACGGGGGCTGCGCTTTGCGGGCACTTTCTCCCGGACTCTGCCCGCCGGGAGGGGCAGCCGGGGGGCACCGCACCATCCCTCCGCACTGCCCTGGGGCAGCGGGACAGCGCCCCCGGTTCCCCGAGCCCCTCGGGGAGGACAGAGGGCGGCGATGGGGGTTTGCTCGCCCCGGGCAAACCGCCCTGCAGAGCCCGTGCCCCCTCGGGCGTCCCCGGCAGTCCCCGGGAGCGAGGGGACCAAGACCCCGGGAGCGAGGGGCAGAGGGCAGCAGGGAGTGAGGAAGCCTTATCACCTTTTTCTTTTAATTTTCCAAGCTCTCCATAAAAATTATTGTCCCGGGGACATGTGTAACTAATTAAATGGTACAAGGAGAAGAAAAACACGGATTTTTTAAGAGACTTTGAATTATGACTGGAGGTGAAGGAGTCGGCAGGCTCAGGGGATAATTAATCATCAGAGGTGAGATGTCCTGGCTCCCTGTGCCAGCCCTTGCTCCCGGCTGCCAGAGCTCACGGGGCACCAGCCACTGGGAGCAGACAGGGAGCTGGCACAGGGATTTGGGGTGTCTGCAGAGCCCTGGGAAGAGCCATGTGCCTACTGAGAACAGGATACTGCACCTCCACGCCAGGGCCATCACCGCAGTGGGAGCATCTTCCCCAGCAGCTCCATAGAGGCTCTCACGGGGTGCATCCATCTCTTACTACATGTTCTGCTCCATGCAACTCACCCATCAGGATCACCCAAATTCCCTCAGTGTCCCCTCAGCAGCCTGAAGACAGCACAGGGAGCCCAACACCTGGATTACATTGCTGCACCCCTCTATTGGAGCAGGTGGTTTAGAAGCATCCCAAACCCAGCAATGGTCCAGGCAAAGAAGCCCCCCAGCCTCCTGCTGGGAGAATTTAGATTATTAAAATATTAGAGAAATTATTATTTCAAGCTTCTCTGCTATTTCCATCCCCCCAGCCAATGCCCTGCCCAGAGCTGGGGTGAGAGCAGCTCTGGGGGTGCTCCAAGGATGGGGGGTGCCACAGACAGCGTGGGCAGGGTGGGTATGATCATCTCTGAGGAGCACGAGCATTTTTGAGAGGTGATCAAACACTTTCCAATGGAATGCTGTCGTCAGGAAATGCTGATTCCACACACTAGAAGGGTTTTGTGGAAACATATATATTTCATCGATGTGTTTGGTGAATAATTATGAAAACATACTGCAAGGTCCACGGGTTCCATTCCAGTTTGAGCATTTTTCCTCTTAGTTAAAGCATCAAAAATCAAAACAAAATGCTTCAAAAACCACTTCCAAGCTTAGTGAGGTTTTAGTGGGTTTTTTTAAGATTTATTTATTAAATTACAATTTTTTTCAGTTTAACGTTCAGGTGAAATTTCTTGTCCCACGGAGTGAATAAAGAGCTGTCAGGGCTTCCTGGCTGCACCTTTGCTGTGAACCTGACCCTGAGCCCAGCGTGAGGTGGGAATGGCGAGGAAGGACTGGTGGCCTGGTGTGTGTTTGAGCAGCAGCTGGCTCAGGGCCTGCAGTGTCACATCCTATATCGATTGTCCTGTCCCCCTGCGGCCCTGCCCTGTCCCTCTCCGGTGGCTTTGACCTCTGCTCCCGGCAGGATGTGCCCCTGTGCCATGGGAGCAAATACCTGCCAGCAGGGAGAGGCTTTCCCCAACTTGGCACCGTGTCCCAGGGGATGGTGGTGGGGGACATTTGGTGGCCGTTCCCCTCCTGTCACAGTGTCCCAGCAGCGCTCGGAGCAGCAGCGAGCAGGGCTGGAACGTCGGGCCCCTCAATTAGCATTTTGCTCACCAGATTCGAGGTGTGAGTAACCAGCACCTGGGGGCCCTCCCAACCCTCTGAACAGCCATTTCCATCTCTGACCACAGTAACTGATGTCCTGTTTTCCCTTCATGCATGTGCAGGTGGCATGGGAAGGCCGGAGTGGGGCTGGGAGCGGGGTGGAACAGCCACTGTCCCCGCACCCCTCACTGCTGGGCACTGAGCTGAGCCCGCTGCTCTGGTTTTACTGGAGCTTTACTGGTTTTCCTCTGCCCCAGTGACAACAGTAGAGCTGGGTCTGAGGTGTGGAGGCCAAGCCTGCAGCCCCTCCGTGCCGGAGGGTTTAACATTCAGCTCAGTCACAGTGATCTGTAGCTGTCTGCCAACCACTGCCGGCCCCGCGGGGGGATTTGTCTGCATCATTCCTGGTCCTTGGCACGGGTGTTGCCAAGGTGTGTGTCTGCCTGGCAGGCCCTGGCTGGGGTGGCTCTCTAAGCAGGGGGGACTAAGGGAGCAGGGACCCCACTGCCAGGGCAGCCCCGTGGGATGCCAGACCATGCACGGCCCCACAGGGAACACAGCCCATGCACAGGTCCTTGCCCAGGAGCCATAAATGAGAGAGTCAGGAGGGAAGGAAATGGAATATGAGCACTGAGGCTCCTGGTCACCTCCTGCCAAAGCACCCGGAGCATCCAAGAGATGTGGTCTATATTCCTCCTGAATTTCCTGCAGCTTCTTGGGGCTCTCCTGAGAGCATGAATTTATTGGCTGTAATTTCATTTTGGGGTGGATTTTAAGTAATTAAAAGAAACGACGAAAGAAAAGGTGAAAAATTAAAGGAAGGATCACCAGGGCTGTGAGGGAATTCCCCAGGGAGAACATAGCCCTGTGCAATGGCCTTAAAATCTTCTCCAAGCAGAAGTGGCTTTTACATTGCTCTGCATAACCAGGGGCTGAAGAGTTTGTCTGAGGTACCAGGCACAAGGCACTGCCAGAGCTCCACATTCCTCTCCTTGTACAGGGAAAGGGAGCAAATCCTGCCTGCAGGAAAGATTCCAGGACCTGTCAGGACTCCCTGTGGCAGGGAGCAGGGATGGAAGCTGAGGCAGCAGTCCTGGTGGGCAGCAGGTCACTGTACAGGGCGAGGTTGGCTGCTCTGGTGGAATTTGGCAGGGCTGCCCGGGAACAGAGAAGCTGCCCCGCTTGGACGAGTGTCTGAGATGTGTCTTGCTGGAAATCAGCGCCGGGATCACTCAGACAAGTTGTGCTGCTGGGGTCACTGCACAGTCCACGGCTCTCGCCCGGGGATGTGTGCTGAGGAAGCAGAAGTCCCTGGCTGCGCTCCAGGAACAGATAAGCTGTTTAGTTATAGGATAACTAGATTAACCAGGCTGTGTGGGGCCAGTAGATCACACCTGCCACGTCAGAGATGTGGGGCTGATTTGCCCCTTGGCCTGTTATGATAAAGCAGCAAGTTCAACCTGGAGCAAAGAGAAAGGTGGGAAAAGCTCGTTGCAATGTCAGGAGCAGCACAAGTATCAGGGATCCAGCTGGGACAGCTTCTGGGACAGCTCACAGAGACAGAGAGGTGATGTTGGTGCATAACCCTTCCCATCTCCTTATCCCTGGTGACCTGCTGGAATTGCATGGACCTCCTGAGGCTCCAGCTCCGCCCACCCTTTGCAGCAGGGAGCCCCAAGCAGTGGAGGTGGGAGGGTGCAATAAGGCATCACACTGGCATTAATTCACCTCTAACCCTAATCCCAACCTTCCTCCTCCTGCACCCTGGCTTTCAGAGACCCTGGGCAGTCTCCAGCTGCTCCCCATACTTCATCCCACCTCGGAGCTATCCCAGCCTTGGAGCTGCCACATTTCCCTGGAAGAAGCACAGGGCTGTGAGTTGGTGGCTCAAGTGACCCACCTGGCTTTGCTGCTGGGCCTGGATAAGGCATTTAATGCCTTTGGCTCTTAGCTCATGCTGAGTTCTGGAAGCAGCACTACAGACTGACTGGACATGACTTAGTTAGTTAATGCTTGGTTGGCACTTGAAAGACAAGGTCTGAGTCATAACAAGTGAATCTGGGACAGTGAGAGCACACAAACCTTCCTAACCATAACATCTAAACCATAACAGCTTCCTTGGGATCAGCTGGAGAAGGGAGAGCCTGTTCATTCCAGGGACAAGCAGCTCATTTGCAAAATTAAAGGACTAACTGAGAAACCAAATTTTTTAGGGCGTAGTTTCTCACTTGGTTGTAGGTCGTGCTTACCCTGCTAATTGTCTGTGCCCAGGGCGAGCTGTGTGGGGTGTTCCCCCAGCTCCCAGACCCAGGGGCTGGGCTGGTGCTGTGCAGGGCACACACAGGAGCTGGGGATCCCTCCTGCAGGGAGGAAAGGCTGAAGGTTGTCTCCTTCCCAGGAAGAGGAGCATCCACGACATGAGCTGCTCCTGCACCCTGGGGAAGTGCCTGCACTCATGACATGGTCCAGACAGCGCAGTTCCAGCTCATCTTGACCTCCCTACCTGGGATCAGAGTCTTTGCTGGCAGCCTCTTTTTCTGAGACATCCCTTTCCCCACTGGCTTTACCACACAGTTCCCAGGGTGTTTGATTTAAATGAGGCCGATTTCAGAGACCATGAGTGAGGATGGGCTCAAACCCACAGCCAAATCCTATCCTCCAAAGAGGCAGCAAGTTTTCAACACTCCTTCAAAGTTCCTCCAGAGGACGTGGCCAGCTGTGGGGCTGTTCTCCTGCCCCAGGCTTTTGGATGTCCTTCCTCCCAGCGGATTTGTACTCGCCCTGTTGCTCCATCTCGCTGCACCCAGGACCCAACCAGTTTGTCCTAACATTGGCCCAAACATTTTGGCCTTCACAGTGGAGCAATCCCTCACACCACGTACTCACAGATGAGGGAAAACAGCTATTTCTGTCCTCCAGACCATGGGATGCAGAGGAATGGACTTGTGGAGATGGAAGAGGTGTGAACGGATGGGCAGAGACACAGTGCTGGCTCAGCTGGTCCCTGCCCCGTCATATCCCACTCGGTTCTCCCTGCGGGTTCCCCCCTCCCGGCCTCCCGGGGTGTTTTCTTTGCACCAAAGACGTCTCCACTTTCCCCACAACACGTACTGAGGCGACCACACAGACCAGAGGATGTGAGTCGGAGCAGCTCCGAGTGCACCGGGCAAATCTGATCCTGCCAGATTAGGGAAGGCATTAAGGAGGCTTTGAGCCCTCGCCTGGGTCTCGGGTTTATATACGGCCCCGGTCACCGCTCGGAGAGTGCCATTCCATCCATCACGCCCGCCCGCCGCAGCCCTGGCACCCCGCCAGCCAAAGGTAATTTTGTGCTGAGTGATATCAGAAGCCGAAACGAGCCCCACATACTTTGTGTAATTCCCAGAGGCTGTAAAACACCTCGGCCGTCTCCCATCCAACATTTATGTGTTTTGCATTAAACTTCCCCAAATTAGTGCTAAGTGCATTAAAGTTGTAAAAATACCCTGAGTAAAACCCCATTAAATGCTTAAATGGGCGGATGTGGTGCACCCCCAAACCCCTGTAATTTGGGTTTGAATTCAGGAGCCCCGCGAAGCCCAGGGCCTGTGCCGGGAGCAGCCCGGGAGTGCCGTGGTGGAAGGGATGAGCCATCCCATTGCCAGCTCCTGGAGCAGCTTCTTCCCAACAGGGGATTCCTTTGAGACGTCAGACTTTGCAACTCTATTAATACTCACTGGAGCATCGGATGCAGACAAGACAGGCCGGGGGGACAGAAGGGGAGGAGGGAGGCGGGCAGGAAGCATCCAGGCTTGGATTCATGTCCCAGTGTCCCCAGCATGTCCGGGGACCGGGGGTGGCAGGGTGCCCAGGGGTCCACGGGCTGGCCCATGCTCTGCTATTGTTGGGGTGCAGAAACCTCGATCCTGCTCCAGCTGCTGGGGAAGGAGCTGCTGCCACATTCCGGGAGGAGCCAGAGGGCTGTCAGCATGCTGGCAGAAAGCTTTGCAGGGATCCTTTCCCCCCCAGCTCGGGTCAGAGGGGCTGGTGGAGAACCCCCCAGCGAGGCCGGGGGACCTGAGTGACCTGAAGCACATTTCCCAGTCTCTCCCAAATCCCCCAAGCATTCCCTGTACCCCCAGAACCCTCCACCGGCCCCAAATGCCATGTGTCACCGGGAACCTGGCACTGAGCCCTCGTTATTCATTTCATCCCATCTCCTCTGGCAGCCCTGCATGTGTTTGGTGTTTACATCCCGGGATGCCTGGATACAGCCGACCACACTGGTGGTGCTTCCCGGCAGGGGCTGACATCTTCCTGCCGACGCCGCGTCCGCCGCAGCCGATGGCCGGGAAGCAGATGGGCTGCTGCAGTTTCTCCTGTGCCAGACCATCCATGTGAACCCAGTGGTGGGAAAGACATGGCACCAACAAGCCCGGGAAGTGAAATGACCCAAGGAATGCCCGCAGAAGGAGGGGTGGGGATGGAAGGCAGGGAAACTCTCCCCAGTTGCCCTGGGTGAAAGCAGCTCGACTCGGGCAGGAGCTGCCCATGGGGCAAGGGGAGGGAAGGGAGGGTGATGTCCCTGTGTTTGCCTTTCCCGTGTGTTTCCAGAAAGGTGGGGATCTCTTCCTGGCTGGCTCCCAGCTGAAGCAGTGTGGGAATTGTGCAAACAGCCATAAAATCACCCAATCTGAGGAGGAAATAACTCTGTCTCCCTGGTGGCTTTTCCTAAGGGAGAGAATTATCAGCTCAGCCTTCAGCTCAAGAAAAGCAGTCCAAGGGTCAGGGACAGGGATTTGGCTTCTTCGATCCAGAGAGTCAAACTCCAAGGGCTCTGTCCCATTCTCTCTGCTGTTCCCCTGCCTCCCCTGCACATTCCACACTTCCCACTGTTTTCACTGGCCCACCCAGGACTCAGCTCTGTGGAGAAGAGGCTTCCCATTTCATCCCATCCCATCCCACCCCATTCTGTGCCATCTTACCCCATTCCATCTCCTTTCCCATGACCCCTTCCCACCCTGGACCCTCTCTCCCTCACTCTGCTTCTGAGACAGGAGCTGGGTGCACAGCCAGGTCCCTGTGGGCTTATGCCCATTGCATCCCATTCCAGCTCTCAAAGGTACCTGTTTGGTTTTATTGCTGTCACTTCCTAACCCTCTGGAAACCTTCCCAAGATGTACTTACGGAATTACTGTTCCTGCTCTGAAGAGAAAGCAGCCAAACCTTGTTGCACTTCCTGCCGTTACCATCTGAAAGGAGGATTATCTTCCCCACAAAGGGCCACATATTTGGTTAATGATGTTCTCACTTGTTTGAATTTTAGAATGTCTCTTTCCCTCCGGTGCCTCCTCCTGGCTCCTCCTGGCTCCAGCCCTCCCCATTCCCACCAGGGACAGAGCAAGCCCTGGTCACCTGTAGTTTTTCCTGCTGGAAACACTGGTCTCAAAACCACTCCGAGACTGGGGATTTGGTTTGGTTTTGTGCAAGGTTCCCATTTATCTGCATCCCCCAGCCCACTGTCATAGGCAGGGTCCTGGGGGGGGGGGTAAGCATGGAGGGGGAACTGCCACTGCTGATCCACAGAGAAATCCAGGAGGAGAATTTGTCGAGTCCCCAGGTTGGGGTTGGAAGAGTGACCCCAGAAAGGAGACGTGGTGCCCTCTCTATTTCAGTGCCAAGCATCCTGCTGTTCCAGCAGAGCCGAGATGATCCAGCTCCCGGCGAGGCAGGACAGGGATGGAAGCACATCGAGAACAGATTTCCCCACGGTCAGGAGCAGCTGCGTCACATTTTTCCTCACGATCATCTCCAGGACACAAAAATTAGTGGAGAAACAGGAACAAAACTCCAGACCTGAAAACCTTCCAGCAGTTCTGAGTTGCTGCCGGGATCTCCCAGCCTGGATCCACCATCCCGCCGGATCGCGCTGCCGCTGGCACCACTCGCACGGAGCGCGAAGCCTCCAAAGCTTTATGATCAACTGTGTTGCTCTTTTTTAGCAGCCACGGTATTTATAAATGGTTGGTAAAATATTTATGTTATGAGCCACTTTGCCTTGCTGCTTTAAAAAATTAATATAACATTAACTCGGCTCCGAACATTTTGGTTTTTAAAAATTGAGCTGAAAATTAAACAATCGCTGAATTTGTGGTGGGAGTAACATGGCAGCAGGAGTATTTATCACATGCAAAAGCAACGGGACCGCCACTTCTCTGCCAAAGACATCAGAATTCAGGGGTATTTTTGTGCCTTGAATAAATATTCTCAAGCTTTTTTTTTGAATAGTTTAAAAAAAATAATAATAATAAAACCTGGTCGTTAAGGACAATCAAAGCAAAGCCGAAGACATTGATGTCATATTTAAAAAATACAGGAGACTTCAAGATAAACTTTTACACTGGTCAAATATAGAAACTAATTATACCTCCACAGCTCCTACAAGGATTTCTCTGGAAGGTCCCTCTGGTTTTGTCCTCTTTAAAGAACTGCTGATGCTTCATGGAAAATACAGATAAACAATTTGTTCTCAAGCCCAGCCTGGCTCTTCCCTCTTCCCTCTTTCTCTCTCTTTTGTCCTCTGCTATTGAGCTCCACAAATGGAAGCAGAGGCCAAACTCATTTTCGGTGGCGTTGCACTTAGGGGTCCATTCCAGGGCTGGTGGTCCCTCCACTGCCACCATTCCCCGGCAGGACTCAGACCAGGGAATCTCAGCAGCAATTTGTAAAACCTCAGGAAAAACTGCTTTTTTGCTTTCTTTTCCAGGACCTTTCCAAGCCACGAGAGTGTGGTGGTGCCAGAGGTCCATGGTCAGGTGGAGAAAGGGCAGAGTCAGAGGAGGAAGAGGAGAAGGAGGAGGCTCTTGGATGGTTTCCTCCTGCCCTGGAGGCAAATCTTTCTCTTCAAGATGGAACACGCTGGAATCTGCAATTAGCCCTTGAGTTTGCTTTCCCAAAAGAAGCAGAAAAGGGTGAGTGAGGAGACAGAGCTCTTCCCATGGGGATAAATACCCAGTTGAGTAACCCCTGTTTGAGTAACCCTAATAACCCTCATCCATTAATGCTCAGTATGAGCTGAGTCATCAGCAGGAGAATGTTCCTGCATTTTCAGGAACAACCTGGGATTTTAGAGCCCAACTGGATGATGGCACTTAGGAAGCAATCGATTCCAGGTGCTCATCTTCCCGACCTCAGGGAGCTGGAATAGGTCTTGAGATGGGCACCCCAAAAAGCCCTTCTGCTTTCAGCTGCCAGGGAAACACTGATGGCGAATCCAAGGAACGTTCTCATGGAGCAATTGTGCAAGAGCAGGCTTGTCCATTAGCTGTCAGACCTACCCATGGTTATAAAGCCTGAGGTGAAAGGGCTGGGATGGAGCAGCCAGCTGAGGAAAAGGGGGGGATAATAAACCTCATAGAACACCGCGGAGGAGAAAGGCTGCCCCAAGTATCAGATCGGGCGTGATAAACTCAACCACCAAGGGAACCAACCAATTACTGGGAGAAAAAGGACATCATGTAGAAGGTCGGGGTGGATTGTCCTGCTGTGGATGTGCCAAGGTCAAGGAGAAGGAAAAACAAGCCCGATCAAGGCGTGGCGGCAGTGAAGGAGTCACCGGCCTCCCCTGCTCCTCACATTCTTTGAATAGCTACAATAATAACAACAATAAAATCCAAACTCCACCGAAGACACTGATGTCATCTTTAAAAACATTTTAGAGACCTGCATTTTTTATACTAATAAAATAAAGGCCGTGATTAATTCGATCCCAGCAGGCCTTAAAAGGCATTTCTCTGGCCGGCGTGCCTGCTGTCCGTGAGGTGGTTTGCGTGCAAGGGCGATGACACACCGGGCGGGAACAGGCTATTCCTGCCCGGGAAAGGAGGTCACGGAGCTGTGGAAGGGCGAGCTCTGGGAAAGGGAGGTGAGAAACAGAGACATTCCTGTGTCATGGAGGAGAAAAGGTGATGGGGGAGGGCAGTGGAGCATCATGGAATCATGGAATTGATTGAGGTTGGAAGAACCCTCTAAGATCATCGAGTCCAACCGTCACCCAGCACTGCCAAGGTCACCACTAACCCATGTCTCCAGGTGCCACATCTGCAAGATTTTTGGACACTTCTAGGGATGGTGATTCCCCCCCTCCCCTGGGCTGGACAAGCCTATCCATGAAGAAATTTCCTAATACCCAACTTAAACCTCCCCCGGCACAACTTGAGGTCATTTCTTCTTGTCCTGTCACTTATTACCTGGGAGAAGAGGCCAAAGCCCACCTGGCTCAACCCTCCTGTCAGGGAGTTGTAGAGAGTGAGAAGGTCCTGCCTGAACCCCCTTTTCTCCAGGGTGAAACCCATCAGCTCCCTCAGCCGTGCCAGGACTGGGGTCTCAGTCAGTCTCGGCAGCCTGCAGAGACTGAGAGCCCAAACTGAGCTGGGAGAAAACCAGCAGGGGACACAAACCCACTCTGCATGTGCAACGTCGAGCAGGCAGGGAAGGTGTCCTTTGTACCACCCTGCCAACCACCCAGCACTGGTCATGTTGAGAGAAGAGGTGAGTGTGCTTGGGCCACCCAGTGAAGCCCAGGAGGATGTGCTGGCACCACCACCAGTGCAAGGACCTGTCCCAGCCCTGTGAGGGTGACTCTCACCGGGGGCTGTCTCCACACCTGCCCTCTGAGGGATGCACTCCGGCCCGGCACCGGAGCGGCCCTGTGGGCCCGGCAGCAGCAGAGGAGCCTCTGCCTAAATTGCTTCATTTAATCTATTGTTCAGCTGACTACATTGAAAATGGAGCATGTAATTGTTTCCCCGAATAGAGTCGAACACCATTAAATGTTGGTCTGAAGCTTTGCCATCCAGCAAATATTCCAGCTGGCTGGGGATCCTCCGGGATCGGCTCTGCGTCGCCATGGTTACGGACTGTCCACGGCTTTATTCCTACGGTTAATTAAAAAGCCCATTTTATGAGGTGGCTGTGCCCAGGGCTTTGCTGGCACCCGGCCCCTCCGGTGCCCGTCCGTGACCTCCGCCGCAGCCCCGGGCGGGCACCGCGCTCCCACCGACAGCGGGACGTGCTGCAGGGATGGACATCCCATCCAAAGCTGTGGGCTTTCCAGGGGATCTGGTGTTTGTCAACAAAAGGTTTGTAAGCCCAGGTGAGGGACTGCATCGTCCCTCCTGTCTGCTTGTCCGTCTTCCTTGGACGTGGACTTGCAGGAAGAGCGGGTGAGAGCCATGCCCATCAGATGTGCACAAAGGGAGAAAGTGGCTCTTGAAAGAACTTTGTGCCCTCAGAAAGCTGAGTGGGAAGCACAGCCCAGCTCCAGGAGAAGGTTGTGGTGTCCTTGGGCTTGTTCTTAGCAGCAGAGTTGTAAGACCACCTTCCCAGACAGGGAGGGGAGCCCCAGGGAGGGTCTGGCTTTCATAGAGCCATGGAATAATTTGGGTTAGAAGGGACCTTAAAGCCCATCTCAGTCCACTCACTGCCGTGGGCAGGGACACCTTCCACTAGCGAAGGGAAGGGAAGGGAAGGGAAGGGAAGGGAAGG